>CM033689.1:16237936-16781436 GCA_019514585.1 Dendrobium officinale
ATTATAGAACAAGAGTGGTCATTAGTACTTCACATGTATTTTATATTATCATTAAAAAATAAGAGAATATTCCAGACATAAGATGAATAACTAG
Source organism: Dendrobium officinale (assembly GCA_019514585.1). Lineage (NCBI taxonomy): Eukaryota > Viridiplantae > Streptophyta > Magnoliopsida > Asparagales > Orchidaceae > Dendrobium > Dendrobium officinale. The sequence goes on from CM033689.1 coordinate 16,238,031, forward strand.
CAAACTTATTCTTATCAAACTCATGGAAGAATGAAAATATAAGAAAGTGATTTCTCTAGGAAGAATCAAAGTGTCTCCTCTACACTTCTTCTCCTTTAAATTATAGAGTTGTTTCACGAAAGTGTTTTCTTACTAAGTACTCCAAATGATTATATCTAGTACTTCCCTAACCTATCTTAAATTTTACTCTAAAAGAGAACTGAAAAAGTATTCTAAAAAGTACAGAATTTTACTCAAGTGATTGAATTCTCCTACAAACATAACATCACAACTATTTTTAAAATATATAAAAAGTCATCTGGCACTATGGCATTTGAAAAAAAGGCGATGTGGCGCCCTTGAAGTGAAGTAGAGAATTGGTGTTGAAGCCCTTCCACAGCAACACTACTTTTTGATGTAGATTGATTACTTAATGAACAACCACATCTCTTCACAGATAGAACATGGACCTTGGAAGTTACAACTGCAATGTCGTGTCTCTGCGAACATTTGAGCGTTGTGGAGCTCAAGTGCAAAAATGGCACTAAGGCATGAGAAATTGTGGCATCACGACATTTGAAAATAGAGAATTGTGCTGACAAGCTGACTTTCTAATTATGTGGCATTGATAATGCTTCGAAGCATTTTGTGTTACAACCACAGCTCTTGCAAACAGATAACTCAAAGTCGCATTGTCCAAATTGGAGCACTTTGGCAGTAATGAAGGAAGCACTATAGCGTTTTTCATCGGACGCCGCGGTGCTATTGAGTATGTAGAATTTTATGATTTTTTTTTTTGTTTTTTCTTGCACAAAAATAACTAAAATGACACATTTTCTCTGAAATAATTCACTTAAAACAATATCTAATTTACACTTAAAAACCATCAACACGAGCTCTAGCTCCCCAATGTCTGCACTAGGATTTATGCTAGACATATTTTCCATGATATCCTCTTCTCAAAGATGTACGACTAAAGAATGAAGCAAAGAAATTCTTATAAATAGCTCTCATGCAACGAAATTCTTATATATAGCTCTCATGCTATAGGGATCTTTTATGTTCAACCACATACTTTGTTCTTTTCACCGTATCAATATCTTCTCTCTAGGGAGGACATTATTCATAATAATGTTAAAACACTACTGGAATCATTTTACTAAAGCAAAACGCCATGTTTTTTTTCCATTTCCCTGTTTTTCACTTTAAAACTCTCGTATCCCTTACATTTCTTGAAAATTCTCTTATTGGTGTGCATGCTGGAACTTTGTGAGAAGATATGAAGTTAAACTCTTTATTATTCTATGGTTGTTAGTGTTCTGACATGCAACAACTACTTTTGGTCGATGATAAACACTAGTGGAATCAATTTAGATAAGCTAAATCCAGTGGTTTTTCCTCTTTCTTTGGTTTTTCTATTAAAAACTCTAGTATCGCTTACTATTCTTTTGCAATTCTCTTCTTGACACTATCAAAAAATAGGGCTATCGCAGCACAAATTTCGACCTGTACCGGAGATTTTAACCGCCACTTTTTCTTTGCGGCGGTTTTAAGACCGCTACACGACTGAGATATAAGACGATAGACAAGTTTGATAGCGATCAAAACTGGTGCTACATGCACCGATTAAAACCGCAACAACTAGTATTGGTTTAAACCGCTGCAATAGGGTGAATTTGTCAGCGTTTTAAAACCGCCCCAAATCTCCACTATGAAAATATCATCTTTTTGGTAGTGTGTGTTGGATCTTCGTGCCTAGCTATAAAGTTAAAAACTTTATTATTCTACTGCCGCAAGTGTTCCAACTTGTAACTACTACTTTTGGCCAATTTTTCCTTAGTGGTTACGATTTGGTTGTTCACCTTGATGTGAAAATGAGTGAGGTTAGCGATGTCATAATAGAAGGCAACAAGAGTACCAAATTGCATGGGTAATGATTGAATCCAAGCTCGGTGATAGAAATACCACGGGTTAGATTAGAGAAAGAAGAAATCAAGGGGAAAGAAATAAGAAGGAAATGCAATAAATAGGAGACAAAGGAAGGAAAACTGGGAATAAGATGAAGAAAGAAAAAATATTTCATTAAAAATTCTTGAAGAAGAACCTCAGCAGCTTATACCCAATTTCCAATGTAGCACTCAACCATACAGCTAGATGATGAGAACTGTCTGCCCTTTTCTAATAACTTTTAATCAATTTAAGAACGCTTTCTGCCTAGTTTGTTACAGCAAAAGCCATGTAAAGCGAGTTGCGTCTGTAGCTTATTCCGCCTGATCTTGTCCTTCAGTGCTACTTGGAAAATTGCTGTTGCATGGTAGTTTTGTATGTGTATTTTTTCCCCGTTCTAAGGGCTGAGAACGCTTTCTGCCTAGTTTTTAGAGCTTACTTGATAAAAATTCACGTAATATTCACAATGAACAAAAACATCAAACTGACCATCCAAAATCGGACATTAATGCGAAGTAATCGTAGCACCTTAATGTGGAAACAAAATGAGTTGGAATCCATTTCCAGTCTCTTTACCCGAAGCCCGAAAATAATGATCCCCACCTCATCAACAATAAATGAAAATAAAGACCCATTTATTAAAAAGTAGTGCGTATTTAAGAACCTTTATGAGATTCATTTATTTCCATTTATTTGCTTTAACGAAGATGTCTTTGCAGACCCTGAGACTGAATAATATTGGACAAAAACGAAAGGACATACTAAAAATTATAATTAAATTAAAAGAAAGAGAATCCTATATATAATTGTTATTCATCAGCAAGGAATGATGCATAATAATCTATATATATTTAAATTTTTTTAATGCAATACATTATGCTTTATTATTAATGGAATTAGAATATCATCATTGATAAATGTTTTAATTCAGATTATAGAATTCAATTATCCTTATTTATACAAAATAATACGATTTGTAATTACAACCAAAGTATCAAACTGCAATTCCATTATTGGATATAATTAGCTTCAAAATGCATGTAAGAGTTTGCTTTGGATGTGCACCAAATAGATTCTTAACGAGTGAATTAGGAGGGGTTCTTGCATTCATCTTTTGCTGGGTAAAGGCATAATTGCAAGTGATAACATGTGCAGAAAAAGAGTTCTAGAGAATGTTGGAGAAGGCATGAAGTTGGTTGATGGGATTGACATTAACAGGGATGAGTAAATTCGAGGTTGAGTGAAAGGGTGAAGGCACTGACATCAACAATGACATGTGAATGAAACAAGGTGTTCATTGGTGAATGAATCGATGCATGTGGCTTCTTGTGATGGCATCATGTGAACGATAGGGGGAGTTTGCATGTTGAATAATCTATGTGAGTTGTGATGAGTGATAAAAAGAGGTGGGTTTGAAGAGGTCCCTAATAGGAAGCTTTCTAGTGAAGGCAATTATGTGGCTATTGTGAGTTGGTTTGACCTAAGTTTGAACAACATTCTAATAAGGGTGAGGGCAATTAAGTCCCTCTTGTGGGGCTCATTAAACCTATCATTTCATATGTGTGAAGGGCAATTACGAATGAGATTAAGTAGAAGTTGTTTCCTTTTTAAAAAGAGTTGATTTGGGGGCTGATTTGAAGGAGATTAATTAGGAGATATTTTAAAATTAAAAATGGCTTCTTTGGGGACTTATTTGGAGGCTTAATTGCATGAGATTAATTAGGAGATATTCCCTACTTAGAGAAGGCTGATTTGGGGGCTGATTTGAGAGGAAATTGGGCAAGGACTGTTTTGGAATATGTTGTTTTATTGTTTGACATAAGTAGTAGGATTTATATTATCTTTGTACAAAGAATTTTATTTGAGGGTGTCATAGTCTTCTTTTTATAAGATATTCTAGTGGAAGCTTGGGTTTGGGAGAGAAAGTCCTCTAAAAAGGGGACCATTGTATCATTCTATTTTCGTATTTGGTTTTCTATCAGTAAAAAAATATTTTTGTGTTGAATCTCTTGGAGTTTGTTGCTTTTTTTAATGCCAAAGCACATCAAATTGGTATCAGATATGTGTCCTGGAACAAAATCATAGTTCTCTTCACTGATTTTTGCTGCGTACTTCATCTCCATTTCTATTTCTTGCTATTTGAAGACCATAGTTGCTAGGTTTTTCAAACTTTTGTAGTTTGGAACTTACATCCATGATGTACAACAAAGAAGGTTGATGCACTGAAAGGGGAAGTAAAAGCATCAAATTCGAGATGAAAGAAAATATTTCAACTCTGAAAAATTGAATGGAGTGCTGATTATGAGGGATGGAAGAGACAATAAAGAAACTCATGTAGATGCAATCAAAATCCCCTATGGAAATTTTAATTGTTAACCCTCACCACGATTTGACCAGGGTTGCCTAGGATGAATCCAAGGGAAAGGTGATCAATTGGCAGTAATTTAAAGAAGCTAGTTTCTTCCAACAATAACCCCCCCCCCCCCCCCAAGGCTCAGAGAAAGAATGGATCAGGAATGGAAAGCATGGAGTAAGTCCTATGGTGTGATATATGGAGGAGGTGGTTTGGCGACCGACCACTATGGGAGGCTGTTTGAGCAATGGGCTAGATAACAAGAGAGGGAGGTGGATACCTGAGCCATGGAAGGTAGATGAAAGATGGATTAGATTTCCACCCTCGATACATGAGGGGAAGTATCTATATTAGAGAAAGTTGGGGTGATGAAGCGAAGGTGAGGAAGTTGAAGATGTCGATGTTCAAAGTGGAAGATGCCAATGGGTGGGTATATCGGGTGGAGAGTTATTTTGTGGTGAATGTGTTAAGGGAGGATGAGAAGCTTAAAATTGTTGGTTTATGTCTGGAGGGAGAAGTTCTCACTTGGTTCTAGTGGACAAAGGATAGATACCTGATTTATTCATAGGAGGAGTTTAAGGATTACTTTTGTTTTTTAGGGAAAACCTATGGTGAGGCCTATGCATTGATTAAAGATGAAATTACAAAGTCCTTCAAGGGAAATCAAGCTCACTACTGCTCAGAAGATCTATAGAAAATAAAAGCCAGAAAAAAACCTATGAGCTTGCGTTCCATGCTAAGTAAAATTATAAAAAAAAAAAAACATAAAAACATTCTATGATGTGTAAGAAAGAGAGCACCCAAAATACCATAGAACTATGAAATCCAACAGTCCTCTCAAGTTTCCCATCAACGAAACATTGTCACGATCATCTGCACTAATCACATTCGGCAAAAAAAAGTAAAACTCAGAAGAACAAAGACAAAAAAAATAATAATAGACATTATGATGAAAATACCAATAACAAAACCAATAATCACCATAAGATATGCCACCAATACCAACAGTGTACCACCCCATATTCCACCAACCCAGATACATAAAATAATACCTGAGATTCATATAACTATTCCACAGTCACGCATACAAACAATAAGCATCCTAAACCAATACCCCTAACAAATAGAAGGGAACCAGATAATCCTTGCTATTAGTAAGGTAATTGAAAGAGACCTGAAAAACCATGATCTAAAAACAACAGAAATCACCAACAATCCAACTCAAGATATTCCACAAAACACCAGCAATATCACTGAGTTTAGTGGCCAACAGAGCCAATCAAATAGATGAGCCATATCAGAATGAACCACACCTAAACTAAAAAAATTCTAGGAACACCCACCAATAACCATTTCATCAAAAATACAAACACCCAAACACAGGAAAATCCATCTTGAAAGAAACATGCACAACGTACTCCAAGAAAAGGCAAACATCCCAACAACCCACAATAGAATTAATTCTAACACCATCCACATTTAACTTAATGAAGTTGCAAGGAGGATTCATCCAAGAAACAATCCTAGGAACTTTATGAATTTTATGCAACTCCAACTTAATACCCAGCTCAGCAGTAAAGGAAATATAGTTTTTAAAATTCTTAATAGAAATTAACTTAGCAGAGTAAAGTGCCACAGCCTTTTCTTTAATATTTTGAATAATTCTATGGAAGTTCTTAACCACACCATTGAAATGAGAATTATTCCTCTCCAACCATAAATACTAAAGGATTAGAGATGGAATGACATCTCTGATATGACCTTTGGAATTAACAAACCAATATTTCAATAAAGTATTAATTGAAGCAGAGGCATTAAAATAATTTAAATGAAAAATGTTATCAAAATAAGTCTAATATTTGACCACTAAAGGAAAAGAAATAAAAACATGATCTATATTATCAATATGGTAGCAACATTGACATTTAGAAAGAAGGATAAAACCTCTTTTAATCAAATTATCATCTGTAGGAATAAACTTGTGTAAAATTCTCCAAATAAAAATAGAAATCGTAGAGGGAATTCTTTTATGCCAAATCATATGAAAATTTTTGGAAACCTCTTTTTTAACCCTAAAGGAGTGCCTTGCATCCTTAAGTCTAAAGAACCCATCTTTATTTAAAGCACATAATTGAACATCATTAGAATTAGTGTTTAGAGGGATCTTAATAATTTGATGAACAATAAAATTTGGAAGACAACTAGAAAGTTTATCAAGATCCCAACCATTGTTAGTAAAGAAATATTTAACCTTCACAGTGTAATTAGAACAAGTTTTAGTAATAGAATCAATAGAATGACTCCCCAACCAGTGATCCTGTCAAAAGAAGATATTACTACTACCAAGACCCCAAAAAATAAATGACTCAACATCCCATTTAACTTTGCAAAGATTCTACCAAACTTTGGAGTTAACTTTACTATAACAGCACATGGTGGGATGCTTTCCTCCATAATATTTGACAAATATAAAGTTAGCCCAAAGGATCAACATAGTATTGAGATTATACAATAACTTAAAAGAAAAGGCATAGGCCAAATCCTTCAAAGATTTACACCCTAGAGCACCTTCATCCAACTTACCACAACATTTATCCCAAGATGATCAGTGGATTTAAGAAGTGTTACTCACCCCATTTCCAAAAAAAAACTTATTAAAAATTCTTTCAATCTTGTTACACCTGAGTACGAAACAACATTTGTAAACAATAAATATGTATATAACAAAGGACACTCTTAGTAAGAATTAACCTACAACCAAAGCATAAAAATATATAATCCCAAGACAAAAGTTTGTTCTGCACAACCGTAATTAAATCATAAAAAAAGGATTTCTTTATACCCTTATAGAGAGGAACACCAAGATACTTTAAAGGAAAAGGCCATGAATGAAACCAGTTAAATTATTAATTGTAACAATAAGATCAAAAGGAACTTTCTTAGCAGAAATGAAACAACATTTATGTTTATTAAGGTTCAGACCAGTTAGCAATTCAAAATTGTGAAAAAATCTCAAAATTTTATGCATCCTATTAATCGAAGCAATCGTAAAAATGATGAAATCATCGGCAAAACATAAGTGAGATATATGAAAGCCACCTAAAGTTTTGAAGTAAAGGCTAGGATGCTATTTGAAAAGACCAACAAGACCTCTAGAAAGGTACTTAGCTGCAATAATGAATACGATTGGGGAAACGGGATCACCCTGTCTAAGCCCATGAGAAGCCTTAAAAAAACCACAACTCTTACCATTAATAATGATAGAAAAATAAGTACTTTCAATGCAAAGTTTAATGAGGTTTATAAAATCAAAATCAAAACCAAATAACTTCATAATACTGTAAAGGAAATTCCAATCAATATTATCATAAGCCTTGGCAATATTAAGTTTCAGAATCATATTACCACCTTTAACCTTAACATCCAAATCTTGATAAAATTCTTAAGCCAAAAGGATGTTATCAGTAATAGCACGGTCTTTGACAAAATCAATTTTAAAGGGAGAAATAAACTTAGGAAAAACACTGTTAAACGATTCATCAAAAATTTTCAAAGTAATTTGTAAAAAAGGTTCAAAAACTAATAGGTCTAAAATCATTGCAAGTGCTAACAATTGAGAATAAGCACAATATAAGTTGATGTAAAAAACTTAGTTATAAGATTACCATAAAAAAATCATTAAAGCCATCCGGTCCAGCAACCGATTCACCATTCACATGAAAAATAGTCTCTTTAACCTCTTCCAAAGAAGGATGTTTATATAAGTAAAAGTTATCATCATGAGAAATAAGAGTAGGTATTAAAGAAGGATTATCAATAATGAAAGGGTTAAAGGCTTTATTAAGATGATTATTAAAATGTTGAATAACTAAATTAGCAATCTCACCCCCATCTTCATTAGTAGAACCATAAGCACGATTAATTTTATGGATACAATTAATAGCACATTTCCTCTTAACCAATACAACAACAACAACAACAACAACATCATCAAGCCTTTATCCCACTACGTGGGGTCGGCTACATGAATCCTTTTTCTCCATTGAGTCCTATTAAAAGCCAAATTCTCGTTTAAATCTAATAAAGAAAGGTCATTCCTAATATTTTCTAACCAAGTCTTTTTAGGTCTACCCCTACCTTTCTTAACACAAGTCAAATCTAATACCTCTACTCTCTTAACTGGGTCGTCGGAAGGCCGCCTTTTTATGTGACCAAACCATCTAAGGCGACTCTCTCTAATCTTAACCAATGCATGAAAATATTTAGTAATATTATCACCTTCAACCAGTTGTTTAACAACCACTTTTTGCTTCCAAAACATTTCCTCATAAGCGTGTAAATTAGAAAGGCAATCTTTAGTCTCTCTCAATAAATAAAAATTAGCTACAGAAGGCACCATTTTACATTGAGTCTCATAAGTATTCACTTTATCTTCTGCAATTAAAATATTAGAAAAAAGATTCTTAAAAATATTATGGTTTTAGTAGTTAAAAAAAAAGATTAAGCCTTTTAATCTTAAACCACAATGTTATCATACCAGAAGTAGCATTATCGGAGTATAAGGGCGCATGCCAATTATCTTTAACCCAATTCATAAAAAAATCATGCAATAACAACATATTTTAAAATTGGAATTGCGAAGGAGCACCCCTAACTCTAGGCTTAGTTTAAATAAAGAGAGAAAAATGATTAGAGAGGGTTCTAATCAGATGCTCAATAATAGTATAATAAAAAGAGTTAAGCCAATCATCATTAAATAAAACCCGGCCAAGGCTTTGCCATAAATTCCCATGATTCTAAGTAAAGTTTTTGCGAGAAAAACTAATATCAATTTAGTTAAAATCCAAAATCATACTATTAAAATCCTCCATATAATGATAGATAGGAAGGGAGCCCCCAATGCATTCAGACGGGTTAGCTATAGTATTAAAATCTCCCCAACAATCCAGGGAAGGTTGTAAATACTATGAAAGTAAGTAATTTGATCCCATAAAATTTTTCTGGTATAAGGAGAGGAAACATATTTAACTTGAAAGCACAACATTGAAAATTAAAACTTTCCATATTACAATGAATAACTTGAGTGAAATCACCAATAATGTCCACCTGAACAAAATCTTTCCAACACACCAAAATTTTATTGGCCACATTCTAGAAAGCATATTTAAATCCCATAAATTTAGCACTACCAAGTAACTTGTCAGAGGAGATGAGAGGTTCAAGAAAGACAAGAATTGAAACATTATAAATACAACATAAATTTTTACCTCTAAATTTAATAGATTGGCATCCAATGCCCCTAACATTCCAAATAATGCATTAAACATAAAAACAAGTGATTAATGAGAAGTATGTTAAAGGACATTTCTAGGAGATTGTAAGACAAAATTCTTTTGCTTCCTACCTCTCCTACCATGACCTTGGTATAACTTGTATCCTTATTATCTCAAGTAAAACATTTAGACAGCATATCCATATCCTCCGTGTCACTAAAAGCATCACTATGATAATGATCATTTAAAGAAAGCTTATTATCATTAATCAAACCTGATTGCTCCTTACAAAGAGGCATTTCTTCTTCCTCATAGTAACCACCTCCTTCCACATCAATTTCATTATTTACCGTATTAGTACCTTTCACCTTCACCATTTCAGTTTGGACCAAATCCTAGGCAATCACATTAGTTTGATCAATATCCTCATCCAAAATAATATTATTAATCAATCCAGCCTCCATAATAGGCAAAGTATAATTAGAAAGATTCTTAAATTTAGTATCAATGCTTTGATCTTTCTTATTATGAAAAATTATAGGTAAAGGAGAGATAAATTTTAGATTAACTTCTTGAACTTAATTTAAACCCTCAATAGTAGAAGGATTTTGCTCAACCTAAACAAAATTCAAAATCAGTGAATTCTTAAAAGGAACTTGTACATAACAGGCATTCCCCGTAATACCCTCTGGATTAGGAGAGATAATATCCAATTCAGTTGAATATAAAACACTTTTAAGCAAAGGTTTAGAATTGTTTCCTTTCGGAGCTACGGGTGAAGCTTATAACAAGCATTTAATCCATTCCCATGCATCTTACAATGCGAACATAAAATAGGTAAATTTTTGAATTGAACTTTTTGAAAATAGCCTTTAGGTTCTGAACAAATTTAGACCTCATTCGGATGCTTCTTTGATATATCAAATTCAACTAACACATAAGCTACAGATGACCATGAAATAGATGTTGTAGCTTGATCAGTTTGTAATGGTTTACCAAAGATAAAAGCCAAACCAAATAAGATTTGCGAATTAAAAAAATGCAAATGAAGATTTAGAAAAGAAATCCACACAAGAGCTATGGGAGATTCTTCATGCACATCAAAATTATGTGTCCATTACAATGGTCTCATTTGAAAGCCCTGAATATAATAAGCCCTCCAAGAGGAAATATGACTTTAATCTAAATCGTTACTAAGTTGAATCACAATATGCTTCAAATTTAACAAACCGACATGAAACATTCTAGATAATTTTAGATTAAGAAAAAGCTTGTGAATAACATCCATGTTTGATCATCGAAGCATGAACATAGCAACAAGAATTAGCACAAAAGGTGCAATAAGCATAGAAATCATAGAGTCCTCATGTAACAATGTCGTATAACATTTAAAAGAAGAGTGAAGAAAAGGAAGTTTGGATGATGAAGAAGAAGACACACCAGCTAATGCATCCTTAAATGAACGAGATTTACAATTAGGAAGAAGATTAGGCGGAGGGATAGATGATGACGGGGTAAAAGTCTCCCAAAAACCTCAAAACCTTAAGACACACTAAGGAACCAAAACCAAAAAAGGATGAAAACTAAACCAGAGATGAAAAAGTAATAGAAAAAACCATGGAAAAAACACCAGATATGAATAAAGTAGAGGTCAGGGATTAAAACCCTAGAGCACCTAAGAATCACCTTGGAATTACCTCAGAACAAAGAGCCATTACAAATAAAAGGATTAATGTTTTCTTCAAAGGTTTGTTTAAGGATTACTTATAGCAATGATTTTGAGCCATTTGAGAAGGAGGGGATTGTCATGGAGTACAGGGAAATGTTTGAGTTGTTGTCTGGGAGGTTGAGGGGAATTTTGGGGGCAGTATTTTCAGGAAGTTTTATGAAGGGCCTCATGCTAGATATATGTGAAAATTTTTGTTTGCTAATGTTTTAATGTTTGAAGGAGAAGGTGGAGCTAACACAAATATTAGAGTATGAAAGAAAATGTTGTAAAGAAGTAAGAGTGGGGTTAAGAGGGGCTATAACGGAAGTACCTCAATTTCATTGGTGCTAAGGACTTAGACAGCATCATCTAAGTTTGAGGCACCAAATGAGATTAGTGGGGGGAGTTTTTCCCAGAGCCAATTTTATGGACCTTATAGATACAGAGGTGCAGGATAAGAAAGCAAAATTTTTATGTTTTTATTGTGATGAGAAGAACACAATGAAACATTGGTGTAAGGATCGCACACTCCATGTATATCTAGTTTGTGAGGCAGAAGAGACTAAAAGGGAGGACTAGGTAGAGGAAGGAGAAGAAGGAAGAGAGAATCTACTCATTAAAGTTGTGGAAGTGTCCCTAAATTATTTTGTGGGATTTACTCCAAATCACACCATTAAGGGGAGGGGATAGATCATTGAATAGCCAACGATGGTCTTGGTCGATACAGAGCTACTCATAACTTCATCTCCAATCAGATCATTGAGCAGCTCGTACTAAATTTTGTGGATACATTGAGCTATGGAATCATGATGTGAATGGGGAATGTAGGGATGATTATGGAGATTTATAGGAGGTTGGTATTGAAACTCGTAGCTATACATATAGTGTAGGATTTTCTTCACTTGAAATTTTCTTAGCACTAATATGATTTTTGGGATGAAATGGCTATAGATGATTGGGAAATGAAGGTGTATTGGAAATGTTTGACTATGGAGGTTCATGTAGATGGGGAAGTGGTGGTATTGTGGGGAGATACAAGTCTATGAAAAACAATAATTCCAGTCAAAACCTTCGTAAAGATAGTAGAGGGAATGGGGCTAGTCTATTTGGTGGAGCTATAAAGATTGGATGAGTTCATTTAGTTAAAGCTGATAGATGTTGTTGATTATGTACAAAATCTTTTATAACATTTTTCTAAGGTGTTTCAATGGCCTAATGGGTTATTGGCACCTCGGGAGCTTAAGCACGCAATTACCTTAAAGGGGGGGGGGGGGGGAGTGTCACTTATAAGTGGAAGATTAAACTGATACCCACATAATCATAAGAATGAGATTGAGAAACTCATCGTAGAGATGTTTTAGGATGGAATCATCAAGCCTAGTGAGAGTCATTTTTCCAACCCCGGGCTACTAGTAAAATATAAAGATAAAAGTTGGATGTTTTGTGTAAATTATCTGGCCCTATGTTAGACAAGTTTTATATCTCTATAATTGATGAGTTGTTGGATAAATTGTTTGAAGCTATCATTTTCTTGAAGATTGACCTAAAGTCAAGATACTACCTGATCAAAATTAAGACAAGGGACATATAATAAAGCTTTCATGACATATGAGTGTCATCAAAATGTTTTTTTTGAATCCTTTCAGCCTCACTAATTATTCAGCCACTTGTCAATCTCTCATTAATCAAGTTTTTCAGCCCTATCTCAAAAAGTTTATATTGGTATTTCTTGTTAATTACATTTTGATATATATTCATACTAGTGTAGACCATATGGGTCATCTAAATATGATACTAAACACATTAAAGGAGAACCACACGTGTTGTGTAAAGCTAGCGTAGCTCTAGACCTATCAAAGATTGAGGCTATGCTGGATTGGCTTTGACCTAAGAACCTAAGAGAGCAAAGAGGCTTCTAAGGACTCAACAAATACTAGAAAAATTTGGTATAAAGGTATGAGATGATCGTATGGTCATTTAATGAGCAACTAAAGATGGAAAATTTCAAATAAGTTGAGCTGGCTATGCAAGCTTTTGATTAGTTGAAGAAGATCGACCAGCGTACCAAGGTTAGTACTACACAAATTCAATAGGCCATTTAAGGTGGAGGAAAATGCATTAGGATTTGGGATGGGGTAATTATTTATGTTTTATCAATGACCTATCACCTATTTTACTTTTGTGCTCACAACTAGGGTGAGACTCATGACTATGTATAAGAGGGATATGATGTCAACTATCTTAGCTATATAAAAATAAAGATCATATTTATTAAGAAGACTATTCTTAGTTAGGATATAATAGTGGAGCCTGAAGTATTTGTTGGAACAATGGCTGGTCATGGAGGTGCATAAATGGTGGTTATCCAAGTTGCTTGGAAATGACTTTGAGATAAAGTAATGACCATGCTTAGAAAACACTGTAGCATACGCCTTATCCCAAAAAGGTGAAGACTCTCATTTGTTGCAATCTAGGATCCCTAGCTTGTGATTTTGATGTTAACTAATATTTTTTATCTAGATTTTATTTTTTTCTAAAATAAATATTGGATTTTGTCTTTTCTGTGTGTACTAACATTTCAGATACATCAGACATAACTCATTATTGTTAAAGACTCAAGTTTGGTAGAGTAGGATGTATTTTAAAAGAGATTGTATTTTTATTATCATTATTTTAAATTTATTGTGTTTTCATATGTGAGGGTGTATGCTAAATTGGCAATCGTGCACATAGACACAAGGGAGTGAGGAAAATTGAGTTGAAATTTATTTTGAACTAATCCTACCATATGATTATGATTACACTATATGATAAGGTATACAAAATAGAAATTTAACAACTAATGGTGCCATTAATACTAATGAACTAATCATACTTTATGATATATATTGTATTTTATGATTCATTTCCATCAAGAAACCCTAACCTCTAGATAATTTAAATAAGTATTTTAAAAATATAATTTTAAACAAATCATTCAATATGATCTTAATCATATTATACAATATTTAAAATCTAACTTAATTGTCCCCCATGATTAGTTAAATATATTTATGTTTAATAAATATGGCCAATCGTACTGTACAATGATTATCATATAATATGAAATTGTACAATATGATTGACTGAGATGAAATTTATCATCTAGAAAGTTGAACTAGAAAAAAAAACCTTTAATTTTGAACAAATCTTATAATACATTTTAAATCATATTGTATGAATAATTAATGTTTTAACTAAATGTACTCTATGATATAAATCTTACTAGACAATCAAGAGAGATGATTTCCAACCATCCCATTAATCATACTTCATGAATAGGGTGAAATTAAACTAATCATACCATACAAACTAGTAGGTGAAGAGATATTGATTCCTAGAGTACGTTTGATCAATTTGAAGAGAGTCAAGTGGTACATACCCTATAGAGCTCTATGGTAGTTTGACGACTCCCTGTTGGGCAACATCATGCCTGTGGACCCTAACTTAACAAATGTTGATGGTCGTGTAAAGTCTAACATGGATTGCATGTTATATAATAATCCCTACATCAGCTTATGAGAGAGTTAGAGAGCAAAGGTTATTATTCAAGATCTCTATGGTCTTAAGTATGGTATTACAGTAAACCACTACTTGAAGTTGCTTAGATCCTAGGCTACATTGTATATTTTGAAGGCACCCGTTGACCCTCTCACTTGCTATTTCCCTACGCCCCACTTAAAGTGCCATTTGGTACACATAGATGATACTAAATGTTTCTTTAAAGCATAAAAAAATTTTTAATAAGCTCAGAATATTCGGCTATTGGAACACAATTTTTTCCTTCAGATCGAGAGGAATTTATGTCATACATTTGTGGGATTGAAAAAAAAATATATGTAATGGAATGTCAATATAGTAGTGGAGTTATGCCAAGGGTTGTGCAAAAAAATGCATATTACGGATGATGACAAATATTTTCATGACCAATATGCTCCCTAGACAACATGAAGACTGCCACTTGGTTCTACAAATCCTTACAATATGAGTGTTTGTTCATCCACTTATGCTAATCATGGGCCCTCCCAAGGCTACGTAACTTATTCCACCCAGTAGGACTTTCCTTCTTATTTCAGTCCAGAGTTTGCTTCATGATCGTTGGACATAACTTACATTACACAAACTAATTTATGTGCTGAAGAGCAACAAGACTTAGAATTTAGACCATTGCAACCACCACAGCCTTTTACACTTGGTAGTAATGTATTACCCATCAGGATGAGGCATTAGTTTCAATTATGTTTTCATGAGGAGTTGTATTTATTGTTCGACTGCTATGAAATTCGTCATATTATATGAAAGATTATTTAGTGAAAGCATGTTCTTCATAATTTTTTAAGATAAATATGGAAATTTATTTTGTATGAATTATTAAAGAGAAGCACCATAATTAATTTCTAAAAAAAATGTAAGTACATCAAATGTTATTAGGACATCAAATATTCACTTTTGAATTCAAAAGCATTTACACACTAGTTTGGAGTTGGGTTTTAGTTTTACAATATTAAAAAAAAAAACTAAAACTCACACTTGAGATCTTTCTAGTCATATGCAGATATGACTTTTCTCTTACTATGAGGCAATAACATACTCATTACTTTCTCATAAAGGCCCATAATAAATTCATCCTCACCTAAATTCCATGGATGATAAAGAATAACATGATCCAAATAAACTTCTTCCAAGTTTGCTTTACCAGAGTTTTTACATTCTCTTTCAATTCATTCCTCATGATATTTCATCTACAGAAAGTGAGAACAAACAAGATGACGACCTTGTTTCATGAACTTCATCTCAATGCATTTCAATCGAGAAGCATTTAGGAAATATCGCATCTTATTGTTGTTTATCCTCAGCATTTAAATGCCTATGTAAACAATCCATATCTTTTGTCCATTTATGTATGGAACATATAACTTTTTTTTTTTTTTTTTTGAAGCAAAGCATATAGCTAGCATTAAGGAAAAAACAAAAAAAACTAAAGCTATTACAATGATAGATCCGATTCCTCCTTCAATAAAATTGAAAATGAAGGAGGAATCTTATTAGTATCTAACTCATTCCAAGTAATGTCTCCGACAATAGCATAATTGGCACATTAATTTTCCATTTTACTGTTCTCTCTACCAACCCAATTAAAACTGATGAAATTGAACAAACTTAAGAAATGGAGTTCTTCTTTCCACTTACCTCCCAAATCTTGAAGGTATTTGATTATGTTTTGATTATCTCCTTCAATGATAAGTCCTTTAAAAGAACCCATCCAATCCTTCATGATTTCATCTATGAATTTTATTGCTAGAAGCTCCAAGTAAGCAACATTCCAATGAATACAAGATTTACCATAAGCCATAATAAACCTTGCTTTGCAATCTCTAATAACACCTCCAATTCCAGCTTTGTAATTTCCCAAAAGAGACGCACCCACATTTATCTTGATCCAATCGGGAGGAGGGGGGTACCAACGATTCAACAGTCTATAAGTGATTAGTACTCCAGTTGCCCGATTTAAATTTATCATGATTGAAGGAAATAGTAGTATAGTTGACTGCATTGATAGCAATCATCAAAGTGCTATCATCTTTCCCTTCATGAATGAGATTGTGCATTGCTTACTATGAGAAGAAGATTGAATTGCAAAACAAATTCATGATGAAGCTTTGTTCAGTCCCATTAAATTTCATCCAGTTTAAAAAATCAAGAAGAGAATGGAAAACTGGAATATCGAAACCCCATTTTTTGAGCTGGTTCATAACATCTGTTATCTTCAAACATTTAAGCAAGATATGTTCTGTATCTTATGGAGTATTGTATCCTCTCGAGCATACATTTTCTACTAGGAATCTTCTATTATAAAGATACCGAGTTGTTGGTATTTCAATATTGAGAGCAACCACCAAAATACTTCTACTAGGGGTAAAAGTTTAATCTTTTTAAAACAACTCCAGTACCAGTATTCATCATAAGATTCAATTGAAGATTTAAAAGCTAAAGCAGAGATTGATTAACCCAAATTCTGGGCTAGCAATTCCAAACGGTCTTCTTCTCCTCCATTAACAAAAATATTCGGAATTAAGCATATAAGATCACTACCAAATAATACTTCAAGCTTGGTATGATCCCAGTTTCCATTCGTTAACAGACAATCAACCGTGAGCTCATCTTGTTCCAGTGTAGCAATAAAAGTTGTCCAGTCATTTAGAATCTTGTCCAAAATCCAAATATCTATGTATACGTTTATTAAAGCACCATCTCCAATCTTCCATCTGGTAATTCTCTTCAGGTTTTCTAACCCATTTGCAATGATCTTGCCAGCTGAGCTTTTATTATTAACTATAAATTCTCCATCACACATTTCATACTTTGCTCCTATGGTTTTAAACAACATAGACTCTTTATCTTGGAATAATTTCCAAGCTAATTTTGCTCTAAGAGGCCCAACCAAAGTGGTACATGAACGAATACCTCTCCCACCACATCTAACAGGCATACACAAATTACTCCAGCTAACAAAATTTTGTTCCAAATGACCGTTAGTTTTGTTCCAAATGAATCCTCTGCAGATTTTGTCCAGTTCTTTTAAAACACTTTTCGAGACAAGAGACAGAGTAGTATAGAATATCAGAATTGAAAGAAAGATAGATTTAATAAGTGTGAATTTTCCAGCCAGAGAGATATGTCTGGAACCCCATATATCCACTAATTTGATAGCTTTTTCAATAATGAAACTGAAATCAGCTGCTACTAACCTCCTTAGAGCCATTTTTATCCCAAGATAGTTGAATTCTTTCACCACACTAAACTTCTTTATCCTCTCTATAGATTTCTTCTTATTTTCCTTCACATGCTTTCTGAATAAGATGAAAGATTTTTTATCATTGACATTTTGTCCAGTCCAACAGCAAAACTTCTTCATGCTTTCTTTTATTTCCTTTACAATTTTGATTTTGGCTTAAGAGAAAATAATTATATCATTTGCATAGAGTAGATGAGTGAGTTTATGGTCATTTGGAACCAACGTGATTCCCATATCATCTTCTTTTTGTTTGAACAAGTTAGACAAAAGTTGGGAGCAAAGTATGAACAAATAAGGGGATAATGGGCACCCTTGGAAAAATCCACTTTTTGCTTCTATCCATTTGGAGAGCTTTTCATTAATCAATAAGGAGAATTTCGGTTGTTGGACACACTCCATAATCCAATTAGAGAAAGTCAATGGAAAACTGAAATAATTAAAAGCATTTCTAAGAGTCTCCCAACACATACTATCGTATGCCTGTTCCATATCTATTTTGAAAGAAACCAAACCTTTAGATGCTTTTGAATATCTGAATTTGTGAAAGGCCTCTTGAGCAATGAGAGCATGATCCATCAATGATCTACCACTAATGAATGCAGCTTGTTCTTCTGAAACCAGCTTATGAATAGATAATTTCAATCTATTAAGCAAAATTTTAGCCACTATCTTGTAATTAAATATTTCATGTGGATTGGCATTTTCCTCCAAAGGGCTATCAATTTATTGGGCCATAGAATCATCCATTCGTATAGTTGCACTATCAAACATTTATTTAATGGTGATGCCTACAACTTTCGAATAACTTGGCCAATGCATTATTTAAGTAACAACTAAAAAATTCATAGGCTAAGTGTTTCTAATAAAACCCTTCTATAAGGAAGTTTTGCTATTACTTAACATCACCCATACACACTTTTTATATAGGACATATGCTACATTGGTCACTTTAGATGAACCTTGAATTTTCAATATTCCTAATATATTAAAGGTAAATTAAAGAAAAGTAGATTAGACAATACTACTTTACAACTCACCTATTTTGACATGATACTGAAATTAATATTACTAAATAAATAACTTCAATAAAAATTTGATAACAAATCAGGGATCCTATATTACTAGGATAACAATATAAAACACATTACTACTATAGAAATCATCTCATTTGCCAAGCAACTACCATAATTAAGATTAAAAATTCGGTCTTAATGAACAATTAAGAAAGAAGTATCTTATCTTATGCTACTATACAAACAACTGAAATTACATTAATCTTTCAAAGCATATGCGGTACGTTATGGAAGCAACACGAATAACATTAAACAAGAACATGTTATCAAGCATGAAAAATTATTAGGTCAGTGATCGAATGATATTATTGATTATATGCCTTTAGTAAGGAACTCATAAACTAATTATCCTTACTAAATTATGTAAATTATTATTGTATTATAACATATTTCTAAAGGAATAATTCATACATATTTAACTAAAATAAGTTTCCACTCAGAGTGAAGCTTATTAAAAATATTTCAATTAAACTTATTATAGGTGATATTAAAATAAACTAACAAATGTAATATTAAAAGTATAAATTGTATAATTTAAACATTTTCTTATAAACTTAAATTTACAAATAATATAAAATTTTTATTTAATAAATAAACATATAGTTAATTATATATATTACTTCACTCCTAAGCTAAATCTATATTATTTCCTAGTTATATAAGCTAACAACTCCAATACATAATAATTATTTAAAATAATATACATTATGCAAAAAATTTCATAGATTAAGAAAATACAAGAATGCAAATAGTGGTTTCTATATGAGTTGGGCATGGAGTTAACCATTTATAAATAAATCATGATAAACCATTACGGTTACATAAGAAAGTATAAGAAGAATTTCTAGTTTCTAAATAAACCAGAATAAATTATTCCATTTTATCAAAACCATGAAAGATTTCCCTAATTTTACTTAAAATTGTAATTCACTATTACAGTTTTTGCTAATATTTAAATTACCTCAACTGTACTCTTATATATCTCATTTTAATTAAAAATATGCACCTTCTAAAAATTTGGCCATTTATTTTTTCAAAGTTCCAACCATCCTTTTCATCATTACTATTTATTTGCATATTAACTTTAAAAAAAAACCTAAGTTATAATAAATTAAACAGATCTTTATTCATTCTACTACCAAATTTTCTCCTAAAACATGTTCTAGAAATTAAAACTTGTAACAATTTCTTGAACTTGATAAGATATATTTACAAATTAAATTTAAAAAAAAAAAAACATTTTATACAGGTTTCCCATTCAACGTGTGACTTGCATATGGCCATAAAATTGCCCATTGAATGGGCATCTAGTAGGCTACCTAACCATACCCGAGTCATGTGAAATTTATCTATTGAATGAGTGACTTTGACTACTTGAATTTTTTTTTTTACATTGGCATAATGACTAAATAAATTATTAAACACATTTATTTATAAATTTACCCTTCCTATTAATCTAAAATAGGACAACATTAAGTCTCAATTAACTCTAGAGCAAATTATCCTAGGCTAGTGATATTAATTAAAGAATGATATTTTTTTTTATTGCTAGAATGTTATAGAAAGGATTTCCTCCTCTTTTTGTTAGCTGGATCAAATCATGTATTTTTTATGTTAATTTTTCTGTGGTCATAAATGGTGCCCTGGAGGGGTATTTTTCTTCTTCGGCCGGCTTAAGGCAAGGTTGTCCGTTAAGCCCTTTCTTATTTTGCCTGGTGATGGATGCGTTTTCCACTTTGCTGGATGAGGATGGCTTCAAAGGGATTTGCTTGGAAGGATTTTCTCTTTCCCATCTCCTGTATGCTGATGATGTTATTATATTCGGGGAAGACAATTTAAAGAACTGCAAAGCCTTATCCAATACTCTAAAGTTTTTTGCCAACTCTTCTGGTCTACACGTGAATTTGGAAAAAAAGTTTTGTTATTTTTCCCAAACATGTGCCTAATCAATTGGATCTTTGTCAAGCTTTATCAATACACAAAATCAGTCAAAAAATTCTCTATTTAGGCATCCCTTTATCCTTCAATAGGCTAAGACTTGCGGATTTTATGCCCCTGACTGACAATATTACAAAAACATTATCAGGGTGGAAAGCTAACCTGCTCTCTTTTGCGGGAGGACACAATTCCTAAAATTTACCATCCTAAACTCTATAGCCTACTGGATCCGGGGTGCTATCCAACCAAGGGCTATCTGCAAAATTTTAAAAAAAGTTTGCTCCAAATTTCTCTTCTTTGGAGACCCAGGGATCTCCAAGAAAATTCATATGGTTTCTTGGGAGAAGGTGTGCAGGCCGAAGCAATTTGGGGGGTTGGGTATTCCTTCCCTGGCTGGGATGCATTTTGCTTTCAACTGTTCAGTTATCTTGAGAATGTACAATATTGAATCAATTTTTTCCTCCTGGCTTCGTTCTAGGTATCTATCTCCTTGGTGTCCTCCTCCTCCCACTGCTTCAAAATTCTGGAAAATGGTTTGTGTTACGGCTGTTGCTTCCAGGAGCAAGTTTTGTTTTTGTGTTACCAGTAACTCACCAATTTCTATTTACTGGGATCACTGGTGTTATAACGGTAGGCTGGAAGATTTCTCAGATGGAATTTATGTCCTGCAAGCTACCTCGCCTAAGTCCCTCTTAAGAGATTTCATCTCTAATGACCAATGGGATTTGCCAGCTGTTATCCCACCTCTTGTTAGGGATGGTATTCATGGTATTCCCATTCTTACTGCTACCAACAATTATTTTTCTTGGGGAAACAATCTGAGCAGTCATTTCTCTGATTATCTGTTTGAGTTTTATTCCAATCTTCCCAGGTGCTCTTGGTCCGACCAAGTCTGGCATCAATCTCATGCTTTAAGGTATTCCAGCTTCACTTGGCTTGCATTAGTTAATGGATTGAAAAGAGTGGATGCCTTGCTCAAAAGAAACATCAGAATTCCTAATACTTGCAGTCTATGCCATGTATTTCCTGAAACTATTTCTCACCTATTTTTTGAATGTTCGTACTCTTACGATATCATTACTGTGGTTATCCCTCCGGCTAGAAATCTGCTTCTTAGGCCTAACATTCTACAGCTATTAGAATGGATTGATGGGGATCCTTCTTTATCGCAGCAAGTGAAGAAAATGTATTTTCTTTTTATTTGCTGTTGTGTTTACTATATATGGAAAGAAAGGAATAGTAAGAGATATGGGAATTTGCAATCCAGCAGCACAACCAATGCTTTTGTTATCAGAAGAGCTATTTTTGGGAAGATTCTGAAATGGAAAAACTCGTTGGAATTGATGGGAATTGTATAAGTTGGAGGCTCTGTTCTATTTTTGCTATTATCTGGCTGCTCATCATCCCTTCGGATTATGGTGCTTTGCCCTGCCTGGACGATGATGATGCTCCCCTTATCCTTCCCTTGGACGGTCATTGGGCAACCAGGGATAGGTCTTTCAATATATTGCAATTTTTTTAGTCCAGACAACTGGGCTCGGGAGCTCTTTCCTCTATGTTTTGCTGCAGGTGCAGGATTCCAAACTATTATCTCTGACGCACGGCTTTCCTCATTTTGCATTTTGCTTGGGATTCTTCATTTGGGAGCTACTACTATGCTTCTTGACACTCTGCATGTCATCACTGCCATACATGATCTGCTGGTTACTCTGATGCCTTTGCCTAGTTTTGTGTTTTATCTGCTTTTTACCACATTTGTTGCTTCTTTTGATTTTGATAGTTTTGGGTGGTATAGTTGGGGTTTCTTCTTATTTACTACCTCATAAGTTTTTGTTCTTTGCTTATGATGGGTAGTTTTACTTGTATTTTATTTACTTGTTACTTTCCTTCATCACAGTAATATATGGGCTTATGCCCCAAATTTTCCCAAAAAAAAAAGAATGATATTTTATCTTTTAATATCTAATTCTTGAGAGAATTTGAGCCATTTAATAAAACCTTCTAATTAAAGATAAGATAAAAAAAACTATGATAGTACCATTTTTCTTAAAATTATCATGTAATATTCTACATAAAGTGGCAATATTTTGATCATATTGCCAATATATTTATATTTATTTTTCTCTAGTACAATATCATTCCATCTTGAGGGAAAAAATATAAAATTCTACCTTTAATTCAATGGCCAAAATTGGGTTTCCTAAATTTACTATTCTCATGATTAAACTTAACCTAAAGCATGACATATTACATTGGAAGGAAAATATGTTATCCTCAATGTCTCTCTGCGCTCTAGCATTCGAGGCAATTTCTGGGCAATTTTAGGGTTTCTTCTCGGGTACCTGATTTTCGCCCTCGTGCCTTATTTTCTTTGCATTTTCAATTTGATATTTTTTTCTTTACTTATTTTTATTTTCATTCCTTTGCAAATTTTGAGGTTATGTTAGTTTTCCGGTTATGGACGATCACGACTCCGTCATCATCGAACTCGACATCTTCTTCTCTTTTACAGGGGAAAACACGATCCTTCAAAGATATGCTTAATGGTTCTTCATCTACTTCCCCTAAACTAAATTTTATTCATTTTTTTCAAGGATTGTTTGACCATATTATTTGAGGAATATGTTGTTGCTCAGTTCGCTGTTATGCTTTGACACTGGTGGGTAAATTTATACTGAGGCGTCCGAATCTTTATGTATATGCAAATTTTTTTCTTAACCTAAAGCTTTCCAGGTCATTTATTATTGGCTTACTTGATCAAAGACATGTTTCTATCCAACTCTCAAATGATCTTGATTATAGTCACATATTTGCTAGGAGATCTTATTATATACAAGCTTATCAAATGTAGTTGCTTAAATGTACTCCAGATTTTTAAGTTAGGGAGGAATCTATTATTTCCCCGATTTGGATTTCCTTCCCTAATTTTAGACTTCACTTTTTTAATCATCAAATCTTATTGGGTATAGCCTCAATAATTAGTCGACTGTTACAATTGGACGAAGCCACTTCTTCTATGTCGAGGCCTTCTGTGGCTCAGGTTTTGGTTGAATTGGAAGTTTCATAAAAGCACCCAAGTGAGAAGTGGATTGGGACAAAGGTGAAGGGTTATTTCCAAAAAGATAAATTTGAAATTTTACTTATATTTTGATCTTTTTGCACGATGCATGGTCATGGTATTAACTACTATTTTCATAAGCATCCCAAGCTTTGTAAAGAGAAGGATTCATTAAGACAAACAAATGGGGAGGTTTCCAATTTGATTCCTCAGGAAATTAATAATCCTAATCTAGTTCTTTTAGAGGGATATACCTCTAATTTGTCTCAAATAATTGAGGAGCATTTGGTTGTAACTATTGATGATCATGTTTCTACAATTACAAATGTTATTTCTTTGAATCATGATCAGTGAGTTATTGCTAAAATGTTTGCTATTTCATCTATTGATTATGAGAATAGTGTGGAGCAAACATTACCTAATATTGATGTCCAAAATGATGCTAATGTTGATTCCATCCCTTCTTGTATGATTAATGAAAATGATTTAGATTCCAATGGTAATATGATTTCACACACTCTCTCTAATCTATTGAATTAACAAGAAATAGAGATTAAAGCTAATGTTGTTGTTGAATTACCTTATAAAGAAGGTGGGAGGAATGATATCCCATTAGAGTACGGTGAATTTATTTCTATGTAGCATAGCTCTCCTCTTGAAAAATGCATTGAAGATCTTGTTTTGAGTGATAAAGATAATTTGGAGGATGATGGTATGCTTATGGAGGATAAATGCCCTCAAAAGACTAGTCAAGTGGCCCAATAAAATGATTGTAAGACTCATTCAATCTCTAATTATAATAGTCATGCTTTTACTCATACTGAGGATATGTGAATTGTTGCTAAATGTTTTGCTAGAGATGATAGTGATTTTAGTTCCAGTAAAGTTTATAGCAAAAGTGGGATGAAGAAACAACATATTAGTTTATAACCACCTAGAAACACTCACTCTCATACTTCCCATTAAGTTTATTTCTATATTTAATTCTATTATTTGGAATGTGAGGGGTATTGGTTGTTCCTCTTATTGAATTTGTGTTAAGAATTTATGTCAAGTTGACAGTATTTCTATTTTTGTGTTCCTTGAGCCTCTTATTTCTTCTTCTAGGTTGTGAAGAACCTCTCAATTTTTGAGTTTTAATTATGCTATTTTGAACATGGCTAATAATATATTTGTTTTTTGGAAAGACCTGATTAAAGTTGATGTTATTGGTGATTTTACTGAAGTGATGCATCGTAAAGTTGAGGTTTTTAATTTTCATTGATGTACTTCTTTTGTGTATGCTGCTTCATCTCGTTACATTAAAAAATTTCTTTGGGATCAACTCATTAATTTTTATAGTATTTGTAATTTGTCATGGCTTGTTGGTTGTGATTTTAATGCTATCACTAACCCCTCTTAGAGGATATGAGTTTCTTCTCCTTCTTATCACTCTATGGAGGATTTTTGTAATATGATTTTGGATTGCAATGTAATTGATATTGGTTTTTCTGGTAATAACTTCACTTGGAATAGGGGTAACTTATGGCAATGGTTGGACCGTTTGCTCTTTAATGACTCATGGTTTAATTCTCTTAACTCGACAAATGTGCAACATCTTAGTAGAACTCTGTCTGACCATTATCATTTGCTTATTAGCATTAATTTTTGATAATTTAATGTTTCTTCTCAATTCAAATTTCAAAACATGTGGTTACTTCATGTCTCTTTTTTTATTATTGGGAAGCTCCTTTACATCTGGATGATTCTAGTTTTGGCATATGGAGGCATTAGTTTAAGCTGAAAAGGCTGAATCCAGTTTTAAATTGGTTGAACCATCATGTTTAAAAATATATTTTCTTCCATTTTGGATGCTGAACAACTTGTTAATACTATTGAGCTTTCTTGTCAAGATGATCCTTATGATGCTAATTTCACTCTTTTAAAGAATGCTAAAGAGGAGCTTTTTATTTTCTAAACTTAGGAAGACCTTTTTTGGAAGCAAAAAATTGATGCTAAGCATTTGGTTAAAGATGATAATAATATTAAATATTTCCATGAATTGGTTAAGAGGAAAAGGGCTAAAAACTATATTAATTAAATTCAACGAGCAGATGGTTATGGTAATGAGAATACTGTCGAGATTGCTAATCTCGTAGTTCAACATTTTCAAACCCATCTCAATAAGGTTTCTTACCTGGCTCAAATTATGAATCATTCTTTTATTCCAAGACTTATATCCCAAGAAGAGAATGTGATTCTCATTAAGCCTCCTACTTTTGTGAAAGGTAGTGCCATTACAAATAACATTTTGTTGGCTCTAGAATTCTATCAAGACTTTGATGTTAGGGTGAGAGGGGGGAATTTGATTTTGAAGCTTGATATTACCAAGGTGCATGACAATATTGATTGGAACTTTATTTACCATACTTGGGGATTTTTTTGGCTTTAATTCGGTCTTTATTAACCTGATTAAGAATTGTATTGAAGATGTCTATTTTTTTATTATTGCCAATGGCTCTAATAATGGTTTTTTCAAATCTTCTCATGGGTTAAGGCAAGGTGACCCTATTTATGACGCTCTTTTTATTATTGTTGCTGAATTTTTATCTAGGGTTCTTACCAATCTTTTTAAAAATGATTCTTTTCTTTATTTTAGAACTTTGGATGGTTTTCGCATATCTCATTTGTGCTTTGTGGATGATTTTATTATTTTTACTAATGCTGCTATTAATAGAATTCTTAAACTTATAAATTTCTTTTATCAATTTGAGATGCTTAGTGGCAAAAATAGAAGTTATTTTATTGCTTCTAAAAGGGTTTCTAACTATCATATTTTAGTCATTAAAGATTTAACTAGTTTTAAGCATGCTCATTTTCCCATCAAATATCTTGGTGTCCCTCTTTTCAAAGATAGAAGGAAAACCTTTCTTTTTGATGATCTTATTGCCTCAGTTCAAAACAAACATTTTATCTTGGGATTCTAATTTCCTTTGCTTTAATGGTAGAGTTACTCTTATCAAAAGTGTTCTACATTCTTTACCAGTTTATAGTTTTCAAACTATTCTTCTAACTCATGTTATTTGTAATAGTGTTCATAAGCTTATTAATAAATTTGTTTGGAAAGGCACTTCTACTAATTCTAAATCTACTTGGGTTGCTTGGGAGAATTGTTGTGGTATTTTGGATGAAGGTGGTCTAGGTTGCAAGAATTTGAATGATTTAGCTATGGCTTTTTCTTTTAAACTTTGGTATAATTTTTGCAGTAAAGAGAGCCTTTGGGCTAATTTTATTTTCTCCAAGTATTGTGTTGGAAAACATCCTACTACTTGTATCTCTAAGTAAGGTGATTCTAGAGTATGGAAAAGGCTTTGTGAGGATAAATGGGATGTGGAGCCCTACATTTTTTGGGGACTTCGTAAAGGTACTGTTTTCTTCTAGCAAGATTGGTGGTGAGGTAAACATTTTATTGATTCTATTTTAAATTCTTCCTCTACTGCTTTGGTTAAGGTTAATTCTTTTTAATGATAATTTTTGGGACTTTTATAAACTTTCTAATGTGATTCTTGATTGCATTCATCATCAAATTTTAAACTTGTCTATGAATATTGCTTCTAAGGACATTATCTAATGTGATTTATCCAAATATGGTGGCTTTAACTTAAAGAGTGCTTGTCATACTTTTAGATCTCAAAGAAATATTGATAATATTTTCTCTTATATTTGGCATAAGAGAACTCCTACTATTATGTCTTTCTTTGTTTGGATAATTTTACATATATTTAATCTCAGAAATGATAATCTCACCAAAAAAGGTTTTATATTGGCTTCCAAGTGTGAATGTTGTTACCATATTGAGAATATGCATAATTTTTTTATCTATGGTCCTATTGCTGTTAAGACTTTGATTTATTTTGATGATTTGTTTCAGTTAAATTGCTTTAATGCTCATCTTTCCCTTAAATATATGCTTAATGTTTGGTTTATGAATTCTAAAGGCCACATTCGTAATGTTATTCCTTCTCTCATATTATGGTTTCTATGGTTGAAGAGGAATAATTCTCTTTTTAATGATGTGCAGATGAACCATCATAATGTTATTTGAAAGGTGAAGGATAAGGTTTTGTCTTTTGTGGCTGTTGAACTGCTTTCTTTAAAGAATTTTATAAACTATTATTTTGTTGGGACTATTTTAGGACTCAATTTGGAAGGTGATCCTATTGCTTTAAAGGCTAATATTATTTACTGGCCCAAAACCACTAGTTATTTTCTTAAGTTAAATGTGGATGGTGCAAGTAGTGCCTCTTCTATGGGGTTTGGTGGAGCTATCAGGGATAGTAATGGTTGCCTTATTATGGCTTTTGCTAGCCCGGATCATAATGGTAATTATTTTACTATTGTCACCATGTCTATTCTTTATGACATTCAGTTATGTATCTCTCTTAACTTTGAAAGTGATCTGATAGCACTTGAAAGTTTGTTAGGGATGTTAAGCCCTTATGAACTAGTCCAAAGGATCCCATGATGGGGGGGGGGGGGGGTGAATTAGTATTTAAAAAAAAAATCTTTCGATCAAAATACAATCTTAAAACAAAAATCAATATTCACCATAGAAATTATAGTACAGAAAATAAATGCAAAAGCAGTAATAAAGAACACATAAATTTATAGTGGTTCGGTTAACACGACCTATGTCTACTCCCCGTAGGTGCCCTCTGCGTATTGCACTAAACTTAGTATTTCTCCTTTTTCCCCCACAGCAAGGTAGAGAAGCCTATACAAACCTCCTTTCCAACAACCCAGGTGAGGCAGAGATCCAAACTCCTTTTGCTTCCTCCAGAAGCAAGTAGAGAACCCAACTCATTTTGCTTCCTCCTGAAATAGGCAGAGAACCCAACTCCTTTTGCTTCCTCCGAAAGTAGGCAGAGAACCTTGATTAGATGCTAAAGTTTACCACTCTAGAACCCCCAAGGAATTATGGATGATGACTGGAGAAGACGATGATGGATCCTTGGCAGCAACCTTTATGAACTCCCTCACAAACTCCCCCTCACAAGATCCTCTCTCTCTCTCTCCCTTGCTCTCCTTCTCCTCTTGTATCTCTCAGGTTAGAACAGCAGCAAATGGTAAGCTCTTGGGTAGAATAAGAGCTCTTAAATAGAAGAGTTTTGGAATAGCTCTTATTTTATATTTACCAGCATTATTGCCTAGGATGATGTTTATATTGTCCTGGCCGATGAGCATAAATTTTGCTCAATCCGCCTGATAGGTTTGTGATGAACAGAAGATTTTTGGTCATATTATCCAGATTGATATAATATCATCCTGTACGATCAGTATAAATTCTTGAATATCATCCAGACAATCGCTCTGAAAGAATGCCTGGATGATGAAAAAATAGCTTGATCATCCAGGACGATCTCACGATCATCTTAGATGATTAGTTGAAATCTGTGAAACTTGTCCTGAGCCTTGCCTTAAATAAAAGCTGGCCGATGTCAATCATCTAAGCAATTGTCCCGGATGATCCTACAATCGTCTAGGACAATGTGATCATGCAATTAAACCTTAATTACTTTTCTTAATTACTAGATTAATTTAGGCATAATTATGTTGCATCATGCAGAATGATGTCCAAAAATAAAGAATACCTAAATAGATCTACCAGC
The DNA here is from genome assembly GCA_019514585.1 of Dendrobium officinale. Classification (NCBI taxonomy): domain Eukaryota; kingdom Viridiplantae; phylum Streptophyta; class Magnoliopsida; order Asparagales; family Orchidaceae; genus Dendrobium; species Dendrobium officinale. The sequence goes on from CM033689.1 coordinate 16,267,843, forward strand.
TGATTCTTTTTTATTTGAGACTATCGTCCCGGCCGATACGAATATCATCCAGGATGATGTGCTTAATGATGTCTGCCTTAACCAGGATGCCCTAATTAGGGTTTCTATTTTTAGCTGATCATCCAGGATAATTTTTGGATCATCTCGAATGATGTGAGCAAAAAATAGAGAACTCTAAAAGAAGTCAAAAAATTCCCCCAAGTCTGTGTGTGCAAGGTTACTTAGCATCAGGAACCACTTCATTTCTAATAGACTTAAGAAAGGAAAATTACAAACTGACTCAGACCTAATCTACCCAATCTTGAGCTGGCTTGAGTTATACTAGATATTATGGACTTGAAAAATTAGTAGGCAAGGCAATCGTAGAAAATCATGAATGTTTGCTATCATGAAAATTCTAATCCATAAAATCAAATTTGAAACAATCTATCCCTTTTTGATGATGGCAAACCAAAAAATCTAAGTAGTTAAAGAACAGTTTAAAAGAAATAGTTAGAGGAAACAAATACAGTTTTAACTATCCAATAATAAAATCAAACTACAAATAACCAGTTCAACTAACTACTCCCCCTTTTGACATCACAAAATGGAGGAAAGTAAAATAAAAACAAATCAGAGACTAAAAACAAAAACAAACTACATAAAAATATAAAATAAATAGAATAATAGAAAGATCGCCCCTGATCATCTGATGGAGGTGGAGGTGTGGTGGCGGGTGAATGTAACTGGAAAGGATGGTGAACTGCTCTCCAAACCACGCCATATCCTAGTCATGCTGGTGCTGCAGGTGAATAATATCCTCAGTATGTTGTTGCTCCTATGCAGTAATGTATCCCTCAAAGCGAAGCTCCCACTCGTCAAATCGCTCCACCAGCTAATCTAGTTAAGAGTGATGGCAGAGCGGAGTAGGTGCAGAAGTAGGTGCAGGAGCAGGTGCAGGAGCCTCCTCCTCCTCGGCCCTCTAAGCTTCCCCATGCCTTGGTGGAGATGAGAATTTTAAAGAGCGTGAAAGGAATTGTTGGAGTATAAAGAAGGTTGAAATTTTAGTGGAGAAGAATATTGGAGGTTATATTTTAATTCTAAGATGTAAGTAATGATATGTCCTACGCCTAAATTTGGCTTTCTCCTATGTCCTGGATCACAAATGGTAGTAAGACTAGCAAAAAATTTGAAAAGCAGCTCACAGTTGAAAGGTATAGTAAGAGTAAGGAGAAAACATAAGCAGGTGTGAGCAAACAGATCAAGTACCAGACATGAGAGAATGTTCAGTTTGACAGACCGAAAGAGAGTGATTTCAGCCATCTTGTATATTTTGTAGGCGGCTTTATTGTCAGCCTTAGTGAATCGAGGGTTTAGAGTAGACCTCGAGGAAATACCAGAAGGATGGCGGGATCGCTTTCCTTCTACAATTATCAAGAACAACAATGCAATAGGAAGTATAAGGCTGGTAGAAGAAGAGGGTGTGAGAAAAAATGGCTGGAACCCTCGAAATTTAAATAACCGACCTAATCGTCTAGAACGATCATAGAATTATCAAGGCCGATCGGGTACAATAATTAAATCAAGGCCTATTGGTCACAAAGGTGATCCTATGTCCAGGCCGATTTGATAACATCCGGGATGATAAGAAATAGGCGTTCATCCTGAGGGGTTAAGCTAGACGAGATTATCCGAGATGATTAGGTGGATTGTCCAGGATGATGCATAATAATGGATCATACTGGCCAAATTTAAAACATTAAAATCATGTTGCCAGATGTATCGACCAAGACGAACAGGTGGATCGTATAGGATGATTATCCAAAAATGGATCATACTGATCGAATTTAAAGATTTTAAACATATTTCCATGTGTATCATCTAGGATGAAAATATGGATCGTACGGGGAAAATTTTCATAAATTGAGCAAACAGTGAATATCATCATCCAAGATGAAATATAATCATCCAAGACGATCACAGATGATTGAAGCAAAAGATGATCAGATCGTGCAGGATAATAAAGTATCGTCTAAGATGATCAGAAGTAGAAAAGTCATATAAGATGTTCATACGGGATTTCAAAGTGAGTTGAGTCGACCATCCAGGATGATGTGACAAAAAGGTTTAAATTCAGATGATGGATGGAGATGATCAGAGAAGGCCTAAAAACTTAACAACATAAAAGGTATGACAAAAAGATAGAAAAAGAAAAGACAAATAAATAAAGGGAAAAAGAAAAAGTAATTTTATAATTTTTTTAATTAATTTTTTTTGTTTAAAAATAAGGTATGAATATAATAAAATCTCCAAGTGTAAGATCAATGAGTTAACATCGATGAAATCAAAAAATTATAGAATATTTAATCCTGCTAATCCTAGCTCGGACTTCTCTTAGGGCAAAATTTTCTTTTGAAAATAGGAGACTTAACTCATAACCAACCAATTGGATAAAAAAGAGATCCGTTCAAACCTTGGTTCCATAAGAGATATCTTATAGAATAATATATGAAAGTGATTTGTCATAATCATAAAATTTGACATCAAGCTATTGAAAATATCAAGTGACACATGAATTCTTCTAAGATTTAAAGGTTTTGGACGAGAGGGAAGTTTTTCTTTTTACGGGTGCCTCTTGTCAATTTGATTGACGTACTTTGCTCATCTTTTTATTTTTGATACACTTTATGTATTTTTCAAATTTTTAGCGATCATTATGCATCGTTTGTTTTTGGTGTCATTGACCACTTTTTTTTTCAAGCTTGATCCCTTTTCAAAACTCTTAAATATTCTCAATTGTGAGTATATATTCTAGTTATTATAAAACAAAATCTCACTCCTTAATAAAGGGAAGAGTAAACCAAAAAATAGAATCAAATTAATATGATAAATGCAACAACAAAATTTCAAAGAACTTAAAAGTAATATAAAGAATTTTGAACATTATATATATAAGATAGATTACTGTAGCAAGATAGAAAAGATCTTAATTGCAATATCCAGTTATTAATTTGAGATAGATTTTTATTTAGGAAAGAAAATTATATAACTAAAAGAGGTTAGAGGGAGGGAAACAATTAACGGTGTTTCTCCCTTTAACTCATTTAGGGATGTTTAGACATTGACTACAAAATTCCAAAAAACCAAAAACTAAGAAAAAAATATCATTTTAAAGGAAAAAAAATAGAGATTAAACAACTAAAAGATTAACAAATATAATAAGAAAACAACAATAATCAATAGAGTAGTAAACATACAATCTAGAATTTATTAAGAAGCAATTATGAGACGTGGGCCTCCGCTATCCAAGTATCATATGCTCTCATGAGGTTTTTGGTGAGAGCATATCTAAAAAAATAAAATGTCATATTTAGGAACCCAAATAGGTTTGGGCCCCTTCTTATGAAAAGAAGAATGCAATGTATTAGTGTTATGCTATGAAACATGCAATTTTGATCTCCAAACCAATGTGTACTATGGTGAATAGTGCAAGTGTGCGAAATATGTTCTATCATTCCACATAAAAAACATCTAACTCCAGGAAAAGGATTTACTAATCTACTTAGGTTATAAGGCATCTTCCTAGGTCTTGGCTTTAGATTAAGTGTTGATGTATTCTATTTTCTCTCAAGTGTATTCAATTTAGCTTTAACCCTCAAGTTAGCACTATCTAAAGCTGCATTATCAATTCTCAAGTTGTGCTCCCTATGCTTAGATTTATCAATATATGTCCTAAAATTAGATTAAGGTGAGGTGTAGGATGCTTTCAATGAATCATGCTCAATAACCAACTTAGAGTGCTTTTTATTCAATTAATCAAACTCATCAAGTCATGACATGTGATTGATATCAATTTGGAGGTGATCTTTAATCAAAACTTCATGCTCTTTTTGTAAATTCAAAAACTCCATTTTCAAATTAGCATGCATTTTCTTAAGTTTTTTATATGATTTATGAATTTTTTCACATATTTCAAGTAGTTGATCATAGGTTGGTTGGTATACCTTTTCTTGGTCAGACTATCCAAGATGATTATCGACCATCAAATACAAGCTTGTTGTTTCCTCCTCTACTTCAATCTAAGAGGAGTCAGATGCAGTATCGCCCAAAATGCTTTTTGGTACTGCTTCTTGTTCTTCTTGTATTTGGGTTTCTCCTCACCCTTCTCCTTGCTTGGGTGTTCGTTAAATGTAGGACAATCAACTTTAATATGTCCAAGCTTCCTGCATTCAAAACAAATAACATCAGAAGAAATTTTATAATTTTTACTATCCTTACCTATTTTCCACTTCTGATTATCTTTATACTTCTTTCTTAGAAAACTTTTGAATTACCTAGTGATGAAGGAAACATCATCATTTTCAGATCTAGAAGAATTAGTGTCCATGTTGTTGGGTTTTAGTGCCACAATTTTCTCCTTCATTTTCTCACCTGCAACAAGATTTCTTTGATTCACCTCTTGCTTGTAAGAAAAGAGTGATCAAGTAAGTTATCAATCAAATAAGTATTCAAATCTTTAGATTCAGTAATTGCAGTGATCTTAGCATCAAAAGAAGAAGGCAATCATCTCAAAATTTTATTGACCCTTTGATAATTAGTTAGCTATCTTCTTAAATCATACAATGTGGTAATAATTTGAGTAAACTTTATATATATGAAAGAAATTGATTCATAACGTTTTATATGAAAAAGTTCATAATTATGCAATAGAAATATTAAATCTAGATTGTTTAACTTTATTGGTTCCTTCATAAGTTACACATAATCTATCCCAAATCACTTTACAGTTGCATAAGTTGAAGCACATATATAATCTTCAGATTTCAAAGCAGAGAAAAAATAGTTCAAGAAATTTACATTAAGTTGTGCTAAATCTCTTTCATCAAAAGTCCATTTATTAAATGGATTTTCAATTTTAATGCCATTAAGTTCATGAGAAGGTGGTGTATAACCTTCTTTAACAAGCATCCACATATAAAACTCAAATGATTTTAAAAATATAGACTTTCAAGTTTTCCAAAAATCAAAAGGAATTATCAAACAAAGGTGGACGTGTAATAGAATATCCTTCCATTGTATTACAATTATCAAAGTTAGCCATGAATCAAAATTTAAAAAGTTTTTAAACTTAATTTTATGAATCCCGCTCTGATACCACTTGAAAGTGCTCTGATAGCACTTGAAAGTGCTATGATAGCACTTGAAAGTGCTCTGATAGCACTTGAAAGTTTGTTAGGGAAGATAAGCCCTTATGAACTAGTCCCAAGGTTAACCAAGAGGGGGGGGGGTGAATTGGTATTTAAAAAAAAATCTTTTGTTCAAAACACAATCTTAAAAAAAAAAAAAACTAAGATTCATCACATAAATGAAAGTACAAAAAATAAATATGGAAACAGTAATAAAGAACACATAAATTTATAGTGGTTCGGTCAACATGACCTACGTCCACTCCCCTGTGGCACCCTCCGAGTATTGTACTAAACTAAGTGTCTCTCATTTTTCCCCCACAGTAAGGCAGGGAAGCCTATATAAACCTCCTTTCCACCAACCCAGGTGAGGCAGATATCCCAACTCCTTCTGCTTTCTCCTGAAGCAGGAATAGAACCCAACTCTTTTTTATTCCTCTTAAAGTAGGCAGAGAACCCAACTCCTTTTGCTTCCTCCTGAAGAAGAAAGAGAATCCAACTCCTTTTTCTTCCTCTTAAAGCAGGCAGAGATCCTTGATCATATGCTAATGTGTACCCTTCTAGAACCCCCAAGGAGCTAAGGATGATGACTACAGAAGATGACGATAGATCCTTTCCTTGAGTAACCTTTATGAACTCCCTCACAAACTCCCCCTCATAAGACCCTCTCTCTCTCCCTTACTCTCCCTCTCCTCTTGGCTCTCTCAAGTTAGAGCAACAATAATAGATAAGCTCTTGGGTAGAATAATAGCTCTTAAATAAAAGAGTTTCAGAATTTCTCTTATTTTATATAAACTGATATTTTTAGCCAGGATGATGTGGATATCATCCTGGCCAATCAGCATAAATTCTCAATCAACCCAATCGATTTGGGACGATCATAATATTCTTGGTCTTATAGTCTAGGCCGATATAATATCATCCTATACGATCAGCACAAATCCTTAAATATCATCTAGATAATCACTCTGAAAGAATGTTTGGACAATACAAAAATAACTTGACCGTCCATTCCGATCTTACGATCGTCCCGGATGATTAGTTCAAATATGTGAAACCAGTCCTGAGCATCACATTAAATAGAAGCTGGTCGATGTCAATCATCCAAGCGATCGTCACGGACGATCCTATGATTGTCTAGGATAATGTGATCATGAAATCAAATTATAATTACTTTCCTTAATTACCAAATTAATTTAGGCATAGTTGTGCTGCATCATCCAGGATGATGTCATAGATGATGTCCAAAAATAAAGAATTCTTAAATAGATATGGCAGCTAATTCTTTCTGATTTGAGCCTATCATCCCAACCAATACAAATGTCTTTTAGGACAATGTGCTTAAAAATGGCTGCCTTAAAAAGGATGACCTAATTAAGGTTTCTATTTTTAGCTGATCGTCTAATATGATTTTTGGATTTTCCCGAATGATGTGAGAAAAAAAATATAAAACTTTAAAAGTAGTCAAAGAAATTCCCCAAGTGTGTGTGTGCAAGGTTACTTAGCATCAAGAATCACTTTGTTTATAATAGACTCAAGAAAGGAAAAATTACAAACTAACTCAGACCTACTCTTCCCAATCTTGAGCTGGCTTGAGTTACACAAGATCTTGTGGAGAAAAAACGTTAGTAGGCAAGGAAGTCATAGAAAATTATAAATGTTTGATATTATAAAAAATTTAATCCATAAAATCAAATTTGCAATAAACTTAACTAACTTTTTTATTGAGTTGAACTTTGATTATGATTTCCAACTCTTTTACACAGAGGAGGATATGTGCTGCATCCCAAATCTTTTCTATCAAGTTAGGGATATAAAAAATCAACTTTTATTTTTGAATTTCTCATTTCATCATATTTGCAAAGAGGGTAATGCGTGTGCTACTTGGCTTTCTAACTGGGGGTGTAGTCTTGATAGTTATTCTGATGTTATTTGGTCCATTATTCTGGTAGCTCTTCATGGTAAGCTTAAACTTGATGTGGTTGGTATCTCCTATGTTAGATCTTAAGTGGCTTTTATCCTGGGTGGTGTGCTGTGTGGTTTGTTGGCCGTGGTTTTTATGTTGCTGGGTTATTTTTTACTGTCATTATCATGTCTTGGCTCCTTGGCATCATCTATTTATGAGTGGTGGTGTTTCTACTAATTCTTTTGTTATTGGTTTCTTTCTTCTTGTTAGTTGGTTAATCTATGGGGCTGTAGGTTTGGATACTCTTGGGTTGGCTTGTTTGTTACTCTATTGCATTTTTTCCTAGTGGTGTGTGGTGTCTTATTTAGTTTGCTTTGTTTGGATGGTCGTCTAGACTTGTGGATTGGGATTTTTTTCCTTCTTTAGGGCTCATTGTTCTGTATTAATCTTATTTTATTGGTATGGTATTATTTTATTTTGTTGTTAGTGAATTATTGCTGACATCTATCTGTGACTTCAATTTTAGTAGATGTCTTGGTGGATCTAGACTTTATCTATGACTCCAAAGGTTATATGGATGATAATTTTTCCCATTATTGATCTCCAACATTCAGGTTTCTTGCTTGGCTTGCTGGGGGTTTCTGTCAGAGTTTGGCTGGTCTTTGGGGTTTTGTTGGCTCTATTTTTGATTTGGATGTTGGCTGTAGGTGTTTGTCTATCCCTGGGATTTTGGCTTGGCATATGTTTAACCGGTTTTGGTTTATTGGAGTGGAGCTTTATTTTGGGATGGGTAATGGTGACATTTTGGTGGTTTTGTATTGTTCTTCTAGGGGCTTTATGTTTTATATTTGGGATCTTTTAAGGTGTTTTTGTTTGATCCTGAGGCTAGGATTGAGGGCTTGTGGATTTTCCTAATGAGGCTTCCGATATTAATATTATTCTGAGCTCTATAAGTCATCATCCTCTCTTTGGCTTAATGTGGTGCAAATTTTACTACTCCTCTTTTGTTACTAGCTTTAATTTAGATTATTTTTTCTTGGTTATCCTATAAGTTTTTGTGTTATAGCTTGTCTTTTTACAGTAGCTTTATTTTGCAGGTGGAGTTGCTTATGGCTGACTCCAAGCTATTTTTGTAGAAAGATTATACTTCATTTCTTTATTTTTATCTTTCATTCTTTTATGCTTATTTATAGCAACTTTAGAATGGTACTAGGGTGCCTTGTACTTTGATTAATGGAGACTATTGGCTCGTAGGTTTTCTTTTCCACTTCATCTTCGTGAGCTTCAACATTTGTAGGGACCAAAGAAATCAACTAAGCTAACTCCTTACCGAATGCTTCATTCAATCTCTGGATATTCTAGCTACCACCATTAAGAAAGAATTTAAAAAAACATTGATTTTCACTTAAATTGGACACAAACATAGGCCATTTCTCTAAACATTTTTCAAGGATCTAAATATCCTTAGTAGTGTTGATATGCTCACCATTAGAAACCTTCCATCTGATAACATGTTGAAGAAGTTTGCCTCCACAATTTATAATTTTCCAAGTTAGTGAACTACCAACTTTAGTTTCAAAAAAATGAAGATTCTACCATATTTGGCAATGAGAATTCTATTCAATAAAGAAGAAGGATTAGATAACGAACTCCAAGCAAATTTGGCTCTCTGCGATCCTACTTCGTCATAAGCAGACATAACACCTTGGCCTCCAAATTTGATTTGCTTACAAAGGATTTTCCATTCCACATAATGAATTCCATTACTCTTATCCTGTTTTGTCCAGAGAAAATTCCTACACAACTTATCAAGTTCTCTTAACACTCCCATTGGCACAAGGGAATGGGTAGAGTTGAAAATTGGAATGGATAAGAGTGCTGATTTAATCAACTGAAGCTTACCAGCTAAAGTGAGAGAGAGGTTTCCCCAAACATTAAGTTTATCAAAAGCTTTTTCCAATACATCCTAGAAATTAGAAGCTTTAAGCCTTCTCATAGCCATCTTGATGCCGAGATAATTCAATTCACCAACAGCTTTGAAGCCCATGATTCTGGACATAATTTTGGATTTGTTTCTGTTTACTGCTTTACCAAAAATCAAAGAAGATTTTTGGTTATTAACCTTCTGCCCTGTCTAGCCACTATACTTCTTTAGGATTGTTTTGATTTTAAGAGCATTTCTTCTGTTAGCTTCCACAAAAATAATAGTATCATCAGCATACTGAAGATGAGAAACTTTTTCTGCATTCGGTGCCACCTTCACTCCTATCTTGGCTCCATCTCTATTGAATGGTTCGGTGAGAAGTTGAGAGCACATGATAAACAAATATGGGGATAGAGGGCATCCTTGCCTAAAGCCACATTCAGCTCGAATCCAATTAGAATTCCTACCATTAACATTAATAGAATACTTGGTGTCCACCACACATTGGATTAGGAGGTTAACAAAAAAACATGGAAAGCCAAAAAGATCCAAAACATTTTTTAATGTGTTCCACCCCATACTATCGTATGCTTGCTCCATGTCCACCCTAATGGCCATCAAACCTTTCTTAGATTTAGGCTTTCTGAATTTATGGAAGATTAATTGGGTGAGAAGAATATCTTCAAAAATTGATCTTCCTTTGATGAATGCTACTTGATTTCAGAAATAATCTTTGGAATGATATAGACAATCCTATTCAATAACATCCTTGCCACTATCTTATAGATAGAATTACATAGACTAATAGGTCTATAATTAGAAGGAGTTAAAGGATTTTTGAGTTTAGGAATAAGAACCTCAATGGTTTCCATTCATCACACATCAAACCAGATTTTAAAAACAGACAAATCGCCTTCCACACATCAAATTTAATAATCGACCAATAGCATTTAAAAAAAGATTAGGAAATACCATCAATGCCAGGTGAAATATTGCTTTCCAAATGTGAGATAACTTTCTCCAGTTCTTCCTCAGAGAATTTTGCCATAAGCCGTTCCTTGTCGGCTTCATCAAGAGATCTGGAAATATTAGGCCAGCCGGTGTGAGAGCATCTCATGAATTTCCATTTTTCATGGAAGTGATTTGAGAAAATTTCTTCAATACATCTTTGATCTTCAGTCAGAGTGCCATCTGAGCTTCTAATTTGTCTAACATGGTTGTTGTTCCGTCTCGCCGAAGCCACTGAGTGAAAGTATTCAGAGTTGGTATCACACTCTTTATACCATTTCACTTTAGCTCTTTGTCTCCACCAAGAGCTTAATATTCTTAAGGTAGACTTTAACTCCTTTACTTTGAATCTTAACAAAGAGATTTTGTCTTCTGAAAGACTTCCTGAATTGGCCTCCTCCTCTTCCAAAGATAAGATTTCTGCCTTCAAATTTTCTTTAAAAATGTTTAGATTTGCATGTTTGGCTCTACTACAATGAAATAAAGCTTTAAGAACACTTTTGAGTTTGAGATTTAACTTTTGAACATTATCACCTCCTGGTGGCTTCTTCCATGAATTGGCCACAATACACTTAGAAGCTGGATAGGAAGTCCAAACTTCTTTGAACTACAGTCTTCTATTATTCTTAAACCCTGAACTAAAAATATTAATGGCTATTGGGCAGTGGTCTGAAGCAATTCTTCTAAGATGATGAACGGCTGCAAGTTGTATGATCTTCAAGGCTGCTAAATTCAGTAAACAACGGTCCAGCCTTTCAAGGATGCGTGCTCCATCTTTCTTGTTATTGCAACAAGTAAATTTGGGATCTATAATCCCAATGTCAAGAAAATCACATCTCTTCATTAACATTTGCATATCTTGAGGTCCTTGAGAGAAAACAAATCTCTTCCCACCTCTCTTCTCCTCTTGAGAAAGAATGCAGTTAAAATCTCCTCCAATAATGCAACGAATGCTAGAATTAGTGAATGATTGTAGATCTTCACAAAGTTGTCTTCTTTTATAAATCTCTTTGGTACCATATGTGATGATAATAAGCCATTCATCTCCATTATGCATTTTCAAATGTACAATAACCACTTGATTAGAAGAATGGATGATATTGAAAGAACAAATGTTGGATTTCCAACAGATAAGAATTCTTCTCGACAAACCTTCAGCAGGGACACTAAAAAAATCCCAATTATTACCAGTTAATTTATTGATTTCAACTCTATCAAAAGATTGGATTTTAGTTTCAATAAGTCCAACAAAAAAAACTTGAAGATCCTTGACAAATTCTCTTAAGTAATGAGAGGCCTCTACTTTCTAGCCCCTCTACAATTCCAAAATGAGAGAGACGTCATTTGGATTTAAAAATGGGATTACTCCCATTTTTAAGCTTCTTAGTAACTTCTCCTTTCCTTTTTTTGTAGTAGAATATTGTCTCTTCCCAAAGAATTAAGCTCTTTGATAAGCTTACGTTTGCTTTTCAAAGAATCTTCCATTTTGTCTTTAACATGTACATCTGGGGAAGAATTTGCACAAAGAATTTCACCTTCTTCAATAACTCCTTCTTTATCCACCATGTGAGAAAAACCTTTAGCTTCTGGGTAAAGACAATCAAGTAAATTGAACTTATTAATCACTTCAGTAGAATTGGTAGGAATATTAGGAAGCATAATTGCTAATTTCGGATTAATGTTTTCTCCTGCTATGACTCCATTCTTACAACAATCTTCTATCAGTATTTCATCCATGTTAACATCATGATTAGGAATCTTCTTGTTCTCTACAACCATTTCATTATCAACATTTGGATCAAGAAAATCTTCTACTGTTACTCATGGATCAATTGCAGATACCCTCTCAGTTTCTTCAATAACAGGGTTTAATGATAGTTTGGAGTAAGTTTTCTGGACATAAACATTTTTAGTTCTCCTGAAGCTGGAATTTTTGATAAATTCCTTTCCCTTATCAAAAGATGGCTTCTTTCTTCTTCTTGAATTTTGGACAAGAATCTATGGTCCATAAACTTTTTTAGTAACTGTATCTTGTTGAGAATGGATGATTGATGATTGTGCTCCCTTATCGATTGATTTAGCTGGTTCCGTTCGATTTGCCATAGAACCATCACCACATTTTGCATATAGATGTCCATTTTTCCACACTTGAAACAAAAATTGGAGACTTTCTCATATTCTACCTTTTGAATGAAGCGTCCAAAGGAGCCTTCGATCCAAACTCCATTTGGAAATTCCTGATCTAGAGACATACGAACACATATTCTAGCATACTCCCTCTTGCTCCATTGAAACATATTGTCATCGATCCATAGTGAAACTCCGAATTTAGTAGCTATTCTAGCCACATTTTCTTCATCCCAACAAATCAAAGGGAGATGAGGAAACCTGACCCAAATTGGGGAAGATAAACCTTTTAAAGAGGTAGGAGAAAACATAAGAGTCCATTTATCAATACCCATAATGTGGCCATTGATGTACCGTGGGCCACCTTCCAAAACTTTGTCAACAACATCCTTATCAAAAAAGGAGCACAAAATCCATCCAAGTCCAAGGAAAGTGATACGAAATTTCCCGATTTGACTCCATTGACGACGGAGCTCTCTAGCAATCACATAAATCGGAGCATTATCTCCAAAAACCTTTACCACCAAGGACATTTGTAATTTGTCTGCATTCATTTTCAAACATTCTTCATTCATTTTGACAGATTCACCATCCTCTGAAAGAAAAGAGTCATTCTCTTTAAATGAAACTTTGATATTCGATTTCCTGGACCAAGCGTCGACAAGATTGGATATGGCTTCATTGATATTACCATCTTCCTTGGCATTACTTCGAATACCTGAAGTGTTTTCCATCCATTTCTTAGAAAATGAGACTCCTTTCTCAACTAATTGAGTCTTGATAGCAGGATTGTTGAATTTATTCGCAAACAATTTTAGTCCAGATGAAGACGATGCTTTGTTATCAAACAAATTCTTTTTCTAATCAATAGGAGATTTGAAAACCTTCGCAGGAGATTGATTCACTATCCCTTTTCCTTTGCTTGGAACAATCAGAGATATCTTCCGAACTTCTTTAGATGGTTCGTTAATTTGTAAAGTGCCAGATTTTTGAATTCTGAGAATACCATCTTTGTAAACGGTGTTCAGATTGATGTCGCAGGGAGGATTCCGGTGATCTGCAGTGAAAGCCGCAGCTTCTTCCATCGACGGAGAACAAACCGCCTCCAAATTCGGACCGTTAGAATTTGAATTTTAATGAACTTTCACTTGCTAATTCCGGGAGCTTCTCTCACTACTTTCTAGGCTAAAAATTATTAAATTTTGAACTGATGGTCTCTTTTAAGGACTTTGTAATCACTTTTATTTATTAACGCGTAGGCCCCTTTTTGGGTTATAACGACAAAAAAAGGAAAATATGCTATCGTACAATTATATTCTAAAATGAGATCAGACCATGAAAATTTTATCATTTCTTTATTCAAATACTTTAAAGACAAAAACATGTCATTTCGCTTGACGAATATGATTTTCTACAATGTTTTTTGAGAATAGAAATGCAAATTTATAAAATAGTCTTCATTCTAGAAAATTTTCTCCTTCCTTATAGAACAAAGATAAGGTTTATTTTTTACTAGAGTTTCTCCAAAAAAATGTAAACCTTTATGGTTAATTACATCTAAAGGGAGAAAACACATAAGAGCAGTCTCGATTAAAATAGTGATCAAAATTTTCATGATTTTCATAATATAAGTGTAGTTTAGGAGATTGGAAATTATGAAATGATACTGGATCAAAATTTAATATTTATTTTGAGTCAAACATGAAAGTTACATATCATTATAAATTTGAGAAACTTGAAAGTGCTCCAATCTATCCTATGTTTTTTTTAATGCTTTAGATTGCGATGAAATTTTATGTTTGAATATAAAATTTACTACATTGTTCATATTATATTTAAGGAGAAATAATACATATGATTTGAAGAGTGCCACAAAACCTAGGTCTAAGGTGAAACACTATAGGATAGTAAATCGAATATAGTCTAAGGAGATAGTAGTAATGTGGGACTTATACGTTAAAAAATTTAATATAACTAAAAAGAATTCCCAAAGATACTAAATGTATATTTGATAGTAATGTGGGACTTAAAACTAAAAAAATTAATATAACTAAAATGCTCTTTAAACCTAAGATTCTAATTCATATAATGCAAGATAAGTAGTTTGTTGTTAATTTTGAAAAGACGCCTAACTCTACATTAATGAAGTTTATGAATTATGCATTTAACAAATGTGGTTCAATATTTTTAATATATTTATATGTTCTAATGCAAGTATAATTTAAAAGAAATAAGAAGCCAGCTTTTTAAGAAAAATCCCCCACATAATGGCCTTATAGAAATAATAAACGTATGTTTAACTCCCTTACTTTGTTTGATCCTCGTATGCTATTCGAATGAGTAAAATTTGTATTCATACAAAAAAAAAAAATTAAAAGTCTTGCTTGATCACAAGAAAGTAAAGGCGATTTTATAAGATAAAAACATATCTTAAAAAGTTAAATGATTTTATATCGGAGAAAATCACAAGCCATAAATAAAAAAAAATAGATTTTATTTTGCACATAATGAAAACAGCTCAATCGATAAATCAATTTAAATAAAAAAAGGTAATGTGGTATGTGCTATGAAACTATAATAGTTTAAAGAGCTAACACAAAATTAGGTAACCGAGTAATGCCTTTAAATTTACACCCATAACTCTATTACTTGAATGACATAAGTCTTTTACAAGAAGGAAATGTTAAATAGTTTTCAAATATTTTTATCTAGGATTATGTTTATTTTCAAGTTATCTCCATTTGATTTCTTATTCTCAAGGTGGGAACATTTTAGTTTAGGCTTTAAAATTTATTTTACTATTATGTTTAAAAAAAATAAAATAAACTCCATACAATTTGCATAGGTTATTAAAAGCATCTTGTAATTAACAAGAATCATATCTCGTAGCATAATTCATTACATTGTGCTACAAAGCACATACACATTTTTTTTAGATGTAAACATAGATGTACATACAAATAATTTTTTGAAAAAGTATTACAGATAAAACCACAAAATACACCAAATCTAAATACTCCAAGTTTAAAATCATAACCAAAAGGAGAGAAGGAGAAAAAAAAACAAATAATAAAAAAAATATTCCACAAAATAATTGAAAGACTTCAAATATTCTAACACTCTTAGAAGTAAGAACCCAGATCAAGTCGTCGTCGTGGTGCTTTTGGTTGGATATAGTGGTGAATCATGCCAAGTTTCTCACCAAACCATGCCTTGTCTATCCCATGTTGTTGCTGTTATTGAATATGATTATCTAGTTGAGCCTCTAACAGATCAAAATGTTCTAGCACAACCTCATAGTAGTAAAAATGGTATTCTAATGCTAGTGATGGTGCTTATACCATTACTGGTGCTAGTGTTGGACTAACTCCCCTTTACTCATCAAAATCTTACTCCTCTTTGGGTTGATCCCCTTGGTTACAATGAAAGAAAACAAGTAATGAGGCACCGGAGTAAAAGTTGGGAAAAGTTTCAACAGGTGCAGGGTATGTAATCTAATATTTTTTATCTAGGGCATTCGTAATTTGCTGGCCTAATGTAAGATTTTGCTTACAGAGATTAGAGCATGAACAGAGAGATGTGAGGTTATGTAGATAAAAAAAGAGCTTTGTGGACTCACCAAATGCAATTTCAGACATGATAAAGTAGGAGATTATAGATAAGAGAAGAGTGATGTTTACCCTATCTCCATTTTTAGGAAGAATATATGTTTGTGAAACATGTTGGATAAAAGAAGCATTTTTATTTTGGGATTGGAAAAGTGGCTGATGTTGGTATAGAGGTGTTTTACTAATAATTAGATTTATAGTAGTCCATTTGTAGTCTACACTATAAGATAGAATATGAGGTGGAACACCTTAAGTGGATATATGGAGGATTTAAAAAAAAAAAAATCATAGCGAATACTACTAGTCATTTGTAGACATATGAAGTCATGGAGGAAAAATTTATAGAAAATTATAGGATAGCAAAAAAAGCATAAAGCATCTCAAAATTAAAAGGGATGGTTTGGTAAGTAAAAAGTGAAGTGCAATTAGCGAAGGGCTCTGTTACTCGACAACAATGAATGGAGTGGCTAAGAATGCATGACAGGGTAATTTTGGCTTTCATATACCTATAATAGGCTACTTCATCATCTAATGTTTGGAAATGATTATTAGGATGATTAGAAGAACTACCATGAAATAGTTGATGAGCACATTTTCCACTGGTCATTCGATGAGTTAAAAGCACAAGTTATACAACAAAATGAATAAAATATTTTGATTAAATGAACATGTTCAAATCCCTCCCTACTTATAAATTTTTAGTAGATCATGTAGTAGGATGAGAAGAATTTAATTTCTCATGATTATCTATCAAAAAGGTGGTCAAATCATACAGTATGATCATAATAATGTTGGACGATCTCCATTAATAATGATCATCACAAGTAGTCATTGACACGGCTGTTGACTATAATTTTTTTATAGAATGAATAGGTGTTCATATAATAATAAGACATTTTAGTTATTATATCAGATGATTTAATTCGTTCAACACTCAGTTAAACGTGGATCATTTAGTATGAATAGATCGATCATATTATATGATCATCAATAATTTGTTAGACCAAAACCATTTAAAACAAGGACAATAAAGATGTGCTTAATTGCATAGATTATATAGTAAGAATGTTATTTGTAGGGTATGATGTGATTTTTTATAAATTGTTTTAATATTTATGACGATAAGGAAATAACAACTTTTATACAAACAACACTAAAAAATCTTATATAAATAAAAAAAAAGAAAAGACACATAAAATACATAAATCTCAATATATTGATTTCAAATTTCCAAAAATAAAGAATGAGTATCAATAACATCTAATCCAAACCTTAGTGAGCAAAAGGAATTTTAGGTTAAGGGTTTGCTAAAAATGTCTGTCTGGTTGTCTTCAGAAGCTACATGATGTAGTTCTATGTCTCTGCTAGCTACATGATCTCTAATGAAATTATGCCTAATGTCAATATGCTTGGTTCAAGAATGTTAAATAGGACTCTTATAGATTCATGTGGAACTAGTATTATCACACATAATTTGAATAGTTCCAATTGATAAACCTAGGTTGATGATTTATTTCTGAAGGGAAAAATACTTGAGCAACACAACTTCTTGAAGTAATTTATTCTACCTTAGTGACAGATAAGGCTACATAATTATTTCTTCCTATTGGACCAGGATATTGGCGATTGCCCAAAATTTTATAGGTTTTGGAGGTGCTTTTTTATATATTTTACATCCTATAAAATTTGAGTCTAAATACCCTATAATTTCAAAGGATGAACTATGTTAAGGATACAAGATTCCTAGGTTTTTGGTTCCTAGAAAACATCTAAGAATTCTCTTAACTAAAGTCATATGGGACGCCTTAGTATCATCTTGAAATCTATCATAAAAATATATACTAAAAATTATCTTAAAATCAAGCATAAATATATATACTAACTCAAAGTTAGAGAGAGAACATACACTTTGTTAGAGAGAGAACATCCACAAAAATAAGAAGGATTTTGGAGATTTCTGGCTGTCAACTTTGAAGACGGAAGAGGGTGGCAGGTCATCCACTGATGACCGGAACACCACATCTTTAATTTCTATCATGCATCCAACTTAGTTGGATTCAAAAGGTAGATTTTCATTCAACTGCAGCTTCTCTCATAATTCTTATTTCATGAACTCTCCTTTGGTAATCAAAGAGGGAGGTTTAGTCTCTAAGCAGAAGGGTTTGCCGGAGACATGTGAAGGGAAAGAAGTTATTTCTAATTTGAACAGTAAGTCTTTTTTACCAAAGTCGGTCTTTATCCCTAAATCAAATGACATGGAGGCTTCTTCTTTGGGTTCCAAAGATAATAATCCATTGAAGAATGGTAATGGTATTGATAATAACATTCTTGATGATGTTAATATTAAAATTCTAGTTTCTTCTTCTGGATTAGATAATTCTAATGTGTGGTTTAAAAAACCACATATTAAGATAAATTTGAGTTGATGTTTTGATGGAAATGAGGATGAAAATGTTGTCATGCTTGATATGGAAAATTAAAAATCCAATGTTCATGTTTTGAGAAATTCATTGGTGGTGAAAATTCTTTGCAAGAATTTGCCTTTTTCAAACTATTCTCTTGAATTAAGGAGGCAATGGATTAAATTTGGAAGGTTTCATATAACCTCAGTTGGATTAGATTGGATTTTGTGTTCATTTCAGTCTTATGAAGCAATGGAGGAAGTTCTTAATGGGGGTCCTTGGTACGTTGGGGGCTTCGTCATTGGTTTAGACAGATGGTCACCTAACTTCTCTCCTATCTCCATGCATGGGATTTCTTTTCCCACTCGGGTTTGTTTACCTCATTTGCCTCTTCAGTGCTGGGATGAAACCAATATTACTAGAATAGTTTATAGAATTGGGACTCCTTTATTATTAGATGGCAACATGTTTAGATGGGAAAGAAGGGAATTCGCTAGAGCTTGCATTAGGATTAAATTGAATTCTATACTCCCTTGTTTTACTTGGGTTGAAGGTCTAAATGGAAGATTTTTTTAAAAAATTTGAATATGAAAATGTTTTGTCTCTTTATTTCAATTGTGGAAGAATTGGACATAAAGATTCAGTATGTCCAAATGTCTCTCATACTCCAAATCTAGTTGATTAAGAAGTCTCTAAAAGTTCATTTCAAGTTGATGATAATTCTTATGGACCATGGATGCATGTGAAGTTCAACAACAAATAAAAGGCAAAAAATTTTATTGAATAAAAAACAATCTGATTTTCTCACTAAATTATGTTTTGGTAGGATTCCAATTGTTGATAAAGAAAATTCTATTGTTGATGTATTTGATAAAATCATAATAGATCTTTAAATTTCCAATAAACATAGTGTATTATATCTTGAACTAAATGATAATATGGTTGCTGATTTATCTCATGTTACCAATGTTGAAGTTGTAGACAATTTAGACTTTGATAAAAGTTTAACTGAGGTTGCTGATAATCAAAATGTTCAAATTTTGGATAAAGATCCGAATGATTGGTCTTTAATAGTCAATAACTGGGATGATTCTAATGTCTTGATTGTTGATCATGCTATCCTTGAATCTATTTATAATTCAAATATTGAATTCAAGTATGCTCGAATTATGGAAGGAGAAGAGGAAGGCATTATTGCTGAGTCAGAATCTGCTGCTGAACTGAAAGAAATTAAAAATTCAAAAATTAAATTCAAAGATGCATGAATTCAGAAAGGAGAAGAGGATCCTGTTATTGTTGAACCTGAATCTGTTGCTAAACCGATAGTAGTTGCTGAACCAGAATTTTTTGATGAACCGATAGTAGTTTCTCATTCAACTAATACCATGGAATATGATGGAATGGAAGATATATTAGAATTTGTTACTCCTCCTTCTGAGGTTAATTTGAATTTTAAAAAGGCTTTATTAGTGAAAGGGATAATGGAAACTATTAAGAAAGATTATTCATCCAGGTCAAAACATAAACTTTTCAAACAACTACAAGCATTGGGACCGGTGGAAGATTTTCCTAGAAGAAGGATGGCGGATCTCAATTCAATGAAATTTATGAGGGGTTTATCCCCTTTAGCT
Organism: Dendrobium officinale; assembly: GCA_019514585.1. NCBI lineage: Eukaryota > Viridiplantae > Streptophyta > Magnoliopsida > Asparagales > Orchidaceae > Dendrobium > Dendrobium officinale. The sequence goes on from CM033689.1 coordinate 16,287,614, forward strand.
CATTGATGCTTTATTATTCTTTCATTAGAAACAACAGCATGGAATTTCTTAGAAGATACTTGGTGATGGAACTCCTGATAAAAGATTATCTCAGATTACTAGCTTTGGATTATGGCCTCGGTTTTTGGAAGTGGCATCAGAGAAATCTATTAGAAGTTTTATTAAGGGTTTCTTGGATATTGATGAATACTTGCAATTACTCTCTAGAATTCTTATTTAGCTTCTTTTGCTTTCTTTTCGCATTATATTTGTTTTCTAAAATTATTCTAATTAATTATGGGATCGATACTAGGTCTTATTTTGTAACATGTTGGGAACTCTAGGATACTAACCAACCTAATAGGTTGTTTTATATTTGGTATCTCCTCCACCCCAAGTTTTTCAAAATTGGAAATAGTGGGTCTCATTTCAATTATGATAAATTTAGTTTAACAAATACGCTTTTAATAAGGTTTCTTTCCCTGTTGGATCAAGGAAACTTAGTTTTTATTTTGGTTCTAGTTGTATTAGGGTGTTCTATCTTTCTTTTATTGCAAAATTGTATTTCTTCAAAAAAAAAAAAAAAGAAAGAAAAACATTATATTAGTTCTATTTGTGGTTAAATATAAAAGTGATCCAATTATCCCCCTATACTTTTTCTAATATAATGATATTCCATTTCCATCCATATCTAACTGAATGGTAGAGCTCATGGGTGTATTCAAAGCTTTAGCATTTTCCATCACATATTTTTTAGAATATCCTTGAAATACTTACTCAAACTAAGGAAAGAGACAACATCCCATTATTTCAAACTAAATCAAAGAATGTAAGTGAGCTCTCCCATCATACTCAGCTTAAATTCCTTCCTCATTATTTTTGAATATTCATCGCACAAATTTTGATTGGTTGAACAAAATATTATATCATCCACATAGTTCTAAATAATGAGTAAGTATTCTCATATTTTTTGTACAAATAATAAGGTATTTACACTAGCTTTAACAAAGGATCTATTTTGGAGAAAATTACTCAACCTCTCATACCAAGCTCTAGGTATCTGCTTTAATTCATATAAAGCATATTTAATTTATAAAGATAATTTGGAAAAGTTGAATTTATAAACTCTAGGGTTGTTCTATATATACATCTTTCAAATCTCCAGGAAATTTGTACATCCATTTGATACAATTTGAAACTATAAAGAAAGAAATGGCTAATAATACTCTAATAACTTCTAACGTAGATATAAGGGCAAAGTTCAGCTCAAAGTCAATGCATTCTACCTGATTGTATCCTTTAGCTACTAATTGAGCCTTGTTCTTAATTACTACTCCATTGTCATTCATCTTATTCTTATACAACCACTTGGTTATTACAACACTATGGTCTTTAGGTCAACTAACCATTTAACAAATATCATTCCTAACAAATTGGTTCAACTCTTCTTGTACAACTAAGATTCAAAATTCATCAAATAGTGCTTGATTTATACTACTAGGTTTTACCTTTGAGATGAATTTAGAATGACTAAACTCTTTCCTATGTGCATGCCTAGTCCTATCCCTAATAGATTGATCTCCAAAGATATGCTCTTTAGTATGACTATATATATATATATATATATATATATATATATATATATATATAATGTCTAGGTATTGGATTTTAAGGCTCAAATCAATTTTCTAGGTAAACTAATTATGTTCCTTCTGTGGCCTCTATCACTTCTTCTTCTAACCTAGGCTCAATAATTTTGTCAGATTTATCAGATACAATATGGGTGTACTCCTCTATCACTAAGATTTTCTTATTAAAAATTTGGTAGGCTTTACCTATAGATAAATAACTTATGAAGACACATTCATCAGATATTAGGTCAAACTACATGAAAAGAGAACAAAGCTTCTACATCAAAAGACATGCAAATCAAAGATATTGGGTGTTTTACACTTAAGGAGCTCATAAGATATCTTATTGACTTTAGATCAAACATTTACCCTATTCAACAAATTACAACCAGTATTGAATGCTTCTTAAAAAAAATATGTAGAGAGAGAGAATATTCATCTAAAATATCTCAAACAACTTTTACTAAAGTTTGATTATTTCATTCATTTATCCCATTTTGTAAGGGGTCCTAATGGTGAAAAATATATGCTAAATTACTAACTCTTTGCAAAATGATTCAAACTTTTACTTTTCAAATTCTCCACTAAGATCACTATGAATAATAGACATTTCACATCTTAATTTTTTTTAATCCATGTAAATAATGTTCTAAAATTTTAAGTGATTCATTTTTATGTGATTAAAATCTATCCCTCATAAATCTAAAATAATAATCAACATTTTCATACCCATAGGTCTTGCCACCTAAGTTGGCACTGCTAATTAGTTAAAATAGGGCAAAGTGAAGGATTTTTAGAGGTCCCCCGATGATGATTTCCTTAATGGTGTAGAATAAAGATTTGAATCATTTTCCTAATTGGCTTACATCATAGGGGTTCTCATTAGATAAATCTAATTTAGGTATGTCTCTAGCTAAGTTTTTCCAGATGATCAACCTATAGTGTTTTCATGTTGCATGAAATTGTCTCCTATGTCATAGCCTAGACTCATAACAATAGATTTTAAAACCACGGAATTTGAATAGTCAACAAAGTTTAAGTCAGGCATATAAACATTATTAGTCCTTTTTCCTTCTAAAAAGAATTTACCATTTAAGATAATAAGAAACTTATTAAATAAAAATTTAATATATAAACCTTTATTTCACAGTTAATTATTACTAAGTAGGTTATGTTTTAATCCATCTAATAACAAGACATTTTCAATAATAAGATTCTCTTAGTTACTTATCGCACCAAAGCCCACCACTTTCATGGTGGTGCTATCTCGCAATGTTACCCTGTCGGCTGCCCTAGCCTTTAGTATATTGAATTACTTCGTATATCCAGTCATTTTTCATTATCATCTATTATCCAGGTATCACATGCTCTTACTAGACCTCCTGGGATAAAACCCTTATAAATTCATTTACGTGTTCATTTTAGGAACCCAAGTGAGTTTGGGTTCCATCATATGGTTTAATTAATTATTTCTATGCATTGTATGTTGTGATATAAATGATTTTTTCCTTCACACTAGATTTATTTTCTAGTTTACTATATATGTGTGGGCTATATTACCTAGCATTCCACAAGAATAGTACCTAACACTTGTTAATAAATTTACCATACTATGTTTGGTGTTATTCCTCTTCATATGGATATGAGATGATATATGTTATGTTTTGGGGTTAGTCTATTATGCTAGTGCACATTGTAGTCCATTTTTTTGAAGTGTATGAAATTTGGTTCTTAGGAGCTCCATGGCACATTAAAAACTCTTAACTCCAAATTTTAATATAAGCTCAATGTAATCTAATTCAGATGCAAGTGCTTCTAATTGTCTATAGAAATTTTCAAACTTATGATGCTTATATTTTAAGGACTTACGCTCCTTAGTTAACTCAATTTTCTTCATGTTTATATCATCAAAATCATCAATTAAAGAAGCATGATCTTTATGTAAACTATAATGATCAACCCTAAGAACATCAGGCATTTTTTGTAACTAAATAAAATTAATATTTAATTTAACATACGTTTTATTGGGCACTTTATATGCAACCTAAATTTTGTCAAAAAATTCATACAATTCATTATGTGAAAGCTTACATACCTCATCTTGATCGAAATGATCATGAGTATCATTTTTCCATAAGGCGTAGATCTGTTACCTCCTTCTTTTCTTCAAGTTATGATGAGTTTAAAGTAGAGCCTGCCTAAAATGTCTTTTGCAACATTTATTTCCCCTTTTTTAACTTAAGCTTCTCATCATTTCTTGATTGAGTGACCTTTTAAGTTGGGGTAATTAAAATTTAGGAAACCTTTATATTTTGTTATTTTTTCCCTTTATTCAAATGTTGATGCCATCTTTTTTCCTCTTCGGAAAGCTTTTGATTTTTAGTTCTTCAATGTAATGTCATCATTCTCCTCAACTCTAGAGTGCTCGCTCTTAGAGACTATGGTTTTTAATACCATAATTTTCTTCTTTTTGACACATGCATCGATATTTATTTGACACACACTTTGCTAAAAGAAAATAAGTTATCCAAGTATGTTATTAATAAAATAGACATTTAAATATTATACTCACATATTGTAGAGGCTTTTGTATTGTTGTTGTTAGGAATATAATGTATAATATTATTAACTTTCAAAGAGTTTGAATCCTTCACCAACTTGATGCAGAAGAGTACCAGAATCACACCTTGTGATGGCAAAGAATCTGAATCGTTTTTCATCCTCCTGGTAAAGGAAGAGAACCTTGAAGATATTCGACCTTAAAGTTCTTCTTCCCATAGCCACCCAAAAAAATAAGTAGTATACGTAGAGGAACTAAGGCAAAAGCTTGTTCGAGCAACCGTGTGAAATCCCTTAACACTACTTATCCCTCACACACAACCTCTTCTTCTCTTTCTCCATGATCTCCAAGATCTCTCATAGCTTCCTTTTAAAAAACGCAACAGCCTCAGACTTCCCAAAAGTCTTTTAAGTGTTCCTAAATATAAAAGTGTCCAATAACCCTAAAATTTCAATAAATCCATCACTATTTGTATTGTATGATCGATGATCATACAATATGATTAGTTCAAAAATAGATTCTGTAAAGTATGATGGAATAGTTTTGGGATGAATTATTTAATATATGTATACTTAATCATAAAGTATGATCTGAAGATAATATAATACTGTTAGTTTAATTATTATGTGATCATATAGGATTATAGATGGGATGATCATAAATAACCTTTTCATATCATTTGGATGATTCACATCGAACTATACAATTAGAGAAAATAGTCATGGGTTCATCCAAGGTGATTGTTAGGATGAACATTATTTACACAATATGATCAGAATATATACAAAAAATTGCTTATATTAAATAAACATTAGTTTAATTAATTAATCACAAGGCTTTAGTTTAGCATGTATTCTAATATAATATTATACGAATGTGATCATATTGTACAATTAGTTTAAAAATCAAAATTTAAAAACTTAAATTTCATTGGTGCTAGGGCTATTGTTGAATATATCCTATAATATGATCTTGATCATATAATACAATTGGCTCAAAAAATTAGTTGAAAAATTAGTTATTTTATGAAGTTTCAGAAGAATCTGACCATGTAGTATGATTATAGTCATATACTATGATTCGTTCAAGAATATAAAAAATATTTTCTCACTCCACTATATGTGTCCACATCACTAGTGTAGCACTCACATTTTGTGTGACTACAATTAAGAAAAAAATAGGAATAAAAAAAATAAAGATTATAGATACTTTGTCATCCGATTCTACTCAAACTTGAGCCTTGAATTCTTTTTTCATGGTGTATGATGTACTTGAAATGTTAGTGCGCACAAAATATACACATAATATATAATAGTAGGGGAAATGAAACTTAAATTAATAATGCTTGCTATTATAAAAATCATAAGCTTGGGATCCTAGATTGAAATAGGAAGGTGACCAATAAACATCATGTTTGAGATTTGAAAACTTTTATTTTATTTTTCTTTATTTTATTATACTTCTTATTTAGGATTTTAGATAGATAAAATTAAGTATCTTTATATATTCTAACTTAATGAATAAAAAAGGGTTGCTCTTCATCCTTAGGAGTGTATTTGATATAGTGATGAAGGATAGAAGGCATCATTCAATATTCTGGATACTCAGCTTTACATACCTCAAGATTTTTAAAGTTTGTTGTATATTTTACCTTAATTCTTTGGAAAGAACAAAATCATCAATATTCATGTAGTTTTCTAAGCCTTGGAATATATTATATGAAATTTGGTCGATGAAAGCTTTGATTAAGTACTCAACTTTATATGTAGTTTTCTTAAATGTGCTAAAACATTATAATCCAAATTAGGAATGTCTTAATTAGCCTCATCTTGATTTGTTTGAACTGGTACTGATGTTTCTTCTTTATCAACCAACTACTTTCCTTTGTTGGTTGTAGATACTAATGGTGGTAATAATATATCATTACAAAATTTTACTTGGACTATTTCTTCTGAACTAGAGATAGTTGGTTCTTTTAATTCAATATAATCATTTATCTTTAATGTTTTATTTGAAGAATTTTAAAGGTCAAACATTTGTATTTCTATACAAATAAGATCATCCTAAATATCGAGGACAAGGGAAAAAACCCTAACATAAATATTGAAAAGACTACTTTAACTAATTTAAACTTATTGTAGGATCTATAGAATTATTTTTTGTTGCAACATTCATTTGATCATCACAATATATGTAAAAGATATACACAAAATCATTCTTCATTAATTTCTCATCCCTTGGGGTGATAAAGTAGAAATTATATAATGTAAGAGGTACAAGGTCTTTTGCAATACTTTTAGAAGAAATTACAACTTTATTGTTTACGTTGCCACTTTTAGTTTTGAGCACTTGTTTCTAAGCTATTAAAGTATAACCAGCTAGTCTCTTCCTGCATTCTTCAAATGGAATTTTATTCTACACAAACTCTTTTGTAGTTGCTAGATTAACCCAAAGCTGACTTTGCAGTCCTTAAGACACCTAAGAAAATGAACGATACTTTTATTTAGAATTTTGTAAAGATCATGATAAAGCTATATCCCAATAATCATCATGTTTTGAACTTAAATTAATATGAAAGGCTCACCAATCACACATTTAGTAGATCTTTGACTAGAATCAATTAAATACTTGTTGGGTATCACAACCAATCAAATTTTAATATTTCTTTCAATCCTTTCCTTGAAAGTTATATAATTATATAATTCATCACTTATCATTTGGTGATATTGGCAATATTTAGGGTACCCAACATTACCCACACATTCTGTCTTCCTAGTTTAAGGAAGTTTGAATAATGAGTTCTTTAGAAGATTCTTAAATATCCTCAATTAGTAAGGCTTATTCAGTAGCGCTTAAAATCTCTCTCTTCCATCTTTAAGAGTATGATTAGAATTAGATTTAGAATTTTTATTAGGAGGAGTATATGACTACAGATACTGTGATGACCAACCTGAAATATCTTGCCTAAATTTATAGTGGTTTTTTTCCTTTACCCACTTCATATACTATTTTTGGCTAATTTTCCATTACTTGTTTAGGTTTTATTCTTTTCATTCCTAAAGGGTATTAATCTTTTACAAAATTTTATTTAGACATCTCCTTTTGTTAGATGCTTTGTTCAATATCTCCTCAAAAGTTTTGATTATGACCCTTATTCATCTTGGGCCTTAAAAACTAGGGTATTTATATGAAATTACATTTTATACCACTTGTTAGTCTAGAGGTTTTTAAACTCATGAACTAATCCCTTTTTTTTTTAAGTAGAAAATTGCAATTAAAAACTGAAATTATTACAAACTTATAAAAGGAAAATCCAACTATGACATTCTTCATTTTAAAAGTAAACTAAAGATGAAGGAAGTTTAATAAACGAAAGATAATCATAACAAAAACTATTCTTCTAAAGCTAAAAGTAGCACATAATAGGCTTACTTTAATTCATTCTCTAGAGGCAATATGAAAATAATCCTCTATCAAAATCATTAATAAATAAAGTACTTCTCCAAAACCGTAGTGTAATTTACCACCTTGATTCCTCATAAGAATCTGGATGAACACTTGATAAATATTAATAGTATCACCTTCCCTATTATAATAACTTGTCTATCAAACATCCACATTTGTAGGAATTTATTTTGAAAAAGATTCCCTATCTCCCAATTGATATATCCCAATGAATTTTCTTCTTTCCAATGCAAGAAGAAATCTACTATAATTTGGTCTACAGATTATACCCCCAATGCTTTGCATGAATTGAACTTCCAACAAAGAAGCATTCCAATTGAACTTGATCTAATCTAGAGGTGGGAGGGGCCAAAAAAATTTTCATATTCCATATGAAGACTAGCACCCCAGTCATCTAATATTAAATAAATAGGCATAGCTGTAAATAATACATTTGCATCAATCATTGAAGAAGGAGAAATAGACTTTCCATGCTCGATATCATTTTGGCTTTTTGAGGAAAAAAAGTTACTGTACAATAAACGTTTACAATATTAGTAGGTTGCTTACATAGAATTCTAAGCTCAATTACTTAATTTGCCACATATTGAAAAATAGGAATTTGAAATCCCCAATATCTCAACATGCAAATTATATAAACTGAAAAATTTGTAGTTAACATCAATATGAGAGTAATCTTCAACCTCTTGACATCCTCTAGCATAATGGTCACAATGCCAAAGTCTTCTATAATTTAAAAAAATCATTAGTAGGAATGGTGTACCTCCTCATCCTCCACCAAACAAAATTTAACTCGGATTAAGATTTAATTTCCTTAACCATTTTGAGAAACCAAAATCACCATCTTCACTATTATATTTGATAAATTGATCATAAGCCAACACTGAAATCAATCTACCCAAATGCTAAAATAGGGCTTCAACTCGATCCTCTTCTCGATTATGACAAATACTAACTTGCAAAATTATCTTGATATGACCTTGATGAAGAAGATGATCCAGCTTAGTAATATTACAACCGCCATCCTGCATTAAAAATTGTTGAATCAAAATACCATTCAACCCAACACAATTGGATAGCACTGGAAATTTGTTAAAACATCTATCCAAAAGCTATCATTCATAACATTTATTTTTTATATGTTTTCCACCTTCCATTTTATAATTGGTTTGAGGTAAGAAGCCTCATCCAAAATAATATACCATGCTGTTGAATTTCCTCTTTTAAACTCCCCATTCCAAATATAATTACCATATTTAGCAATAATACTTTTATGTAATAAGGATATAGTATTTTGAACGAACCTCTATGCTAGTCTTTCTCTCAGTGGACTGACTATAAGGACTAACGAATGCAAACGCATACCCCCACGATCTCTCGATTTACATAGATCATCCTATGCCACATAATGTAGACCTCATCTAACATTTCCTTTATGCCAAATAAAATTTTAACAAAGCCTATCAAATTCATACAAAACTCCTTTGGGAACTAATGAATCTGTTGATAAAAAAACTGGTAAAGATAAGAAGGAGGATTTTATAAGAATAATTCTCCAAACCAATGATAAGAATCTAGTTCTCTGAGAATTAAGTCTCTCCAATGCATAAACTGTCATAGATTGTAAATATGCCTTCATAATTCTTTATAGAACAATCTTAATTCCCAAGTATTGCAACTCATTAATAATTTTGAAGCCCATTTTCCTAGCAATTTCCCTTTTAATGGAAGATATGATAGCTTTTCCAAACAAAATTTGAGACTTGGCTTTGTTAACCTTCTGTCTAGTCCACCCACAAAAATTAGTAATTATACTCATCATAACTTGATCCAACCATATAGAAGCTATCCCAATTAATGACACATCATCTCATTACAAAAGGTGATTAATTTTCTTAGCTCTTGTTGAAATCTGAATTCCTAATTCATGTCAATCTTGATTAATTAAATTTGATAAGAGTTGATAACACATAATGAATAATTAGGGGGATATAGGACATCTTTGTGAAAACAACTTTTTGCTTTAATCTATTTAGTGTTCTTACCATTCAAAATAATGGAAAATCTCACATTCATCATGAAATCCATAATAAGACTAGAAAACTTGGCTAGGAATCCAAACCATTTTAGAATATGTTCCAAAGCCATCCATCCCATAATGTCATCAGCATGCTCCATGTCCAACTTAACCTCCATTGATCTTTCTTATTTTTAGAAATTATGAATTTATTAAAAATTTCATGAGCTAATAAACAATGCTCAGACATAGATCTTCCTAGAATGAAAGCAACTTGTTCTTCAGAAATGATTTTAGAGATACAATACTTTAATCTATTCACAATCATAGCTGCAACAAACTTGTAAATAGTTTGACAAAGACAAATCAGACGAAAGTTAGATGGCAATACCAGATTTTTCAACTTTGGGATAAGAACTATCATTGTATCCTTCCAAGCTTCATGCATCACACACATCTTAAAGAAACCATCAATTTCTTTCCAAGTTGCATCTTTTATAATCTTCCAATAAAACTTGAAAAAAGAGGTAGTGCTTCCTTCTAATCAAGGAGATTTGTTACTTCCTTGCTAAAAAATTGCTGTAGTAAACTCTTCCTCAGTGAATTCAGCACTCAACAAACAATTTCAAATAAATAAATTCTCTGTTCTTCTTTAAATAAAGGAAAATCCAGCAAATTGCAAGTTCACAAATGCCATTTCTTCTTAAAAAATCATAAGAAAATTGCTTCAATCACCTCCATGTCTTCAACTAAATTATTATCTTCATCTTTAATTTACCTAATAAAATTCTAATTTCTTCTAATAGAAGCAAAATCATGAAAGAATTTTGAATTAGAATCCCCTTCTACATGAAAATTTGCCTTCACCTTCTAATTCCACTATGTAGACAATCTACCCAAGGTAGCATTAAGCTCATGAACTTTACCATAAATTAATTTCAATTTCTTTGGACTAAGCCATCCTGCACTATCTTCTTCCATTTGTAACTTCAAAATGTCATCTTTAAATTCTTCCTTAAGCAAGCTTAGTTTTTTGCATTTGCTTTTATTCTAGTAATATAACGCCTTTAGAGTTCTTTGAATTTTCCTGTTAAGAATATCAATTTTTTTCCCAAGCCTTAGTGACAATGCTCAATGTTGCTGGTTAAGACTTCCAATTGTCTTCAAATTTGAAATACTTATAATGGAACCAGTGTACCTCATCAAGTTTAAAAATAATGGGAAAATGACCTGAAGCCACTTTTACAAGATGTCTAATCATAGCCAATGGGTCTTTTTGTAAGGCAGCTAAATTGAACAAGCATATGTCAAATGAAGTATTCCATTGGCACACTAATACGGAGGCAATATTATCACTTGATGTGGAAGCTAGTAGACTTATCAAAAGTTATAAAGAAAGTGAGAATAATCTAATTACTACCATATAATCAATCACAAGTTTTAAACCAAACAGTTATAATAGAAAAAAATGCAGAAAATATCGTGGAACAAAAAAATCAGAAAGAACAAACTAGATTTTATAGCTGTTAGGTAAAACCATAACCTACGTCCGTTTCTAAGAGTCACCCACTTTGGGTATTTCACTATTGCTATAGTGTCTCTCTTTTAGGCCCACAACTAGGTGGGGAAGCCCTTACAAACTCTCTTTCACCAACCTGGTGGCGAAGAGGACCAAACTCCTTTCTCAAGAAGAGAACCTTGACTCCTTTTCACCCTCCTAGTGAGGTAGAGAACCTAGACTACTTTTCACCCTCCTTGTGAGGAAGATGACCTTGAATCCCTTTCACCTTCCGAGTGTGGTGGAGTAGCCAAGCCCTTTGGCACGAAAGTGATATTCTTCTTCCCAAAACTTCCCTCAAGGAAAAACTTGAATTCGATGGTACTAAGATGCAAGCTTGCCAGAGAAATAGTGTGAAACCCCCTCCACACTCCCTTAAACCCCACAAGGTTCTTCTCCCTCTCAAACTCCACCCTTTGATCTCTCCCTTTCAAGATTCTCCCTTCATAATTTCCCTAGAACAATGAAGACTCAATGCAATCCAAAGACACTTACAATGTCTTTAGAGAAAGATAAAATAGTGGGCTTTAAAAAACCCTAAAAAATTAATTCAATCATCAAAGATCATACAATATGATTGAAGGATTATCCAAAATGATGTATAAAAATTTGACATGTTACTACTATATAATAACCATTTAGTATAATACAAATAGTTGAATTTGCTTGTTCGTACTATAAGATAATTTGTATGAATAACTAATAGTATACTATGAATAGTTCAACAGAAATGTAGTTTATCCAGGATGACCAAAATGGTCTCTATTGATCGTACAATATGATCCAATTCGTATAGTACGATCAAAACATCAAAATTAAGTAAATTCAATTGAATAATCTTGAGATTAAATTAGGCAATATTTTAAACATTATGCAGTACGATTAGACCAACTTTGTAAATTCAAAATTTTGCCTAATTTAATGGATGGTGGACTTTCTAATTATAACAGATCGTCCAATATGATGTGGTTTTGGTATTGTACAATTAGTTATCTTTAAAAAATATTTTCCCCAAAAGTTAAATATTTTAATTTATTTTTGAAACACCAGATCATATAGTATGATCCATATCATGTAGTATGATGTACAAAACAAAATTAAAATATTTAAAATCATTTTTTCTCCCCTTATGTGTGTATACATAATCACTAGGCTAACATAAATCCTTATAGGACTTAACTCAAGAAATTAAAAATAAATAAATAAAAATTTCAAACTCATTTAACAAAACATATTCTATTAAATCTTAAGCCCTGAATCTTCAAAGAACGTTGCATTGTGTACCTTAAATGTTTGTCAACACACAAATAAAAATGCTCTACAAATACAAGGAGAAATAAAGAGGCAATCAATAATAATTGTTATCATCAAAATCATAAAAATGGAAGCTCGAGTTGCAATATATTTGAGAGAGAAAATAAGACTAATGGTCAAGCCCGTTCTACCTAAGCCATGCCCCACCTCCAAATTAATTAGGGACTAACCAATAGGATCTCACAGGACATTCTAGAGAGTTTGAAAGAACACATGTGCTTATTAAGGGTGTTAGGCTATAACCAATCATTGGAAAGGTATTACTTTGGAGGTTATTTCCACATTAACAACCCAATGGCATGAGATAGTTTGAGCATGTGCAATGAAACTCTAGAAGCTTCCTTTGTGTTGGCTTAAGCCCAATTGGGTTGAGTTCGGTTGGACCTCCATTTAATGGATTTTTGGAGGCTTGGTTCAACACATAATTTGGACCCAAGCCAAACCATGGGTTAAAACTTTTAGGGTGTATGCATGGGGTTAGTAAAAACCTGTTATAATAACTTTTAAAATTTTTTTATAGGAGTGGTGATTTATAGTAAGAAAATAACTTTTAATCACTCGGTTTAACTTTATTGGTCAAACCATGTGGGCTTAAAGCTTAGAAAATTTTTAGGTCCTCATGTTGATAGCATAAATAGTCCCAATGAGTTCGGCTCAATGATTTGGTCAAAATTATATAAAATTAATTTTTTAAGTGTATAGGGAGATTTGGTTAACTATGGTTGACCTGGAAAACCAAGTTTGACATGGGGTTAATGATGGGTCCAACTCATTCTAAATTGTATTTTGGACCTATTTAAAGTTGTGCCATAGTTTAAAAGGGTTACTTATTACAAAATGCAAGCTTAAGAGTTTAAGGGATGATATTGTTAACCTAGTTAACTTTGTTGACATGGGGTTGAATCCTAGTTACATGTCTTTAAGAGGATTGCTAGCTCACCACTTTTCAAAAGAGATACAAATAAAAATGGAAATAAAAACCTGAGTGCCGGCAAGCCCCACTAAGCATGTGTACAAGATAGCCTAATAACATTCTTACAAGAAAATTAGAAAGGAGAAAGAATCAATAGTTAGCTTAGCCTTTCAAACCAAAAGAGGGCTCTGCACAAAATAATAATAGGTCTCCAAAAACCTATAAAAAAGACCTGCAGAAAGACTAAAGAAATCAAATAATAAAAATCAAATAGAAGTAACAAAAAAAAAAATTACTGAGCAAGTAGATCAATCTTCTAATTAAAAAAGGGTTATGTTGTTTGAAAATATAGTAAGTAATAATGATACTGAGAAAGGCCTTAACCAAAGTAAACTCAACATAAACTAATATAAATAAAAGATCAAGACATCTATTAATAGTAAAGAAAGTCTAATCCATGCAAGCTAACAAGCAATAAAAGCTAGAAGACCTACTATTACACAGGAAATTATCGGCATGGAAATAATCACCACAAGAAGAGAAAAGAAAAAACATAACAAAATAATGGATACCAGCAAGGTAATTATAGAAACAATACCATAGAAGAAAGATAGCACAATTAACCATCCAGTTAGCATAATTACTAGATACGCCTAAAGAGAACATACCAGCACAACATAGATGTAGAGCACACCGCCACAGAAAAGAAAAATGAAACAACTAAAGAAAGATCACCTTCACACGACATCGAATACAAGAATTGATCCAACACATAAAAACTAGGAAAAAGAGATAGGCTACTAGAGCTCAAGAATAGACAACCAAATTAACCATCAGTTTCATAACCCAAATGCTGCTAAATCGTACAACAAAAAATAATCAGCCAAAATTTGATGCATAGAGCAGGTCTAAAGGAAAATAGATATAAAGAATAATGGAACACAACAACCAAGATGTTGACATAAGATATCCAAGAAAGGTCACTAACATAGCAAAAAGGATAAATTAAAAGCCACAGATTCCAACAGCGGACCCCCAAAAAAGCCAAATGACCATACAAACCTCCATATCCAAAATGCAAAGAAAAAATAAAAAGACCCCAATAACAGTAAGGGCTAAACTCCTTTAACCAAAAATATTGGAAATAAAACAAAACCAATACTAAACCAAGACAAAGTTAGTGAAGACTAACTAAGTCCTTAATAGTTCTCCCAAAGTTACCACAAACATAAAGCATAGCCAATGCTAGGGCACACTACACCTCCTAGAAGTAGGAGAGCAGCAAGTACGAAAAACATTAGTATATAAAAAGGTGCAATCGTTACTAAAATAGTTGAAATTTGGTTCAATGAATTACAAATTTTGTTTAGGGTTTGTGGGAAATTATCCCATGGTTTGGTTGAGTACTATGCATGTAATGTAGTTTAAAAGGAAAAAAAAAGGAAAATTTAGTCAACCTAGGATGACTTTGTCAATCAAGGTTAATGAGGATTATGATTTGGTTCAATGCACTCCAATTCATATTCTTGAAATGTTTGGAGTTGGTTTCATGGCTTAGTTTGACTAAGCCAAACTGAGGTTTAAGAAAAATTTTATTTTAATGGTTTAGGGTTTTACTGTTTTTTGGATAGCCATTTCCAAATAAGATTCAACGATGGTTTAATGCATCATGCTAGTGATGATGACCATAACTAATGAGTTTGGAGAGGCCTCAATGGTCAAAATTAAAAGATACTATGTTTTGTGGGAAATGCTGTAAATATTTGAAGGATTTGTAGCATTATGTTAAAAAGGTTCACTATAAAAATGTATTATGTTTTAGGGGTTTGGGATCTTGAAATGCCTTAAAATTTGTGTGGTTGACCCTATGAATATTTATAATCAATATGCATGTGATAGATTAAGAATTCAAGGTCATTTGGTCAGGTTTCAAGGAAACAAAAAATTCTTCAAAAATTTGTTATAGTCATTTGAGTTTTGGGTTTGATTCTAACACTAGATTTTGGAGTTTTGAAATTACCATATCACTAAAAATCATTTGGTGACTATCAAGAGATAAATTAGATGATCAATTGATAGTTAGGGTGATTTTCAAGTGATGATTTTTTATTTTAATGATGAAGGTACTATGATAATGGCTAGTACAGAGTTTGATTTAGCGTTTGAGGAATGGTTCGATGATTCATGTATTGAAATTGGATGTTTGATATAAAGAATTGACCTAATGCTAAAATTAGTTCAACATTATCAAAAATTGAGTATTTTAAAAAGACAGTTAAGAATCTTATTCCTGATGATTACAAGCTTTTCTCGATTATTTCTCAAATTATTTTATAGTGAACCTTTTTAATAAAATGGCCACAATATTGTATATGTTTTAGGAGAATCTATATAGTGTACAGCTCATGTTAACATTCCATTATCTTAATGTATATTATACTAGGTTTTCACCCAGGTTTCTATTTCTTAATCATTATATTCTCAATACAGCCATCATGATATCCTCTAGCAGACCTATTTACAAATAATTTTTTTAATTCTACAAATACATAGGCAATATCTTATGAAAATTTATGTACCAATCAAATGCTACACTAGACAAGTTGTTCATATACAACTTGAAACATAGTGCATTACAATATCTTGCATTGTAATAACTGGCCATGAAGTGTGCTAGATACCCCTTTGAATAAATTATGCCCCTCAAGACTATGGTAGATCATCATATACATACTATTCTACTATTTGTTTTGTCTATAGGTTGAAATCACTCTTTTTCTATCTTTTCTACTCTATGACCATTTTATTTGGATTTTTTTTTTTGCTTACCACAGTGCTTAGTAGATTCTACAAGAATTGATTCTGTTTGTGCTTTAAAGGAAGGAGTTTCTTTATCAGAATTCAAAAGATATGTTCATCTTCTTAATTGAACTGATCTGATAATTGATGAAATAAGTCTGGTACATAACCTTCTTTGACCTCAGCATCTAAACCATTTACTTTAATCTTTCTTCCTTCTTTCTAAGTAGATGTCTAGGTATCTATCACAAAGATCTCCCAAAAAATTCCTCATTAAGTAATTCACCACAGCCAACTCAATATCTTCTTTTTTATCAAATTTTCTTATACTCTCCTCTAATTGATCCAACAATTCTTTTATTGATCTTCCTAACAAATTTTGTGGGTCAACCAAAGTGTACTCTCCATAAGAACTTTATATTTTCTTTTCCTTTCACACATAACATTGTCTTTACCTGTGATTAGTTTAGTCAAAGTTGAAACAATCTTAAGCATTTACACCTTTTTCTTACCAGATATTAAGGTTGGTTGATTTAATGTTTTTTGCGTCCTTGTGTCAAAAGAAGAAGTTAATTGGATATCTTTTATGGGGCACCATTCAACTCTTGGTGATCGATGCACCATAGAGTGATAAGGACTTTAGATGAGTTATTTCCATGTTGATAAAAAGCAAGTGGAGATATTGGGTTATACCCTCAATAAGCTAAAGCTCCATATCACAATGAATTTATCAGTATTTTACTATTATTATTGTTAAGAGAAACTGATTGATTATTTGATATTGATAACTTCTTTCAATTTAGCTGATAATTTATATTGACCACTAGCTTAACAAATATTTTATCTTTAAATTGTACTCATTTTCTAATTAGTGGTGGAGTTATTTTTTTCTTGAGTCTATTTTAACTCAGCTCTATTGCATATAACATCCTTCACACTGTTCACAAGTTATGACTTTGGCTTCCTATAATTGGTTGCATGATCACAAGTTAATCAATGAGGGCTAAACTTCTTTTTTCTTTTAGACAAGGAAGGTAGGAAAGTGATCTTATAGCAGGTAGAAGGTGGAGAAATGGACATCTTGAGGACAATCTATTCTACAATAGTACCTGATAACAAAGGAAGTGACTTCCACCAAAGAGAAATTTAGAGATTTTTCTTAAACTTAAATTCTAAATTTATGATTGATGAAGTTTGATTGACTCTGGATTTGAATTGAATTGAATATTTAGATGATTGACCAAGACTAAGAACAAAACACATTAATTCAAAAATTTATTTAAATTGAAATTTAGATTTTTATTTTAAGTTATTTGAATATGGATTTTAGCTTGAAAATTTAAGATGAAGGAATGGAATCTAGTACAATTGAAGTACATTAGACTAAAGGATTAAACTAGGGTTTTATTATTAAAGACTAATTCAGTGTATTAGACCTCAAGAATTTCAAATAGGGCCTTACAAGTTTAGGTAATATAAGAATAAATTTGGCATAGTTTCTACAATTTTTGACCAATCAATCATTATATTGTGCTATAATAGTTTGAATGTTCGTTTTACAAGTTTAAATCAATATAATATTTTTTTACAAGATTTTCTAAAGGTTAGGACTTATAAATCGGTATATTGGCTCACTAGTGTTAGAAACTTGATTTTATGAGAAAATATTTAAATTAAAATAAATTCAATTTAAAAGTAGAGAAAGAAATTCATACGCTTAACTAAATCCTTATAAATTTAAAAGGTCCAATTTTCACTAAAAATGAAGAGAAGAATTAATCCTTGTTAGAGTTGCTAAAAATTTATTGCGAATAGATAAATGTGTTATTGGTTTGATGTATATTTCTTTAATTAAATTTGCATAACCAAAAATTATAATATAATGAAAAAAACTAATCCTTTACTATTAACTTGAAAAGAGACATAAAATTAATTTCAAAATTAAACAAAACTTAAGAAATATTAAATTCATCTCAAAAGATAAAAAATAACATTAATCTATCATTTGAAAAATAATATTAATAAAGGAATAAAATTATTGTCTGCAGCCAAAAAAATTTCCCCCACCTTATAGAACTAAATAAAGTTTTTTTTTAATTATGTTCTAAATTAACTATAGATATATGCCTCTATAATTAATTACATCTCAAAATTATTCTTTAGAAAACTCTTGACTAAAGTGGAGATAGCCTTTTGAAATTCAAATAAAACTAACCAAAGTTTGAGTTTCTTATTATACCAAAATGAGTGAATAAAATCTTAGGATTGTATTACTAAAGAATTTATTGATTTATGAAAAGATTTAGATTTAGATGTTAGTTTTATTTTTAAATTTATTTAAATGTTGGTAACCCTCCTTGGGAGGAGAAACTAAGAATGTGTGTAATTTGGACTTATGCCTCTTTTTTTTTTCTTTTTTTTTTTGAGAGAGAGAGAATGGAAAATTTGCATTAAAATGGAAAAAAACAATCTAATACAAACTAGGAAGAAAAAAAGTAAAAGATCCTTGATCAAGAGAAAAAGGATCTTTATTGAAAGCATATTTGTTTAAATTAACTCTATTATCTTTGATATGAAACCCACTATTTCCCATTTTAAAACCGTTGAGATGCAGGGGATACCAAATATTGAAACAACCCAAGGGTTGATTAGTATCCCAGAGTTCCCATCCGAGTAAAGAATATGATGTAGTTACGATCCCATTAGCAAATATAATATGTTCAAAAAACAAATAATGAGCTAAAACAAGGAAGCTAAAAATGATAAGAAAAAGAAAAATACATAAAGTCCAAGTCAAACTCAAAACACCTAAGAGTAACATTCTTATGTGTTTTAGATGTCTCTTTAAGCTTCCACTGATGTAGTCCGAAATAGTAGAGATGGAAAAAACTTTGAACAGATGCTCAATCTTCTGGTATCTCTCCATTTTACTAGTAGCTATGAAAGTAACGCCTAGCATATTATTTAGAAGTTTGAGAAGAACCTTTGAAGTCGTTATTCACTCTGAGCTCAGAATTTCTTCTTCTATTTTGATCTTTCACCGGTGCTAGAGCTTGGAGTTCTTTGAATAATTTGTGTTTTGAACCTGAAGAGCCAAGTTCCAAAGTAGAGGCCTTTATATTCTTCATAAATATAGATTTTTTGAAGAAGGAGAAATAGTTTCTGAAAAACTATCTCTAGAATCATCATTATTAATAACTGATTTAGAAATACTTGATGCCTTTGTAGGAGTCAATGCCAGATTAATTTCCTACTCCTTTTCAGCATCCATAGCTTATGGAATTTCAAAATTAAGAGTTGTATTTGTTGGAGAGAAAGCTGGGTCTATTATCTCAACAACCTTTGGCTTAAACAAACTCTTATTTGAGCTTTGAATAACATTTTATGTTACCGAAAAATCATATTCAACCAAATTTTTTGAACTTTCAAAATATTAAATTTGAATGTCCAAGTTTTTAGCAATTCTGGTTACAACCTCATTAGGTTCTTCTAGCATACCGGTTTCCAAATTATCCACATCAGCCAAACCATTAAACGAATTGGATTTAGTAACTGAATCCCGAGAGATCAGCTGGCCCATATCCAATTTCAAAATCTGGTTACCCGTAACATCATCCCCTTCCTTGAATTCAGCAGCTCCTTCAGCTTGGCATTTGAAACCTGTAACTTTTACTGGATCAAACAACAGTTTAAGCTTGTTTTCATCTACCAAAGGTTGAACATTTTCTACTGAATTGGCAGGAACTACAGCTTCACTTCTACAAACTGTTCCAAAATTTTCTGTTGCTAAAAAACCCTTGGAATTAAAATGATTTCTCACTGGTTTCTTCTTGTTTTTTTATTTTACTTGCATCCAAGGACCATAAGGATTAACATTATGATTTGAGATGGAATGGATTTCTTCAACATTAGGACAAACATAATCAATATGCCCTATTCTCCCACATTTGAAACAAAGAGTGATAGATTTTCGTATTCAAACTTTTGAAAAAATCTACCATGTAACCCTTCCACCCAAATACCAGAAGGGAGTTTAGTGTTTAAATTAACTCTAATACAGGCTCTAGCAAATTCTCTTCTTCCCCACCTAAACATGTTACCATCCAATAGTAACGGGGTCCCAATTTTAGAGACAGTTCTAGTGATATTGGATTAATCCCAGCAGTGTAGGGGTAAATGAGGAAGTCGAACCCAAATTGGAGATGAAATTCCTTCCAAGGAATTAGGAGAGAAGTTAGGAGACCATTTGTATAACCCAACTACAAAACCCCCTACAAACTATGGACCTCCATTAAGAACTTCTTCCATGGCTTCATGAGACTGAAAAGAACAAAGTATCCAATCAACACCAAGAAAGGTTAAGTGAATTTCTCTAAACTTCTACCATTGCTTCCTTAATTCAATAACACATTTTGAGAAAGGTAAATTTTTTCCAAGGATTTTAACAATCAAAGATTTACTCAAAACTTGAATATTGGATTTTTCCTTATCCATATCCAGTTTAACAATATTATCATCTTCAATCTCATCATGATTTTTTTCCTAATTAATTTTAATGTGTGGTTTTTTAATCCACACATTAGAGCTATCAAAATCTAGAGAAATCATTGGGTTGACATTCTTCATTCTAATATCTTTGTCATTCTTTAAAATTTTAACAAAACTGCTTCTTGAAGATGAAGCTTCTTTGTCATTAGAACCTGAAATAAAAACTGATAAAGGAGATTTTGGTAACTTGTTAGAAAACAAAATTACCTCTTTCCCTTTACTTGAATCTGGCAAAGGCTTGTGCTTAGCCAACAAGCCTCCCTCTTTGATAACAAGAGGTGATTCTAAAACCCGAAGATTGTGAGGAGAGATGCATTTAAAGGAGAATCTACCATTTGAATCCAACATAATTGGACTCGTGGTAGATAAAATAGATTTGATGTTCTGATCATCCATGGATGATTGGCCACCTTCTACAATCTCCAAGCTTTGCACCCAAAATCTTCAAATTTTCTTTACAAATCCTTCCTTGAATTATGGAGCTTCTCTCTCTTCCCTTTGGCCAGCCTCCAGGATTATCGAAAGAGCCTTTTTTTGGGTGCCCTTGCCCAAACTAATTAGAGGGCATGATTAGGTCAAGAACCTACAATCAAATGGTCAGATCCTATTCGTTTGAAGGTTCTCTTTACACTTGACTATAACTTATAAGAATAGAGTTCGGGTTCGATCTCCTACCTTGCAAGGATGGGAAATCCACTAGATCTTGATTGGGAAAGATTGCCTGAATCTTAGAAAAAACACTCCATCAAGTTGCAAGAATAGAGGGAGCTGGGATAGAAACTAGACTCTTGGATGGGATGAGAATGTCAGAGTTCGCTAAAACTCATTCAAAATCCCCACGAGACTGGCTGGGAAGCTTGGGAATGAAAGCTCTCACACTCAAAAATATTTTGAAAGCTAGAATACCCAACATAATCCTTTTTAGAGTTGGCTTCCAACTAACATTCTACGAAATAATTAATGCCTTATGAATGGAAAATAGGCAGGCTATTTATTTTACAAAAATAAATGAGATTTTAAGTTGGAATTTATTGTGTATATGTTTAATATGAAAATGCATCTATGTAGAATAATGCATGGCATTTGTATGTTTAATGAAGTAATTTATAAATAATATTTTTATTAATTTTTTAATCAAAAGTATAACCTAGAGTCTACTGAAATGTAAAGGTAGCATGTCTCCTCTACAGTAACCTAGATTTCTACTATTGTAAGACATTTAGATTTAATAGTGATTTCTTGTTGACTTCATATCTTTTGGATCATTAGTATTCCATAGAATTAAAAAGAGAATGTTTCTAAAAGTAAGAGGAAACATTTCTTTTTATAGCTCTACCTGTACATGTAAAAAATAATCTATAGTTCTTTTACAATTCTTGATAGTTCACAACTCATTATAAATATACAAGAAATCTAAACTTTACATTTAAATTTAAAATTTATACATTACATTACTCTTTTATACATTCTACTTTTTGTCAAAAAAGTAAATACTACCACTAACTCAATAAATACAAATGCATGATACAAAGAAAATAAGGAGAACTAAAAGTAAAAGTAAATGTGTAGTGCAAGTATATATGAAGGTATTGAATGAATATATGATATCAAGAGCATTGAAAATAAAAACACATGTAAAAAGTAACCTATAGGCATGGTACTCAAAGTTAACCAAAAAGATCCACCGACCTAGCCTCAGGTAGAGTTAGTTATCATAGAAAACCATCTAAAGAGTGTGTAAAAGTTATGTGGCATGGATATGTTCTATGTTTATTATTATTTAAAGTTCTCAATTTGCTATTTTATTTATTTAAAGTTAAATGACATTTAATTTATATTTATGTTTTAATAATTTTATATTTTATTACTTAAATTTTAAAATATTTTAATTATCTAAGTATTTAATTTTAATATTTAAAGAAACATGTTATTTAATGACTCAAATGGTGTTTGAAGTCGATAATTAAAAAGTTTTAAGCGTCATAATTATAATGCCTTTGTTCACTCAAAAGAGATACAACAATTGCATAGAATACTTTCCTTTCATTAAGATTTTTTATCTAAAGATTTATTTTCATTTAAAGAATAATGTTAATAAATAACTTAGAGTAAACTTTTATTTTAACTTCCATGCAAGTTTTAGGGTTTAGGCTTCAAAATTACTTTAAGTGGTCAAAGTGACAAATCATGGTTAACCTAGGCCATTCAATGTTTCAATGGGCTTTATGAATTATTAAAAATAATTTTCTAATTCCTAGAGACAAAATATAGTTGTTGGATTGAGTTGTTCAATACGATTCATGCATATGAAGGTTTTAGAGCTTAAATGGTTCCAACGATCAAACTAGGTGAAACTAGGCCAACCTTGGTCAACTTTTTCCATAAGGGAGTTCAAATAATTGTAATTATTATTATGAACATCTTTAATGAGTTTCCAAATGCATCAAATTGTGTTTTATCCAAGATAACATGTTTGGTTGCATGGGTTTTAAATATTTGAAGATTTTTGTCCCATGAAATATTATTTTAGTAGGGTTTAGTAGGGTATGGATGCCTCCAAAATAATTAGGTAGATTCTAAGGATTTATCTAATCTGTTGAGTCTTGTAATTAGGTTGTTAAACCTAAGTGAATGTCCCAAGGCTACCAAGAGGGGGGTGAATTGGTACATTAAAAATTTAAGTCCCCTTTTGAAAATTAAGTTGAACCGAAATAAAAATTTCTTTTAAGTTTTTCTAGAAAAATATTTTTCAACCACAGATTTTTAAAACTAAAATTTAAAGTCCAGAAACGTAAAAATAGTAAAGTAAATGACACCAGATTTATAGTGGTTCGGTCTAAAACAAGACCTACATCCACTCGCCAGAGGCACCCTTTGAGTTTTGCACTAATACCAATAGTGACTCTCCTTTTGCACCCACAACAAGGCGGAGAAGCCTTTACAACACACTCTTTTCACCAATCCCCGGTGCGACAGAGAACCATCCGTCCTTTTACACAATCCCCAGTGTTGGCAGAGAACCGTCCGTCCTTTTACACAATCCACAGTGTTGGCCGAGAACCGTCGTCCTTTCACACTCTCCTAGTGTGGGCAGAGAACCCTTCGGCTATTTACACTCTCCAAGTGTAGGCAGCGAACCCTTCGGCTGTTCACACTTTCCAAGTATAGGTAGCAAACCCTTCGGCTGTTCACACTCTCAAAGTGTCGGCAGAGAACCGGATCTCCTTGATAGATCTTCTCACAAGAATCTAGAAGGAAGAAAGAAAAGAGTGAAGTAATCCCAATTCACAAGTAGAGATTCTTACCTTTGAAATTCAAGTGAAGCCTTCTCGCTCCAGTGGTAGGAATCCTCCCTTGAATGCTCTCTTTCACTCTCTCCTTGGCTATTCTCTCAAGAGGCAAGAAGATCAAATGACAAAAAGATTGCGTGGCAGTCTAATTTGGACTATTTATACAAAAGACAAGAAAAACCGACAAAAAATTGCAAGTTTTCAATTATGTACGCAGTGGATCGTCCTGTACGATAGTGGATCGTCCTGGACAATTTTACTTAAATGATCTGAAACAACCCTACTTGAATATGTGTACGAAATGCCTTCGTACAGCTGATCGTCCAGTACAAACGGTTATTAAAAGGTCAGTTCTAGAAACTGCTGAAAACTGTTCTAAGTCGGTTAATCGTTTGGACGAGAATATGTTCGTCTGGACGAAATTTTTACAGAAAACCGATCGTCCTAGACGATTATTGACTTCGTCTGGACGAAAATTTTCCAGAGGACCAATCGCCACGGACGATAATTTATTTTCGTTTGGATGAAAATTTTCCAGAGTTCAGATCGTTCTGGACAATTTTTGATTTCGTCAGGACGAAATTTTTCCAGAGGACCAGTCGCCACGGACGATAATTTAAATTCGTCTGGACGAAAATTTTACAGTGAACCAATCGTCCTGGACGATAATTAATTTCGTCCTGGATGAATAGGACTTAGAAAAAAATTTTCGAGCAAGTTCCTATTCGTTCCATATGCTCTATAGGAGATAACTGTCTAATCGTCTTGTACGAACGAATATCGTCCAGTACGATCAGTAAAAAAATTTTATATGATCTCCTTATGTGTGTGTGTATGTTTTTATTCACTCAAATTACAATCACTCCCTTTCAATTTGATTTTAAAGAAAAGTACAAGCTTCAAATTTTACAAAGTATCTCATGTTGAATTTAATTTGAAGTCTTCGTAGTCTGGAGTTTATTTTTCCTGAAATGTTAGTACACAAAAGAGCAAATACAATTCTTCTAAAAAATGTTAGGAGATAACTACACATTTGAACAATAATGTTTGGAATCATCAAAACTACATAAGTTGCAAAAATGTAAAGCATGCAAATAGCAACTATCTTAACAATCTCCCCCTTTTTGATGATGGCAAAATGATTATTGTTTGCATGATTTTAAATTAAACGAATCTCCTAAACTCCCCCTGACTTTTTGAACCATAAAATACAATTTTATGTTTTGAAAAATTTTAAATAATAACAAACTAGAAAACAATAACACACAAGCCAAGCAAAACATACATTCAAGCAAAACATACAAACACAATAATTTCTTCCCCTTTTTGACAATAACAAAAAGTGAAGAAGAAATAGACGAGAAATGTAAGTAATTGTATGAAATTCGTTTGAAAATTTAATTTAAATGGTGATTGACATAAGGTATGCAATTTTAAACTAAAAACATTAGGTCAATCATAGAAATTCATAAAATTTAAGAAGTGATATAACATTGTAAGTAAGAAGAATTTATCAAAGACATGATTCAATTTAGACATTCAAATATAGAAAATCATTACAAGAGAGATGTATAAAAATTCTATATTTCAAAGTTCAATAGAATATAAAAGAACATAAGATCAATTTGAATTAAGAGATTGAAAGAATTTAGAAAGAAGAGAATTACCACATGTGGCGCTTTGCAAATCTTTTTCAAAATTTTTTGGGCACATTTTTGTGCATCTTTTGATATTGGGCAAATTTTTTGCCTCTTTTTCATATTTGCGAACCTTTGCGCATTCCTTTTGATTTTTGTACTCTTTGTACAATTTTCAAGAGTAATTGAGACCAATTCTTTCCAAAATCAATAATCTAAAATTTCAAATATTTCTAAGTGCATAAATATCACTTGAGCAAAGAAATACAAAATAAGAAAACATCTGAATTGCAATAATAATATTAACTTTTATGTAGTCTAAATGAATAGACATGAATTTTAAAAGTTCTAATTACAACAAGTTATAAACAACTTTTTAAATTTAGAAAGACTAGATTTTCTAATGTAATTAATCTCTAATTACAATCTAATTTAAGCACTATTAAGATTAAATAATACTAATGAAATTCATAAAAATTAACCATATTAAAAAAAAATCAAATTTGAAACAAATACAACATGCATTGATATTAATAAAAGGATTACATATTCATTTCAAAATATCTAAAAACAACTAAGAAAATACACTGAACTTAAAATTAAAGATAAACATAAAAACAAACACTTAACATAAAAACTGACACAGCAAAACATAAAACACGAGTACAACAAACACAAAGAAATTCATCTCTACTGTTCTGGAGGAGGAGGAGGAGGAATGCCGCCAAAAAGGTTGAAGTAGGAGGCCATCAACATTACATTGGTATTGATTTCATGTACTTCATTTCTAATGTTACCAATGTTTTATTGCTGCTGCATAAGTTGAGCATCAAATTGATCAAACCTTTGATCAACATGAGTCTCTAATCTATCAAATCTTTCAATCAGATTCTTATAATCTGACTGAGGAGCAGATGTTTGCACTCCTTCTTCTTCTTCTTCTGAAGCACTGGCATATGCTTTTTCTTTTTCTTTTTCCTCCTTGAATAACAATCTGAAGGAAGCATCATTATAGTAAACTGGCTCTTCATACTCATCATCAGGATGCACTAAGTTGTATTTCTTTTCCAAGATGTAGGTAACTAAGTGTCCTAAAGAGATATTCATTTTTCTTTTCTGATCTGCATGTCCTATTTCTGAAAGCCCATAGATATGATCTATGATAAGTTGGGTTTCGTCGATAGGGTGACAATCTATAATAAAAAATGTTAGAACAGAAAGGAGAGGGGTAATATTGATCTTATCACCAGCTTTAGGAATGATTGAAGATCTAAGGATATGCTGGATGATACGTGCATTTTTGGTCATCCCGGAGACTCTAGCAACATGATAGGTTAGACCACTTTTTCTAATCACATTATTGACATCACCCATTTGAATGTGTTTTCACTCATTAGGGTGTGGGCTCTATATCCTTCAGTCCTTAGGTTTAGAAAGCCTCCAATGTCATGCTTAGTGATTTCCACTTTTTGTTTGAAAACAAAGGAACTTATGCTAGAGTGGTCTGAGTTAAAACTCATGTTTGCTAGGAAATAGTGGAAGGTTTGCTTGTTGTAGAAGTGGACAAGAGAAAGTATGAAATAAAATTGGGTTGAGGCAAAAAGGTGCATTACCTTAAAATTTATCTCGCTTTGAATTAAAATGCGAGATGGAGTTATTTTGGCGGAAGCAAAACGAGGAAAGGATTCCTCATTCGCCTTAGACAGGAAGTTTTCTGAGGCATTCCTATTTGGCTTCTTCACTAACACCTTTTGTCTCTTGCTTGAGGAGGCCATTGACAATTTGAAGTAGAAAGGGATTGAAAGAGAAGTTTGAAAGTGTGATTGTTAAGTTAGAAAGCCTTCATATTTAAAGAAAAATGATACGTTCGTCCTGGACGAAAAACGTTCGTCCTGGACGAAAATCATCGTTCGTCTGGACGAAAAAATATCGTACAGACGATCAAATTTGTCCAAAATGTAACGGCTTTTCGTAATCAACATAACTTACGATGCGTCCTTCGTACATGCTTTTTGACTAGACCGATCGTACAGACGAAAAATATTTCGTACAGACGATCAAAAAGTAACTCGTTTTAATGCCTCTTGAAAACCGTCCCCTACAATGAAACGATATATGTTCGTCTAGACGAACCAAAAATTCGTACAGATGAAATCCATATTTAAAACTGTCTTAACCACTCAACCGATGCATTCAATCGTCTCAACGTTTGAGAAAAAAAAATTTCGTCCTGGACGATCGTCAGATCGTACAGACGATCTAATTAAAAACTGCTCTCAAAACAGTTAAAATTCGCGCAAACTGTTCTTTTACACATCGTCCAGTATGAAACAAAATTCGTCCTGGACGATTTCCTCCAATTTTTGAATTTTGAATTTTAATTTAAGAAAATCAAACTAAACTTTCAAAAACACAGAGAACATAAAACAAAACTATAGACTCAAAAACAAATTCATTCAAAACACACAAAATTTCACAAAAACAAAAAAATAAAATAAAAACAAATACACTTTAGAAAACATAAATATCAATGTTGCAAAGACATTTTGTTTAGGCATTCAAATAAATAACACCAAGCCTTGTTCTTAAAGTTCTGATGGTATCAAAGGCTAAAGGTTTTGTAAAAATGTCTGCAAGTTGATTTTTAGTTGAAACATATGTGAGTTCAATTTCTCCCTTGGATGCATGATCCCTTATGAAATGATGTCTTATATCAATGTGTTTGGTTCTAGAATGTTGAATAAGATTTTTGGAAATTCAAATAGCACTAGTATTGTCACAATAAATTGGAATAGTGCCTATAGTTTATCCTAAATCAATCAACTGTTGTTTTAACCAAAGTACTTGTGCCATACAACTTCCTAATACAATGTATTCTTCTTCTGTAGTAGATAGGGCTACTGAATTTTGCTTTCTACTGGACCAGGAGACTAATGAATTTCCAATGAATTGACATGTTCCTGAAGTGCTTTTCCTATCCACTATACAGCCTGCAAAGTCAGAATCTGAATAACCAACAATTTCAAATGAAGAGCTGAACTTAGGATACCAAATTCCTAAATTTTGAGTTCCTAGTAAGTATCTTAAAATCCTTTTCACTGCTGTCAAATATGATTCTTTTGGATCTGATTGAAATCTAGCACATAAGCAAACACTGAACATAATATCTGGTCAGCTAGCAGAAAAGTAAAGCAAAGATCCAATAATCCCTCTATATTTCTTTTGATCAACAGATTTTCCCTTAAGGTCCTTATCCAATTGAACTGAGGAACTCATTGGTGTACTAACAGGTTTAGCATTATCCATTTCATATTTCTTGAGGATGTCCTTAATATATTTAGTTTGGCTAAGAAATGTTCCTTCCTCAAGTTGCTTAATGCTAAAACCTAGAAAGTAATTTAAATCTCCCATTAAACTCATTTCAAATTCACTACTCATTGTTTTAGAAAAATCATCACAAAGAATTTTATTTGAAGATCCAAAGATGATATCATCCACATAAATTTGAACAATGAGTATTTCCTTTCCAAATTTCTTTAAAAAGAGAGTTGTATCCACACTTCCTTTTTCAAAAGATCTTTCAAGAAGGAAGGTGCTCAATCTCATACCAAGCCCTAGGTGCCTATTTCAATCCATATAATGCCTTCTTTAATTTAAAAACATGATTTGGGTATTTTGAATTTTCAAATCCTGGAAGTTGTTCTACAAAAAACATCTTCTTCAATAACCCCATTCAAAAAGGCACTTTTTATATCCATTTGAAATAATTTAAAATCTTTAAAACAGGCAAAGGCAAGTAAAACCCTAATCGCTTCAAGTCTTGCTACAGGGGCAAATGTCTCCTCAAAATCAATTCCTTCAATTTGATTATACCCCTTAGCAACTAATCTAGCCTTATTTCTAATGACTACTCCTGAGTCATTCATTTTATTTTTGAACACCCACTTGGTTCCAACAATAATTTGATTTTTTGGCCTTGAGGTTAATTCCCAAACTTTATTTCTTACAAATTGATTCAATTCTTCTTGCATGGCCAATATCCATAATTCATCAGAAAGTGCTTGATCAATATTAGTGGGTTCTATTGTTGAAATAAAGGCTGACTGATTGACTTCCTTATTTAATCCACGTCTAGTTCTAACACCCTCACTAGGTTCACCTATAATCAACTCTCTTGGGTGGTTTTTAGAAAATCTCAAATCTCTAGGCAAAGGGTTTTCTCTTTCCAAATTTTCTTCCACATTTTCTTCCAGATTTAATCTATCAATCTTTTGGGAGTTTTCCTCAATCTCTTCTTCCGCAACATTTGGCTCTTCTAAATTTCCAGATTCATCAAATACAACATGTGTGGTTTCTTCAATGATTAAAGTTCTTTTGTTGAATACTCTATAAGATTTTCCAACACTTGCATATCCAACAAAAATTCCTTCATCTGATTTTGGATCAAATTTTCCTAAGGCAGATTTTCCATTGTTATGTATGAACACCTTGCAACCAAAAACATGCAAATGTGACAAATTAGGTGTTCTTCCTTTTAACAACTCATAGGGTGTTTTATTTAAGTTTGATCTTACATTCACCCTATTCAGAACATAGCATGCAATGCTAACCGCCTCAGCCCAAAAATATTTAGGAAGTGAGTATTCTGCCAACATTGCTCGGGCGGCTTCTATTAGAGTTCTGTTTTTCCTTTCAACTACTCCATTTTGTTGAGGGGTTTTAGGTGATAAAAAATTGTGATCTATCTCTTTTTCCTTACAAAAATTTTCAAATCTTTCATTTTCAAAATAAATTATTTCACATCCTAGTTTTCTTTGAAACAGAGTTGAAAATTTTCTGAATTCCTCAAATGATTCACTCTTATGAAAAAGAAATCTAACCGAGGTGAATCTTGAGAAATCATCCACTATAATAAATCCGTATACCTTCCCTCCTAGACTTACAGTTCCTACTGGTCCAAAAAGATCCATGTGAAGAATTTCTAAAGGTTTACTGGTTCTAAGATCCTTATTGGACTTAAAAGAGGACCTCACTTGTTTTCCTAATTGACATGCATCACAAAGAAGGTCCTTAGTAAAGTCTAGTTTTGATATACCTCTCACCAAGTTCTTTTGGGTAATTCTCCTAAGATTTTTTATACTAGAATAACAAAGTCTCCTATGCCAAAGACATGATTCATCAGAAACAATTTTTAAACAAAAAGCAGAAGGAGATTGAATAGAATTCAAATCTAGCATGTAAACATTGTTTACCCTTTTTCCATTAAAAAATTCTTTCCCATTTAGGCTTAAAATGCAGCTAGTAGGTAAAAATTTTACATTATAGCCCTTATCATATAGCTGACTTATACTTAACAGATTATATTTTAAGCCTTCAACCAATAATATATTGTCTATGAAAAAGTTTTTAAAATTTCCAATCATACCTGATGCAACCACTTTCTTTGTGGTATTATCTCCAAGTGTAACCTTGCCTCCATTCCTGGCTTCTAGCGTTATGAATTGAGCAGTATCTCCAGTCATATGCTTTGAACATCCGCTATCCAGGTACCATATGCTCCCACGAGGTCTTGTGTGAGAGCACTCCTGCAAAAATCTCAAATGTTAGACCTAGGAACCCAAACTAGTTTGGGTTCACCTTTAAGAAATTTATAATCAGATGCATGTATGATATATCTAGGTTTATGCATCTTAGTTCTCCACACCAAATTAGATTTCATCTTTAAGGTACAGGTGTGAGCTATATGTCCCAAAAATCCATAATTATTATATTTAACATTAGGAAAAATATTCCTATGTTTTCTTCCATATGATTGTCTTCTAAGAGATTTCATGAATTTAGGATAATATTTAGGATTTGTAAAATCTTCAAGTTTAGGGGGAATCCTATTATCCTCGAGAGCTCTTATTGTCAATTTATAAAATGAATTCATATCTTCCAAGATTCGATTTGTATAATTGATTCGATATGTTTTTCTCTCAGATTCATTCTTAAAATTTTTTAAATCTTTTTCAAGTTCAGCATAGGATGATTTTAAAATCTCAAAATTTTTATTCAAGTCATCATATTCATCAAGTAATTTCATGTGGTTTTCATCTATTGAAGCATGGTCTTTCCTAAGGATTTCATGTTCCTTCTTGAGTTCTTCCAGTTCCAAGCTAACACTGGCATGCATCTTTTTCATTTTCCTATATGCATCATGCATGTGTTCAGAAACTTCAAATAATTCATCATAGGTTAAGTCACATACCTCTTCTTGATCTGAGTGATCCACATTGTCTGCCATCAAGCAAAGATTAGTGACTTCTTCTTCTTTTTCAATCTCAGATGAGTCTGAAGCTGAGTCCGCCCAGAAAGCTCTTTGAAATTTCTTCTTTCCCTTCTTTACCATTTGTTTCTCCTCTACCTTCTCCTTGCTAGGATTGGCTTTGAGTTTTGGACAATCAGTCTTGATATGACCATATTTCCTGCATTCATAACAAATTACTTCATTAGAAACCTTACCATATCAATTAAACTTACCTCTATTTCATTGCTGGCATCTCTTCTACTTCATTTTTAAGAAGCTTCTGAATTGTCTAGTCATCAATGCAATATCATCTTCATCCTCAGGTTGTGAGTGTTCACTCTCTGACTCTTTCATCTTTAGTGCAATATTCTTCTCCTTTCGTGGTTCACCTGCATCAATCTTTCTTTGACTTACTCCTTGCTCATATGGAAAGAGTGATCCAAGAAGATTGTCAATAGAATATATGTTTATATCTTTAGACTCTGTAATTGCAGTAATTTTAGCATCATAAGCAGTAGGTAGACATCGAAGAATTTTATTGACCATTTCAGCATTAGTTAATTCCCTACCAAGTGCATGCAAAGAAGTGACAATTTGTGTGAATCTTGTGTACATGTCAGAGATAGATTCATTAGGTTTCATGCGAAACAATTCATAGTCATGTAACAAGATATTGAGTCTTGATTGCTTAACATCATTTGTCCCTTCATAAGTTATACAAAGTCTATCCCATATGTCCTTTCCACTTTTACAAGTAGAAACCCGCATGTAGTCTTCAGATTTTAAAGCACAAAAGAAACTATTTAGACATTTGGCATTTAATTGGGCTAAGTCATGTTCTTTTATAGTCCAATCTGCAAAAGGTGTTTCTACAATAACTCCATCAACTAATCTAGTTGGTTTTTTGTATCCATCCTGGACTAGCATCCACATTCGATAATCAAGTGACTGTAAGAAAGTAGACATGCGTGTTTTTCAAAAATCAAAAGGAATATTGTCAAACAGTGGAGGTCTAGTGATAGAGTAACCCTCAAGTGTGTTTTGGTTTCCAAATGTAGCCATTTACGTTAATCAAAAAGTAGTTCAAACTTATGATTTTGAAATGAAGCTCTGATACCACTTGTTGAGTCTTATAATTAGGTTGCTAAACCTAAGTGAATGTCCCAAGGCTACCAAGAGGGGGGGGGGGGGGGTGAATTGGTTCTTTAAAAATTTAAGTCCCCTTTTGAAAATTAAGTTGAACCAAAATAAAAATTTCTTTTAAGTTTTTCTAGAAAAATATTTTTCAACCATAGATTTTTAAAACTAAAATTTAAAGTGCGGAAACGTAAAAACAGTAAAGTAAATGACACCAGATTTATAGTGGTTCGGTCTAAAACCAGACCTACATCCACTTCCCAGAGGCACCCTCTGAGTATTGCACTAATACCAATAGTGACTCTCCTTTTGCACCCACAGCAAGGCAAAGAAGCCTTTACAACACACTCTTTTCACCAATCCCCGGTGCGGCAGAGGAACATCCATCCTTTTACATAATCCCCAGTGTTGGCAGAGAACCGTCCGTCCTTTTACACAATCCCCAGTGTTGGCAGAGAACCGTCATCCTTTCACACTTTCCTAGTGTGGGCAGAGAACCCTTCAGCTATTTACACTCTCCAAGTGTAGGCAGCTAACCCTTCGGCTGTTCACACTTTCCAAGTGTAGGCAGTGAACCCTTCGGCTGTTCACACTCTCAAAGTGTCGGCAGAGAACCGGATCTCCTTGACAGATCTTCTCACAAGAATCTAGAAGGAAAAAAGAAAAGAGTGAAGTAATCCCAATTCACAAGTAGAGATTCTTACCTTTGAAATTCAAGTGAAGCCTTCTCACTCCAGTGGTAGGAATCCTCCCTTGAATGCTGTCTCTCACTCTCTCCTTGGCAATTCTCTCAAGAGGCACGAAGATCAAATGACAAAAAGATTGGGTGACAGTCTAATTTGGACTATTTATACAAAAGACAAGAAAAACCGCCCAAAAACTGCAAGTTTTCAATTCTGTACGCAGTGGATCGTCCTGTACGATTGTGGATCGTCCTGGACGATTTTACTTAAACGATGTGAAATGACCCTATTTGAATATGTGTATGAAATGCCTTCGTACAGCTGATCGTCCTGTACAAACTAGGTTCGTGCAGTACTAACGGTTATTAAAAGGTCGGTTCTAGAAACTGCTGAAAATTATTCTAAGTCGGTTAATCGTTTGGACGAGAATATGTTCGTCTGGACGAAATTTTTACAGAAAACCGATCGTCCTGGACGATTCTTGACTTCGTCTGGACGAAAATTTTCCAGAGGACCAATCGCCACGGACGATAATTTATTTTCGTCTGGACAAAAAATTTCCAGAGTTCCGATCGTCCTGTACGATTTTTGATTTCGTCGGGACGAAATTTTTCCAGAGGACCAGTCGCCACGGACGATAATTTATTTTCGTCTGGACGAAAATTTTCCAGAGTTCAGATTGTCCTGTACAATTTTTGATTTCGTCGGGACAAAATTTTTCTAGAGGACCAGTCGCCACGGACGATAATTTAAATTCCTCTAGACAAAAATTTTACAGTGAACCAATCGTCTTGGACGATAATTAATTTCGTCCTGGACAAATAGGACTTAGAAAAAAAATTTTGAGCAAGTTCCTATTCGTTCCATATGCTCTATAGGAGATAACTGTCTGATCATCCTGTACGAACGAATATCGTCCAGTACGATCAGTAAAAACATTTT
This sequence comes from Dendrobium officinale, assembly GCA_019514585.1. Classification (NCBI taxonomy): domain Eukaryota; kingdom Viridiplantae; phylum Streptophyta; class Magnoliopsida; order Asparagales; family Orchidaceae; genus Dendrobium; species Dendrobium officinale. The sequence goes on from CM033689.1 coordinate 16,322,376, forward strand.
ATATGATCTCCTTATGTGTGTGTGTATGTTTTTATTCACTCAAATTACAATCACTCCCTTTCAATTTGATTTTAAAGAAAAGTGCAAGCTTCAAATTTTACAAAGTATCTCATGCTGAATTTAATTTGAAGTCTTCGTAGTCTGGAGTTTATTTTTCCTGAAATGTTAGTACACACAAGAGCAAATACAATTCTTCTAAAAAATGTTAGGAGATAGCTACACATTTGAACAATAATCCTTGGAATCATCAAAACTACATAAGTTGCAAAAATGTAAAGCATGCAAATAGCAACTATCTTAACATAATCAATATATATATATATATATATTAGCAAATATAATTCTAGAAGTTTTACCTACACTTTTGATCTAATTCAAATTTTCATTTAAGAAAGGAAAAATTCCAAAGGCCATTTGGGTTTGAATTTGAACGAGAGTTTACATACTTATGCTTTAACTAGATTTTGATTGAAGTGTTGAAAGTAATAAACTATTTTTATTATTAGGGAATTTTGAGTGGTTTTAATCTAGATTTTAAGTTTGATTGAATACAAATCACTAAATATTTGAACAACCTTCAATGATTATAAAGTGAAAAACAATTCATCCTTTGGTGATTTAGTGATTTAAATTTCTTGAATGAGCATGACCAATTGAATCACTACAGGAAAATCACCCACTTCCAGCGGCTTTTTCCGGCGGAATTTGAGCAGTTTCCAGCGGTTTTTTAATTTTCCGGCGGTTTTCCGGCGGCTTTCGTGCCGCCGGAAAAAACGGTGTAGGAAAATAATTTCCGACGGCATTTTCCTGCGGCAAATAAATCCGGCGGTCAAAAACCGCCAGTTGAAATAAAAAAAAAACACACAACCTGCTCCCGCTGAAACCGCTTCCCGGCGGCTCTGGCGGCACGCCAGCAACCCGCTCCGGCGGGCGATCGTGCCAGGCCTTGGGTCGCGCCGGACCAGACCGCGTCGCATCGCGTCGGACCGCGCTCGCGTGAGCCAGGCGAGCCCGAGTGCGCCAACAAACCCGCTCCCGCGCTGTCTTCGCTGAGTTTAGAACCGTGGACCTCCTCACCCGCAGCCCCGATCCCTGACCAATGCGCCGATTCTGCAAAATGATTAAAACTAAGTATTTTTTTATTTATATTAAAATAGTCTGAATATTATAATTAAACATTATTAATTTAAAATTTTTATTTTAATTGATAATTAAAATAAGCTAGTTAAGTAAAGCCGCCGGTAATCCGTCGGAAAGCCGCCGGAAAATTCCACGGGATAATTTTGCAGGAAATTAGACGGCGCAAAATTTTGCGGGGAAATTAGCCGTCGGAAAGCCGGCGGAAAATTCCGCGGGATAATTTTGCGGGAAATTAGCCGTCGCAAAATTTTGCAGGGAAATTAGCCGTCGGAAAGCCGTCGGAAAGCCACCGGAAATTTTTGTAGGAAATAAGCCGTCAAAAACCGTCGGAAAGCCGCCGGAAAACCGCCGGAAAGCCGCCGGAAAATTCCGCCGGTAATAAGTGATTTTCCTGTAGTGAATAAAGTTCAATGATTGAAAAAGAAATAATGTAAGGACAAAATGTAAGTATGAAGAGTCACATGTAACCTTAAAATACTAATAGAATGTGAATGTGTTTTATGGAAAATTATGCAACATAGATAAATTATACCTAACCCTTAGAAAATTGGATTACTATGAAAGGTTTTGTTACTTATAACTTTTTTTTTGTGTTTTTCCTCGAACGGGCCTGCGCATTAATATAAAAAATTTAGTACAAAGTCCTTCAAGATAAAAGAAGCTCCCTAATGCTCTAAAGAGCTACAAAAAAGAAAAAAATGTCATATGAGCTAGATTTTCCCACTGAAATTAAGTACATGAGAACCTAATAACATTCTATTATAGCCAGAAGACAGCCAAAAAAGAAATAGAAAGAATATTGTCATTATGTTCGGTGTTGCCACACAAAAGAGAAATATTATTATTAAGCTCAGTAAAAACATCCAAAAAAAGAGCCTTGTAGAGGATAATGAGACTTCACCATGCAAGTATTCACCTCAATAAAGTAGCTCGAAAAATTAATATGCACATTAAAAGATAAATTAAAATTAACCTTCAAGACAAAACTAGAGTGCACCTGATGCCAAAAATTAATAAGAATATTAGATAAGAAATATATAGCTGAATTAATAAGGTCAATAAACCAAAACTAATTTTCAAAAATAAAATTATGTTCCCATAGCCAAACATCCCTATTAGTAGCGGCACATCCAGCCAAATAATTACTATAACAAGAATGCAAATAACAATTATACTTACAAGGAAAAACATGGCCAACAATAGTAAAATAATCACAATATAAATTGTAGCAAGAGTTATTTTACCAACTACAATAGCCATGAAGAGTACTGCCAACAACATAAAGGACAACACAAATAATAGCCTTAAGATCCCTGCAATTGCAAAAATAAATCACACCTGAGAACCAAGACAAAATACAGTAACTAGGCCGATAAAAGCCAATAAAAAGAAAAATAGGGTAATTGTACTCACCAGGTCATTCCAAAAATGTAAATAAAGAGCATCTTAAAGCCCAGACGGATTAGCAAAACTTAAACTTAAAACATAACAATAATCTAAAGACATCTCAAATAGCCAAATAGAGTCATTAGAACCCATAATGCCAAATCGAAGAGGATTGTCATTCAAGCTAAGGCGTGTAATATCCATAATGCTACCAAACACAACACGCAAATATCAATCCAACATACTCCAAAACCCACCCAAGATGATAAGGATCCTGCATAAGAAAGAGACATATGAATAGAATGCAATACAATTAAGTGAATAAAGAAAAAGTACACAGCCACACACGTTCATCTGAAAGACCCAACACATTCTCCTGATATACTGAGTGGAGGCCTTAAACTACATCCGTATAACAAGAACCAACATAGAGATAGAGTAGGGATGCCACATAAAGAAAATAGAAGGAGTAACCTAGTAGAAACAAAGCAAATTTAAATTAACCCAGGGAGTCGATGAGCAGCATAATTAATATTGAACAACATATGTAGTCTCCAATCATTGCTCAAAATAGGTCAAACCCAATAGTTTACATCAAAATAAAACCAAAGAATGATGTTGAATTGATTACCAAACCAATGCTGATAATAAGTCAACTAAGAACCATTACTACAAGACTTATTAAGATTAAAAATAGGAATATGGAAGATATATAAAACCATAATCTGGGAAGGTTGTAGACTACCCAACTCAATCCTGTTCACACTAAAGGAAACAAAGGATATGCAACACTTGAAATTCATAGAAAAAAAACAAAACAAAAATTCAGCAAATCCCGGACCAAAGAAAACATTAATTTTTAAACATAAAGAAAACTAAGTTTAACTAATCTAATGATGCCTTTCACAAAGTGAGGGAGCTGATTATAACATAATTCACTAAGGAATTGGAGGTTAGAACCATGATTAGCTAACGAGTTGGCACAACCATTGCCTTTTCTATGCATATGAGTCAACTTGACATTAAAGAAAACAAGAATTTATTTAATTCACCGAATAAGATTTAAATATTCTTGACTACAAATCATCTCATCATCATCTTTAAGGAAAGAAAGAAGATGTAACGCATCAACTTCAATCCAGATATTAAGAAGACCCAAGGAAAGACATAATTTTAAACCAAATATGATAGCAGAGAGCCTATAAAAATAGTAAAACAAGTGGGAAGAGGATTAGCAAAAGAAACAACAAAATTACCATTAGAATCTCTTATGATACCACCATAGCCACACTTCACCCCTTTAACCAACCCATCACTATTAAGCTTGAACATATTTTGTGTAGGTTTAATATAATAAATAAATATAGGCTTCTCATGTATAACCTTACATGAAGGATATTACCTAACTCCCTAGTAACATGAGAATAACCTTTAAAAGTTTTAGAGCTTAAAAGATTAGCATTAAACATGCTAAAAACTTTATCTTTAACATTTCTTATAATTAGGCCATGATTCATAGTAATATTATTAAAAAGAATTATTCCTATTGATTTAGAGGTACTAGAGAATAAGGGAAGAAATGATGTTAATAATATGACCTCTCATATTAGTGAACCACAACTAAAAGATTTCTTTAATCAAAATATTACCATTAAAATAATTAAGTCTTAAAATATCCTCAAACTGAATCCAAACTTTAGTAACAATAGACACAGAAATAAAAACATGATGCATATTCTCAACATGATAACAACATTGGCACTTGGACACTAAAATGAATCCATGTTTAATTAAAATCTTATCTATAGAATCAAAGTTATGTAAGACCCTCTAAATAAAAATAGCAATAGAAGTTGGAATGCTTTTGTGCCATAACATAGTAAAAAATTTAGAAGAAGCATGCTTAGTTCTAAAATATTTTAAGCCTTTTTAATACTAAAGATTCCATTGCTAGCAATATTACACAATAAAAGATCATCCGCTTCATTGTTAAGAGCAATTTGGAGAATCAAATTATGAATAGACATAGGATTAACTTGTAAAAGTTTTGGGATATCCCAGCTATTATTTGATTGATTAAGAATAGACATAGGAATAACTTACAAAAGATTTTGGATATCCCAAAAACTATTTGTAATAAAATAATTAACCTTGCTGGCAGAGGTAGAGACCGAACGGAGCATATTATTAATAGAAATTTGTTTCAACCACTTGTCCTGCCAAAAAAAAAAACAAATTTGTACATCAAATACCCCAATAAATATAATGTTTGACTTCCCTTTTGATAATGCAAAGCATTTTCCAAATCCTAAAATAACCAATTTTATAAGCAATAATGGTGAGATGATTGCCCACAAAATATTTGGATGTCATAAACTTAGACCAGAGACTAGTTTTAGCATGAAAGTTATTTTTAAGTTTATAGGAAAAAGCATGAGTGAAATTCACCATGTTCTTGCAACCCAAACCATGTTCCTCCAAAGTACCACAACATTTATTCCATGATGACTATAGGATTTTAGAATATTCACTCTTGCTTCTCAAGAAAAACTTATTGATTAATTTCTCCAATCCATCAAAAATGGCAAAAGTAGGCTTAGTAGTTTGAAAAATATAAACTGGAAAGGAAAAAAAGAACACTTTTAAAAAACACCAAAATACCACCAAAACTAAAAAAATTAAATTCCCAGGAGCTCAAATTATTCTGCACAATAATAATCAAATCATCAAAAAGAAAAGATCTTGTGCGACCTTTAAAAAGAGGAACACCCAAATATTTAAGTAGAAGAAAACCTTCAACAAAACCTGTAATACCTTTAAGAGCAATGATGCAAGCACTAGACAAAATCTTAGGAGTGATAAAATAACACTTATTTCTATTAAGGTTTAAACCACTCAATAGCTCAAAATTATTAAAAAAAAGTCATAAGCATATTAACCATATTGATAGAACCATTTAAAAAAAAACATGGTCAACAAGGCATAAATGGAGATAGGAAAACCTCCAGAAGTTCTAAAATTTAGGTTAGTTTAACCCTCATTGAGAAGGAAATTACTTCTAGAATGGTACTCAGCCGTAATAGAGAAAAGAGTAGGGGAGTGAGGATCACCTGGTCTGATACCATAAGAGGAATTAAAAAAAAAATTTGTTTATACCTTTAAAATTAATAGAAAAATATGAACCCTAAATATTGTTCTGGATTAAACTAATGAAATTAGCATTAAAACCAAAAAGCTACAAAATCTTATACAAAAACTTTCAGTTAATATTATTATAGGCTTTAGCAAAATTTAATTTAAAAATCATGTTACCACCCCACACTTTGAGGTCAAGGTCTTGAATAATTTCTTGAGACAAAATGATATTATAAGTAATGGATCTACCTTTAACAAACCCCATTTGGTATGGAGAGATAATTTTAGAAGGCAAAAAAGGTAAATTATATAAAATAATTTTAAATATCAACATACAAAAGAAAGAACACATACAGATAGGATGAAAAACATCCCATTTATTAGTATCAACTTTCTTGGGAATAAGCAAATTAGAAGTACTCAAGATAAAAATAGGCATAAAATTTCCAGGAAAGAAATCTAAAACATTAGCATATAAGTCATTACAAATAATATTCCAATAGTTTTGAAATAGTTTGGTATAAAAACCATCAGGGTCAGCCACATAATCACCATTCATAACAAAAACAATATTTTACTTCCTCCATTGAAGTCAAACGGGTAAGAGTATTGTTATACTCCTCATTATAAGCTTAGGTTGGTCAATCAGATAAGGCTCAAGGATTTTATTAAAAAACATAGAGAAGTACTCAATAGTTAACTTAGCAATCACATGTTCCTCCTCAGTAATGCTCACATCATAAAGTTCAATTTGACGAGTAAAACTTTTAGCTCTATTCTTTTAACTGACGAATGAAAATATTTAATATTATTATTCCCTTTAATAAGATGTTTAGTAGCCGATTTTTGTTTCCAAAAATTCTCCTCATGATCTTTAGGCTTAAACAAAGAAATTTTAGCCTCTTTCAAGTTAGCTAAATTGACATCTTAAGGATCATTTTGACATATGAGCTCATAAGAAGTGACTTTTTCTTCAGTACAGATAATATTAGTAAAAAAGTTTTTGAAAACATTTCTATTCCACCAACTAAATTTATACTTAAGCCTTTTGGGTTTCAACCACAGTCTAATCATGACAACAGTATCATTGTCAGTATGTAAATGATCCTCCCAATTCTCTTTGACTAAATCATTAAAATTGTTATCTAACAATCATATATTTTGAAATCTAAAAGTATGAAATGAGGAAGACTATTTAAACTTGATACTAATAAAGAAATGAGAATTGTTAGAAAAATATTTACTTAAGTTCTTAACAAAGGTGTTATTACTAGAATTCATCTAGGAATCGTTCAAAAGAATACATTCTAAACATTGCCACATATTACCATGATTCCAAGTAAAGGGATTACTAGTGAAGCCAATATCAATAAGATTTCAATCCATCATCATACTATTAAAGTATACCATAACAAGATAATAGGGTCAGAACCACCAATCCTTTCTTAAAGGGTTAGATATAGTTTGTAAATCACCACCCACTAACCAAGGATAATTAATAAGTTTGCTAAAAATAAAAAGTTGATTGCAAAGATCATTTCTAACAATACTAGATGAAGAAGAATAAATTAGATAAACATAAAAATTAAACTCCATAAACTCAATTTTGCAACTGAATACTTTGAGTACAATCACCAATAACATCAATGCTTATAGGGCTTTTCCAAAAAACCCAATTTTTGTTTTTTAACATTAGACAAACTATGATTAAAAACCAAGAATCCTAGTAGCGTCATCTAGCTTGGAAACATGAATAAGGGGTTCAATTAAAATATAAAAATAAATATTATGAATGTGGCATAAGTTATAAACTCTAATCCTAGAAGAAGGACAACCAATGCCCCAAACATTCCAAATAATCGGCTTCATCATTAATAAGCAATTTGTTTGAAGTTTTAGAATGCATGCTTCTAGGAGATTATACATTGAGGTTTCTTACTTTTTTTTTTTTTTGCTTAAAAAAAGTATGCCCTTCATTAATATTATCATTGTTAGCACAATCATTAACAAAAGCTTCATAATTAGTTGGAGTTGGAATCTTACCACATATACATTTACCTTTATCCTTTGTTTGCAAATCCTTTGAAATCTCTGAAGCATTCGTATACTTAACCAAACCATTTTCATTATTCTAAACTCCATCATCTTTCCTCATGATATTGGCCACCTGCTCCATTTCCTCCTGCACAAATTACCCTTCTTCCATTTTTCCATTTGAAATATTATCCTGATCATTCACAAAGGGTTTAGCTACACAAATATCAACACATTTATCATTATTTCCCATCAATGGCACACTAGCAATTGGAATGGAAGATCCATCTCCTTGCTAATGCTACAACCAAAATTGAGTGATTTAAGGATATATTATTTTTCCATCCTCATTAAATAAATGATGTTAACAACTTACAAAAGTTCCACTAAGGATCATAAATTTTTTTGTTCATATTTTTTTATGAGAGGAGAAAAATTGATATATTTTTTTGTGTTAAATCGAAAATAACTTTTTGTTTAAATTAATTTTGTTTAAGTTATATAGTACCCTAAGAAAGGATAAATCAATTTTTTCATAAATGAAAATTTCAAATATGATTATAAGGAAATAATTAACATAATGGTTTTGGAAATTAAATATTTATTCAAACCACTAAATTACTCTAAACGTAATTTTTTTATTGAACTAAATCATTTAATTTGCAACATTACTATTTTTAGTATGCCATGTGTCACAAAAAATTTGAAGATTTAAACATCAACTAAGAAAGGAGAAAATTTACCTATTACTAAAACCTTTATAAGGATACAATTAATGTAATATCTTTTAAGATATCAATCATTAACATGTAACATGGGATGATCACTCTTAAAATCAATCAATTTGTAAGATCCTGCATAATATTCTTTCTCGATCATAAAAGTGCGTCACTACATAGGCTCAAAATTTTATGGAAAAGCAAAACTAGCTTACCTACTCAAAATGTTCGTAGGTTGAACCATATTTTTGTAGGCTTATGCCATATGAGATTTGTATGCTATCCCTACCATCTCTTTTCTTCAAAACCTTCATGTTCCTCTAATTGAAGTTGGACAATATGTTAAAAAAAGATATGGTTTTTAACTTTAATTCAAAGAGAAGGAAATTGTGCCTCTAATGGGTAAATACTCTTGGGCCTAAAGAAAAAAGTGAATGTTGTAGATTGAGTTAGGGTTACAAATTTTCATGCCATTAATGTTTACCATTATTTAAATATTCATTAAAATTTACATCCAAGTCATTTTTAAGGTCATAACCAATATGTTAACCCATAGGCAACGAATTGTTGAATATCTCTAATTAATTTTATGGCAACTAGTGAAATTATTAATCTTTATACTTCTAAAAGATGGACCATTATAAAATATATTTTGATAACGAACATCAAATAGACATAAGATATGGTCTTAAAAGAAATTAAGGATATGTTGAACTTTGACTTCTGATAATTAGATGGCTTTAACCAATTTGGGGAATTAATCAGTCATCATTGAATGATGTGATAAACTTTAGAAGAACAAGGGAAAATAGAACATATAATATTCATGCACAAACATTTGAATTAGCATGAGGTAATTTTTTGGTGTAAGATACTTGTCTGCAGATGAAAGAACTAAACAATGTACTTAGCACTAATGATAATAATGTGTAATGCTCATGTCGTTTACAAGCATTGATGAACAATAATATAATAATATTTTAACCTTTAATTTCATTTTAAGACCATAATAGTATTGAAAACATAATATAGCATAGTCCTCAATTAAGATCTCTTGGGCCTCATGTCTGCTAATACAAATTAACCTTATTTTGTCTAACAATGAGTGTTATAAAGTGTTGATAACAAATACATAAGAGAGAACTCCTTTCTTAATTTAGTCAGCAATAATTGTTTTCTAAATGAGTTTTTTTTGTACTTGCATGTAATCGATTAAGGGATAAATATAATCAATTACCTCATGTTGCGTTGCAAGAGAAATTAGAACCTTAAAAGGAAATTTCTTAGAAATGAACTCTAAATCTATATGATATAAGAACTGATAGCCTTAAACTTCTATGTGAATTGATTCTTCTTCCAAATAAGCATGTTCCTTTGTAAGCTTCATTAGAGCATCAAGTTTAGAATTTCATCCATATGGTTTCCTAGGAAAAGTTGAGTAAAAATCTACATGAGGAGCTTCATCATATTTTATTAATAACGAAGAAGTTCATGATTTTTTTTTAGAATTGCAAATTGCATTTAAAAGAAACAAAAACTATTACAAACTATTCAACTAGGCAACTATCATATTACCTCTTCAAAAGACTATAAAAAGAAGAAGGGATATCATAAAAAGAAGTAGAGTCAAAGCAAAAGCTATTGTCTAAAGCTAAAGTAGAAAACAAATCAGCTACTTTATTACAATCTATATAGGTATGTTCAAAAACTACCTTGTTGAAGCCATTAAAAAATGACATCTTCTCTGAAACCAAGTTATTAGCCGAATATGATGATTTCATCATTGAATCCTGAAGGAATTTGATCACATTGTAGTTTTCACCTACAATTACTATGCCTTTACTACCAAACATCCAATCTTGTAAGAACTCTTTCAAGGTAGAAATAGCCTCCAACTCAAGTTTATTAATATCCCAATGTATGTAGTCTACCTTTAAAATCTCTGACTATGCCTTCAATGCTTGCTATATTAGAGTCCAATAAATAAGCATCCATATTTATCTTTATCAAATCTAGAGGTGGGGGTGCCAACAAGTAGCAAACTACAAATAGAGAGAAGCACCCCAGTCAACTAGCATCGAATATCTATTTATAGCAGTGGATAAAATGTTTGCAGAAACAACTGAAGTAGGTAAAGTAGAATTACCATGTTTAATGTCATTCCGACATTTCAAAGAGAAAAAAATGGTTGTATAGTAGATCTTTATAGTATTGAAACAATCTTCGGAAAGAGCTCAAAGATGAGACAAATAGTTAGCCAAAGTTTGGAAGATAAGAATACAAAATCCCCAAAGTCTCAATTTGAAAATGATGTCAACAACAAAATTGCAATGGACAACAATATCCAAACAATCTTCAACTTCTTGGCAACCTCTAGCACAAAGATCACTATTCCAAAGTCTTCTATATTTTAAATATTTGTTAGTAGGTAAAGCATACATTCTCATCCTCCACCAAAAATTTTCAACTTTTGTTTTAAGTTTTAACTTCCTTAACAAATTAGAGAAGCCAAATTCTTCATCCTGATTGTTATATTTGACAGATTCTGCATAGGCGAGTGCAGAAATCAATTTTCACAAGAGTTGGAAGAGAGGTTCCACCTGATCATTTTGTCCATCGTGAATTGCACAATGCTACAAGATAGGATTTACAAGGTCCTGGTTAAAAAATTTATACAGTTCATACATGTTCCATTGACCATCCCAAAAAAGAAACGGGTGCAACATCTCACTGTCTAAGCCAATACATTCAGCTAACTTAGGACATTTATTAAAGCTCTTGTCCAATAACCAAATATCATTCATAACATTGATAATTTTACCATTTATAATTTTTCATTTAATAATTAGTTTTAAGTTAGAAGTCCCATCCAATAGAATAAACCAAGCATCCAAATGTCCTCTTTTGAACACACCATTCCAAATGTTTGTATCCTATTTAGCAGCAATGCATCTATGTAGTAGAGATGAAGGATTTTGAGAGAACCTCCAAGATAATCAAGCTCTTAGAGGACCAATTTTTTGAATAGCAGAATACAAGCCCATACCGACTAGATTGTTGGGTTTACATAAATCTTCCCATGAACCATAATTATGGCCATGTCTACCATTGTCATTGTGCCAAATGAAATCTGTACAAAGTCTATCCAATACATATAGAACACATTTGAGAACCAGAGAGAGAGTTGATGTAAAAATAGGAAAAGATAGAAAAGAGGACTTAATAAGAACCATCCTTCCAGCCAAGATAGAAATCTAGCACCCCAAGCATTAAGCCTCTCCAATACATGATCAATGATGGATTGAATGTCATTCTTAAACATTCTCCTTAAGGAAATTTTTATACCTAAGTAATGTAGCTCATTTACTACTTTGAAACCAGATTTCTTCCCAATTTTACTTCTCAAGCTTTGTATCATAGATTTTACAAAGAGTGCCTAAGATTTAGCATTGTTAATAGTTTGTCCTGTCCATCCACAATACTCCACAACTAAATTCATCATAACTTGAACCATACGAGAAGATTCTATCCCAAATAATAACACATCATTTGCATAAAGGAGATGAGTAACTTTAGGAGCACTTGGAGAAGTTTGGATGCCCAACTTTTCTCCTCTTTTATTAATAGCATTCGATTAAAGTTGAGAGCACATGATGAAAAGATACGGTGACATAGGAAAACCTTGCCGAAATCCACTTTTAGCATCAATCCATCTAAAACTCTTACCATTTAAAAGGATAAAAAAAATTTACGTTAATCACACATTCCATGATAAGTTTGGAAATCTTAGTTTGAAAACTGAACCATTGTAAAACAAGATTCAAGGTCTCCCAACACATACTATCAAAAGCTTGTTCCATATTAAGCTTAACTGCCATAAGTCCTTTCCAATTTCTAGAAATTTTGAATTTACTAAAGATTTCATAATCTAATAAGCAATGATCTAACATAGATCTTCCCAGAATAAAAGCAACTTGTTCTTCATAAATGATTTTAGAGATACAACAATTAAATCTACTCACAATCATTGTTGAAGCAACCTTGTAAATTATTTGAAAAAGACTAATTAGATATTAGTAACTTAATTATGACTTATTTTGAATATCTAAATATCTTGATCTATTAGATTTTACTCAAAATTTTTAAATCTAAAAAATTAATTAGGTCTTTATATTCAAATTCAATATTCATGCAACAATCTTATAACTAGTAAGAATAATGGATCAATCCTTTTTATGATTTAAGAATACTAACTTACCTAGAAGAATATCATTTGGTTATATCACCCTTTGAAAGGTTGTAAAATCTTCAAAATATAACTCTAATATATTGCTCTCTAACTCCTCTTAACTAATTATTGGTTGATAAAAATATCATTATTCACGAGAGACTCAGTAGGGATTTGGTGCGTTACTACAAAATTTACTAAAAATTGTCCTTTCATAGCACAAAAGTGTATAAAAGTGATGTAAAATTAGAGAAGGATAATGGACCATCGTCCTAGTTATGAAGATAAAGTCAACCATCTCATTAAGTTTTAAAGTTGATTAACTTTGTAAATGTAGTTTACTTTACAAGAAAACATGTAATACCTTAAATTTTAGGTGGAAAAAATTAGTGATAGATAATGTTTCACAATAACTAAGTCATTGATTCCTATTAAGCATAAATGATGGCCTCAATAATGGGAGCACATTCTCTTTACCTTCATTATTAGTTTGGGTTAACTAGGAGTTATTTATTAGGATGGGAGCCATTAATATAAATGGTGTCATCATATATAAATTTATACTATCAAATTCATTTTGAAATTTATCATCCTAGTGGAATTAGGCATCCTTTTTCATAAAAAGTAGTAAATAGGTGTCAATGACAAGATATATTAGAAATAAATCTTCTTAGATGTGCCAACTTGCCTTTAAAAGACCTCAATTGAGTGAGATCCTTAGCATATCCAAGGTGAATTTTACTTTGGAAAGATTAATCCCTATTTCAAAATGTCTCACAATGAATCTCAAAAAATTCCCCTATGTTACATGTAAGATTCCCTTTAGAGGGTTCAGTTTAAAATCATAGTGCTGTAAACATTAAAAAAATGAGTATCAATTCATAAAGAAGATATTCACTTTTGCATTTATTGTTCACCATTTCATTGATATAACATGCCATACTCATTGAAGATCTAAGTTATAACCCATAAATAGGTTGCACCCATGTTCATTAGCCAGAAAGGCCTAGCTTTGTAGCAAAAGATTCCTTTACAAGTACTAAATGCAACGAAATTTTTATCTTAATGGGCCATATTGATCTATTGGTATCCAAATGAATCATCCATGAAAATGAAAATTAAATGCTTTGAGAAAACATCTTGCATGAATTCTAGGATTGGTATGGAAAACTCAATTTTGTTTAAGGCTTTATTCAATCCTTGAAATAATGAATACACATATTTTATCATTGTTCTTTATAGCTGGGATGAATTTAGCCATCCAAAAGAGATGTTTCTCCTCATAAATAAATCTTACATAGATTTTCTTTTTAAATTTAATAATAACTCTCAAAATCCTATATCATCTTTAGTAGGAATATGGAGAGGAGGAAGAGGGTTATCTTCAATCTTATGGGTTTTGTGGAGGTCAAGAAGCTTCATTATTTGGGCATCACGATGGTTTTGAGAAGGCTAGTTGCAACAGACTTCACAAATATTTTGGAGAAGGTAGCCTTTAAATTGGATATTTGGGGGGAAAAATTCATCTCTTTTTCCGGTAGATTGGTGCTTGTAAAATTGGTAATGCTATCTATACATGTTTTTTTACTCTTCACTATCCCTAGTTCCTAAGAGTATTTTGAAGAAATTGGACAAAATGTGTAAGGAATTTTTATGGAACAAAAATAATGGGATCTATGGCTTACATTATGTTGCTTGGAAGGCATTTGCATACTGATCTTAAGTGGAGGACAGGGAATTCATTCAACAATAGACTCTTTAGAGCCATTGAGAGTAAGGCTGGTTTGGGAATTTTTAAACAAACCAAATACTATGCTTAGTAAATCATTATTGGCAAAGTATGGAGGGAAGGTTTGGGATGATGAAGGGAGGCCGAATACTTCTTCAACTTTGGAATTATTGTTGAGTGGAGCAAATGCACTCAAACCAATTGCTAGATGTAAGATTAAGTCTAGAATCACTGTGAATATTCTGAGAGATGTTTGGGTATTAGATAAGAGATTTGATAGATGGCCTACATTCATAGCAATGGTGGATGGAGAATTTCCTAATCTAGATAGCTTTATTTATAATGGAACATGGAATCTGGAGAAATTACACGAGTTCTTCATAGTAGAATTGGTGAAGGTCATCTATCAAGTCAAGATTGGCATGGGAAATTCATAAGATAAAATAGAGCTTGTGAGGAGGTATTCGGGTAAAACTATTACAACTTTGGCAAGGATCTACAGCTCAGTGCGGGAAGAAGATAATTCTGCTGTGATTTAGAATTGGAAATGGCTGAAAGAATTAAAATTGAATTCTCAGATGAAATTTTTTTGGTGGAGGCTCATGAAGAAAGCAATTCCAACTATACATTTTTTAATGTATCAAAGGCTATTGAATAACAACCTTTGTCCAAGAGGTTCTGAATTAAAGGATGACATGGAGTATGTGGCTGTTGGGTGCTCTAAACTAATTTATGCAATTAAAATGGCAAACCATTGGGGTTTCGATATAGCATTTTTAATAGTTTTCAGAGCTGCTTGGAAAATCTGAGTAAGTTAGTGAAGTTGAATCCATTTATTGCAAGACTGTATTGTTCTACGGTTTTTCATTCTTGGAAGAGTATAAATACTCTAATTCATGTAGGTCATGAGCTTGTCTTTGGTTTTATTATTTCTAATGCAATTAGTTATGCATTTATATCTCTTAAGTTTAATCTATCTTCGAAAAACTAGTGTGCTAACTAGCATTGTATGCTGATTTATTCTTTTTGGCATCCCCCTCCACCTGGATGGATTAAGGTGAATATTGATGCAGCTCTGCTAGTTTCTAATGAAGTTGGAGTTGGAGGAATCTTCAGAGATCACAAAGGAAGAATGCTGCTTTCTTTTGGATTCTCTTGTTTGCATTGGGACATTGGATTCTTAGAGATTTTAACTTTTTGTTCGTTGGGAAAAGTAATCAAGGATTGGATAATGGATGCTAAAGACTTCATCATAGAGGGAGACAACTTGAACATTATGAAACATTTACAATGTTCTATTATCAAAGCTGATCGGATGGAAGAACATTATGAAAAGGAAGACTTGTCTTTTCTCAAAGGTTTTGAGGCTATTTTATTTCATTATGCTAAAAAGGATTGTAATAAGTTGGCACATTTTTGTGCTAAATGGCATTAAAAGGTGATTTTTTATGGGATGAATTAGATTGTAATAAGGTTCCTCCTCTCTTTTTTTTCTTTGTTGAAGGAGGAAAGTGATAGGGTTACTATCACATAGTAGTTTTTATTAGGCCTTCTTTTATTAATTAATGCATTATGCAGTGTTATAAAAGAAAAACTTTAACAATAACTTATAATTTAATTTCTAGGAGCATGCATTGAAAATATTAATTTACAAAAAAACATGTTGGTTTGGATTTGAGTTTATGAATTTTTTTTCTAAGATAAGTTAGGCATTTCAATATATATTTATTCAAATACATCCTTAAGCTTTGAAAGTAATTTGAGAAACGAATTCTACATTCCCTCACTCGATAAAGACCTTATAGAAGTTGTACAAGTATTTTATTCTATGCCAAAGTTATGTTCTTTTAACTCATTAATGGTTAATTTAATATCCTCCTTAAATTTGGGGGGTGCATCCTTAACATGAAGGTCATCAAAATCATTAGAGATTTTTGAGAAAGTTTTAAAGTTTCTTATTATTTTTTTATAAATAGATTATTATACTTCATATAATTAGTGATAACCAAGAAATATTCGTCATCATCCGCTGGAGCAACAATACCAAAGCTAATTCTTACTCTTGATTTTTGTTTAATACATTTGGTGTTCCATAGGTTTTCAAAATATATAGCTTCTGCATTGGTCTAAGGAAATATAATTAAAAGTTATCCCATTAACATTTTAAAACAATATGGATATCTTTTAATAGGGAGTTCCACTATTTTGTTAATAGAAGGATCTTCAAAGTTTACATCATTACTTAAAGTATTTCCAGTAGAGGTTAACAATTTGGTAGGTTTGCAATATGTTCTTAGAATATGTGACTCCTTTAATTCTAATGCCTCAACAATATATTGAGATTAGGGGGGTTAGAGTTATGGTCTTCACATATTCTAAAAGCCTCTCTTTAATTGACATTTTTATTTCATCAAAAACAATATTTGTGAAAAGCATTGTGATTGTTCTGAAGTCTCTTCTAGTGTGAAAATCCCTTAATTAATTTTTTTTTGAAGAAGAATTAAATGAAGAAGGCTAAAAAATTGAAAAGAATAGAAACACCATAGAAATGCTGCTTGGAGAGGAGAAGCGTCCAACCCCTTATTCAAAAAACTTCATAAGGAGAAAGACACTTTATGGAGGGAATGGTGAGCAAAAGTACCATGGATATAGTAATGCCACAATGCTAGAGATGCATCTTAGTTCCAACTCACCATAATGCTACAATATAAAAAATAATGTCAAGTATAGTATGGAAATGACATGTTGATTCAATTAGAGCACTGAAGTGGAGGAGTTCGTTAACCCTATGGAATTCCTTTTAGGAGCATCAAAACTTTATTATTAGCATGGTTGTGGAATTTGTGGTAGTTATTATTTTAAAAAAACAAATAGTTTTTGCTACTTTTTAGGAAGTGTTGACCATATATTAAACTATAACATAGACTACGAAAAGTCTGGGGAGAGTGGAGTAAGAGAAAGGATTGGAAGTTAAAATTTTTTGTAAGAAGAGTTAATATCATATTGGAAAGAACTTTTTGGTGACATCTTCCCGAACTATTGATGTACATTATTTTCTAAAGAAATGATAGCAGTTTTGTATTCACACTTTCATAGATGGCTAAAGATTTTCTTTTGGGTTTATGATATGTTAAAAATCATGCGTGATTATGTTTAGAACTTAATTTATTGAATTACTTTAAATGTTATTATTAAATCCGAAACTTTATATTAAGTTTTTACATAGGCTTTAATTTTTAAAAAATAAAATCTTATATATGACTAGGATAGAGGAATTAACAAAACATTAGGTGAGTTAAAAGTGAAATTTACTATGCTTTATATATATATATATATATATATATATATATATATATATATATATATATATATATATATATATATATATATATATATATATATATATATATATATATATATATATATATATATATATATATATATATATATTAGAGAAACCCACGGAGGGGCCTATGCATTAATTCAGAAAAAAATTGCACTATCCTTAACAGGGATCTCAAGCACAGTAATGCTTAGAAGAACTACAAAAAAAAATTTAAAAAAAATACTAAGAGCTCGAGTTCCCTACTAAGCAAAATTACAAAGTAACCTATGTGCATTCTATGGTGCACAAGAACGAGCAGCCAAAAAAGAGGAGAGCAACTAAAAATAGCAATCAGCTCTAACTTCCCAACCAAAGGATCATCACAATGATCAACTGCACTCAGCAAATTCTGCAAAGAAAGACAGCACACGGGAAAGAGAGAACATAAATAATAGCAATTTCTAATAAGATGAGAGAACAGATAATAATACCAATAACCACCGATGGCTAGGAAAATAGGATAAGGTGGAGACCACTTCATAATACCTCAAAACAAGTATAGAAGAAAAGACACAAGCTCCATAACTCTAAACCACCTCCATATAGAAGAGGGATAAGCAGCTAGAAATTTCACCCAGCCCAGCCAAAAATAGACAACCTAATAGCCCAGGCTAGAAAGAAGAAGATCTAAAACACCCAGAATAACCAAGCTCCAAAAGTATCAGGCAAAGCCAACATCCCATCTAAAAAGACTACAGTATAACTTGCAACAAAGGTCAATGTTCTAAGCAACCAACTAAGCCCATGAAAATAGATGGGCCATAGTAATAAGCTCTCTGTAACTAGCCAACAAGCCTGCACCAGGAAACCAAATGGTCCAAGAAACTGACACCCAACAGGCACCAAAATGCCCCAAGAAAAAATAAAAAATAGGGCAGCTAACAGGAGTCCAGATACAACCATAAACAAACACAAAAAACCTCTGCTAGACCTTGGAATAACAAAATGATCTAAGAAATTGAGCAGCAGACAAGGCCATCTGAGAACAGAGAACCAACAGACAAGGTAATAAAAATAGAGAAGCTGGTAGATATCAAGCTAGATAACTAGCAAGAAACCAACACAAGCAGCACCATTAAAATTTATCATAAGCTAAACAAATTTTATCCATCTTAATAGGCCTTTGAAAGGAGCAGGAAGGTTAAATGCCGAGAAATCAACCATAGACTCCAAATCACGTCCCCATCTGGCAATTAAATTAGTACTTGCATTACATTTTCCTTTAGGATAATAGAGAAAGTGCAGATTATAAGACTATAAATTTTTAATATCCCTAATAATATAAAACATGGCAGAAGTATAAACCATATCATCCACAGAGTTAAAATATTATAAGCAATAATTGGATACAAGTTCAATAATAATATTAGTGAGATCAAGAGAAAAGCAAAGTCTTAAGCCGTGGAGCATAGCATAAGTAGTAGCATAACTAACATCACAATTAAGTAAAGGACCAGTAAAACCTAAAATTAAATTACCATGAGAATCTCTGATGACCCCACCACAACCTACATTAGAATCCTAAATAGCACCATCCACATTCAACTTATAGAAATTAATTGGGGGCTTAGTCCAATAAATAAACCTAGGTTCTTTTAGAAGATGATCCACCATAAACTTAAGTCCTAAATCAGCCACAACAAAAAATAAATTTTTAAAGTCTTTGATAGAAAGCAACTTAGCAGACTAAAGAGCCACGACCTTGTCTTTCACATTTTGGAAAATCTATGATGGTTCATAATCATATCATTGAAATAATAATTATTCCTATCCAACCATAAATAACAGAAGATAAGGGAAGGAATAGCATTTCTGATATGGCCTTTGGACTTAATAAACCAATAATTAAACATAGCTTTAATAGATAATTTGGCATTAAAATAATTTAAATGGAAAATGCCATCAAAATAAGACCAAGTTTTGATAGCTAAAGGACTAGAGAGAAAAACATGATGCATATTATCCATATGATAACTACAGTGGCACTTAAACGGTAAGATAAAGTCTCTTTTTATTAAATTATCTCCCATAGGAATAAACTTATGTAAGAGTCTCCAAAAAAAAAATAGCAACCGTGGTATGAATATTTTTATGCCAAATCATATAGAAAATCTTGAAAAACACATGCTTTTATCTGAAGGAATGCCAAGTATCCTTTAATCTAAAGCTACCATCTTTAGTCAAAGCACGTAATAGAACATTACTAGAATTAGTGTTCAAAAGAAGATTCAAAATTTGCTGAATAATAGAATCAAGAAGAACACTAGAAAGTTTCTCATAATCCTAGCAATTGTCAGTAAGGAAATAATTCACCTTCACAGTTTCATTAGAAGAGGTATTAGTAATAGAATCAAAAGATTGGCCCCCAAACCAACGATCCTGCTAAAAGATAATATTACCACCACAAGGGCACAAATAAATGGCTCAACAGCCCATTTAACTTTCCAAAGATGCTGCTACACTTTAGAATCACGTTTGCTAAACCACCACATAGTTCGATGTCTACCCCCACAAAATTTGACAACCATAAAAGTAGACCAAAGGATAATATTAGCACGAAAGTTGTACCATAACTTGATAGAGAATGCATAGGCCAAATCAGTCATAGTCTTACACCCCAATGCCCCTTCATCCAGGATACCAAAGCATTTGTCCAAAGAGGATCAATTAATATTAGAATTGCTACTAGCCCCTTTCCAAAAAAATTTATTGAAAATCATATCAATCTTATAACAAACTGCCTAAGTAGGAAGCAAAGTTTGAAAAATATAAATAAACAAAGAACAAAGAACACTTTTAATGAGAATTAATCTACCTCCAAAACTTAAAAAAATAAAAATTCCATGACAAAAGTTTGCTCCACACAGAAGTAATTAAATCATCAAAAAGAAAAGTCTTCTTTTTACCATTGAAAAGTGGCACCCCAAGATACTCTATACGAAAAAGGCCATGTATAAAACCAATTAAATTTTTAATAGCCACAATATGATTGTTAGGGACTTTCTTGGGAGAAATAAAGCAACACTTATGTTTATTCAGAGAAAGACCACTAACCATTTCAAATTGGTGAAAAAACCTCTTGAATTTGTTAATCGTATTAAATGAAGCATTCACAAAAATGATAAATTCATCAGTAAAACATAAATGAGGGATAGGTAAACCACCTAAGGTTCTAAAATAGTGGCTAGGATAATTCTCAAGAAGGTTGGCAAGACATCTAGAAAGGTACTCAGCACCAATAATGAAGAAGGCATGAGAAATAGGATCACCCTGTCTCATCCCATGGGAAGCTTTACAAAAAAAAAAACAAAACCATTGCTCTTTATATTAATAATGATAGAAAATTAGGGGCCTTCAATGCAGGTTTTAATAAGATTGATAAAATTCAATTCAAAGCCAAACAACTTCATAATATTGTAAAGAAAATTCAAGCCAATGTTATCATAATCCTTAACAATATCAAGTTTTAGAATCATATTACTACCTCTAAGCTTAGCATCTACATCTTGACCAAATTCTTTGGCCAACAAAATATTATCAGCAATATCACGCCCTTTAATAAAACCCATTTGAAAAGTAGAGATAATTTTAGGCAAAAAAAATGTTAAACGATTCATCGATATTTTAGAAAGTAGTTTATAAAAAGGTGCACAAACTAATAGGTCTAAAATCATTCCAATTACTAACGAGGTTATTCATGGGGATAAGTATAGTAGAAGTAGACGTAAAGAACTTAGGAATATAATTACTAGTAAAAAATCAATAATAATAAAAAAAACATCATTACTAATAATATGCTAAGATTTTTTTAAAAACTTCATGGTGAAACCATCCAGCCCAGTAGCCGAATCACCATTCATACAAAGACCAATCTCTTTAACCTCCTAAGAAATAATGTTAGGGATGATAGAAGGGTTATTTTTTAATAGTCAGACTAAAAGCCTTATTAAGATGATTTTGGAAATGATGGACAGCAAAATTAGAAATTATCACACCATCCGCATAACAGAGCCAACAATACGATTAATTTTATGAATGCAATTAATAGCACATTTCCTCTTAAACAAAGCATGGAAATATTTAGTATTATTATCACCTTCAACTAGATGTTTAACAGCAGCTTTTTATTTCCAAAAAAATTCCTCATGAGCTTATAATTTATAAGGCAATCTTTACCATCTATCAATAAGCTAAAATTATCATCAGAAGGCACCAATTGACACTTAGTCTAATAAGCATTAACTTTTTCTTCAGCATTTAAAATGTTGGAGAAAATACTCTTAAAGACCTTATAATTCCACCATTTTAAAAATTGCTTAAGCCTTTTCAACTAAAACCCAAATCTCCTCATGAAAAAAATAGAGTTATTCGGATGTAAAGGAGCATGCCAATTTTCCTAAACCATGTTCATAAAAGAATCATTAAGGAACCACGTATTATGAAACCAATATTCAAAAGAAAAGTCCATAGATCTAGTATTAAGTCTAGTAAGCTGGGGAGAATGATCAGAGAGCGTCCTATTGAGATGCTCAATAGTAGTAGACTCAAAAGAGTTAAACCCCAATCATTAAATAAAATCGGATGAAACCTTTGCCATAAATACCCATTATTCCAAGTGAATTTATTACTAGATAAACTAATATCAATTAAGTTACAATCCATAATAATAATAAAATCCTTCATAGATTGATAGATAGGGAGAGAGCCCCCTATGCGCTCTGAAGGGTTAGAGAAAGTATTAAAATCCCCTCTAATAATCCTGGGTATGTTACAAGTAATATGAAAGTTGATGATTTAATCACATAATATTTTTTTGGTATAACGATAAGAAGTTGCATAAACAAAAGTAGCATAACATTGAAAAATAGAACTTTTAGTACTACAATGCAAAACTTGATTAAAGTCACCAATAATATCAATAAGAACATGATCTTTCCAGAATACCCAATTTTTATTGGCCATAACAAAAATTGCATAATTAAATCCCAAAAATTTAGCAGTACAATGCAACTTATCAGTGGAAATAAATGGCTCAAGCAAAATAAGAACGTAAACATTATAAATACTACATAAGTTTTTAACTCTTAATTTAGAAGAAGGACACCCAATGCCCCTAATATTGCAAATAATAGCATTAAACATTAAAAATAGGAGATTAATGAGAAGTATGTGAACGATTGGATTAGAAGAAGGACAACCAATTGGATTAAGAATTTACCAAAATGACTCCATTGTCTTCGAAGCTAATCAGAAATCAACTGTACTGGAATGCTTTTTCCAAATTTCTTAACCACCAAAGAAAATTGTAATCTATCTGAAGTAGCCTTAACACTAGGTTCATAAAGCCTCACCCCCAAACCATCCTTTATCAAAAGGTTCTTCCTTCAAAAGATCAACCTTAGTATGATAATTCTTATTCCACGGGTTTATAACATCTTTATACTTCAGATTATTTTTTCACCTTTGTCATCAGCAACCTCAAGTTTTACTTGAGCAATTCCACAAGAAAATAATGGGTAATCCTCCTTATTTTGAAAAGTATAAATAGCCTCTAACACCAACACTAATTTAGATTTAGTGTTAACAAACCTGTTAACCATAAGTTTCAAACCAGATGAAGATGAAGCTTCAAAACCACTTGAATTATTAAAGACATCAATTTTTAGAGTCTCCGAATATAGTTTCCCTTTGATCACCTTGCCTGTTTCGATCACATGTTTAGGTGAAATAGATTTAATAAATCGTGGTTCTATAATCACTAATGGAGCATTCTTTAGTGATAAGATTCAATTCATCAAAGGACTAAGATAGATGTTTAGATTTTTGGTAGATAAAACTTCGTCGGAGTTGATCACCGAACGCATAGTCAGAATTACTGAAAATTTTACAAAGGAAGAAAATTTAAAATTTTCTCTCTCTAAAAACGCTATTTCTTTAACTCAAGGAAAAAAATTCATTTGACTTCTCTTGGTTTGGGATGGGTTTTGTGTTCCATCTTTTCAAAACAAGTGATGGAGAAAGTTATGTCAGGAGGACCATGGTTTGTTAATGGTTACATAATTGGTATGGACAAATGGAGTTCAGATTTCTCTCCTTCTTCATTAAAAGGATTGAACTTACCGGTTTGGGTTAGGATGCCTAACATTCCTCTTTTTTGTTGGGATGAAGTCAATGTGGCTAGAATTTCTTCTTTAATTACAACTCCTTTATTGATAGATGGTAATATGTTCCAATGGAGTAGAAGGGAAATTGCTAGACTTTCTGTGCGGGTGGAGCTAGATAAACAACTTCCTTTGGGAGTTTGGGTGGAAGGATTGAATGGAAAGTTTTTTCAAAAGCTGAGTATGAGAATGTTTCCTCATTTTGTTACAATTGTTGTAAAGTTGGTCATTTGATCAATTCATGTGTATTGAAGAATGTTGAAGATAGTGGTGGAGCAATAGTGGAGTAGAACAGTAATGAGCTGGTGTTTGAAAATCCTATTTTTAAGGTTCCTACTTATGGACATTGGATACATGTTAATAGTAGAAAAAAGAAATGGGCAACTGCTGCAAGTTGGAAAAAGAATGTTATTTCTAAGTTTGTTTCGATTAAGAACAATCTGAAGACATCGTGCAGGATGATTCAAGAGTAAGGATATCTACAATCAATAATGATGATGAGGAGCTTATCAAGAAGGGGAATCATAATCATGATTCAATAGAGGAAGGATGTTTGAAAATGCTGGTTATTGATCCGGTGATCCATAAGGTATGATTTCTAACAATTAGAGCTTTCCTTCTTTATATATAATAGTTAATCAAAGCAAATTTGATGTTTTAAATGTTCTGGATGGGGAGGATGGTGGAAAAGAATTATTGAATAATTCCAAGAGACTACTCTTACTAAAATTAAGAAGGTGAATTTCTAAAACAATATGGTGAAAAGGTGGAATTCTCTGAATTTGGAACTGATGTAGAGGAGGAGGAAGGTAATGGGGTTTTGTTGAATATTGACGATAAAGTATCAGAATGTATGGGAAAACCAAAATAGAAACTTCAAAAAGAACTCAGATTTTTTGGGCCATTGAACTCTTCTTCTAGAATTAGAAAACTAGAAGGTTTGAGTAAAGAAAGGAGTGGGGGTCCTTCCCCCTTGGAATGGAAATGAGTTCAATTGCTTTCTTTATATTTCCATCTGACGTGGTGTCAAGAGGGATTGTTGTTGCAAATTCGGTTTCATGGATTATGTTTTGATGATCAGCAAATACTCTTGCTTCTTTTCGACTGCCTTTTACTGCTGACATTTTCAGGATTCAAAGATCATATGAAAAATAGAATCAGCTCAAGATTGGGTAGATTAGAGTTGAGTCAGTCTGTAATTTTCTTTTTTCCTTTTATTGAGTCAATTATAATCTTTGAAGTGATTGATGCTAAGTAACCTTACACACATACACTGGAGTGACTTAGAATTTCTATTTTTACTCACATCATCCCGGATGATATTAAAATCGTCCCGGACGATCGAGTTTAAAACAGAAAAAATTAGGATTTCATAGTTAAGCAAGCCATAATTAGCTTATCGTCCTGGATGATACATTTATCGGACAAGACGATATGCTAAAAATAGAAAGAAATAGCTGCCATGATCAATTTAAGTATTATGTATTTTTGGAAATTAGCCAGGACGATCGTGAGATTGGCCTGGACGATATTTCACAATTATGCCTAAATTGATCTGGCAATCAAGGAAGCAATTAAGGATGAATTTATACGATCACATCATCCTGGACGATCATGGGATCGGCCAAGATGATATATTTAAAAACCCTTAGTTGCTCCTTGGGTAAATATCGGCCAGCACAAATTCTGGTCGATGTTCTGGCCGATCATGATCGGACAGCTCGAATTCAGGGCGATGCTCTGGATGATCTTCCTCTGATTTGAACTTATCATCCAGGATGATCATGAGATCGGCCGGGACGATCAAGCCAATTTTAAATCGTCCTGTTCATTTTCAGAGCGGTATTCTGGCCGATCATATGTGTTTTGAACTGATCGTACAGGACGATATTATTATCGTCTTGGACGATAAAGTCGGCAACTTGCATTTACTAAGCTCCTTTGAATCTCTTCTATTTAAGATCTATTGTTCAATGTTTTTGAACATCCATGGCTGCTGTCTTGACCTGAGAAAACCTAAAGGAGAGAGAGAGAGAGAGAGGGAGAGAAAGAGAGAGAATCTTGTGAGGGGGAGCTTGTGAGGGAGTTCATAAGGGTTGCTCCAAGCATTGTTCCATTTCTTCTTCCTTAGAGTCTCTTGTCCTTGGAAGGGTTGGGAGAGGTAAGCTTCAGCGATCGATCGAGGTTCTCTATCTATTCCAAGAGGAAGTAAAAGGAGTGGGGTTCTCTGTCATACCGGGGGTGGCAAAAAGGAGGAGTTTTGTAAGGGCTTCTCTGCTTAGCTGTGGGGGCTAAAGGAGAGTCATGTTCATTGTGCATTACTCGGAGGGCGCCTCCATGTATTGGACGTAGGTCAAGTTGACCGAACCACTATAAACCCTTGTATTCTTTTTACTGCTTCCACACTTTAATTTTTCGCACTTATTTCTCATATGATTTTGGTTTTTGATATTTGTTCTTGGGCCGATTTATAGGGCTTAACATCCTTAACGAACTTTCAAGTGGTATCAGAGTGGGATTCACAAAAATTGAGTTTGAAAATTTTTTGAATTTTGATCCATGGCTAACTTTGGGTATCGTAATACAAATGAAGGATATTCTATTACACGACCCCTTTATTTGACATCCTTCCTTTTGATTTTTGGAAAACTCGCATGTCTAGTTTTTTACAATCAACTGATTATCGCATGTGGATGCTTATTAAAGAAGGATATTCTCTACCTTCTTGTGAACTTAATGGAATTAAAACTGAAGTGTTGTTTACTGAATGGACTTTTGACGAAAGGGATTTAGCTCAACTTAATGCGAAGTGTTTGAATTATTTTTTCTGTGAGATAAATATGAGGATTACATGCGTGTTTCTACTTGCTCTACTGGAAAAGAGATTTGGGATAGGCTGTGCATTACTTATGAAGGAACCAATGAAGTGAAACAATCTCGTTTGAATATTCTCTTACATGACTATGAACTTTTTTGTATGAAACCTTCTGAATCGATTTCTAAAATGTATACAAGATTTACTCAGATTATAACTTCTTTGAATGCATTAGGAAGAGAACTTTTGAATTATAAAAAAGTGAATAAGATTTTGAGATGCTTGTTTTCATCTTTTGATGCAAAAATCACTTCAATCACCGAATCTAAGGATTTGAACATTTATTTGATTGATAACTTACTTGGCTCACTCATTGTTTATGAGTAAGGAGTGAATCAAAGAAATCTTGATGTAGGTGACAAAAGAAAGGAGAAAACTGTGGCATTGATGGCCAACAACAGAAATTCAGATTCTAAAGGAAGAAGCACATCATCAAAATTAAGGATAACAAATATTCTAAAGGATCTTCTGATGTTGTTTGTTTTGAATGCAGGAAGCCTGGAAATGTCAGAGCGAATTGTCCTACACTTCAAGATCACTCAAGCAAAGAAAAGGGTGAGGAAGAACCCAAGTTCAGGAAGGATAAAAAGTGACTTACAAAGAGGTTTTGGGTCGATTCTGCATCTAATTCATCGTAGACTAACCTAAAGACGAAACAACAAACTTGTGCTTAGTGGAAGAAGATCATCTTGATCAAAGTGATAAAGAAGAGGTATGTAAACCAACTTATGATCAATTATTCAAAATTTGTGAGAAAATTCATGCATCATACCAAAAACTTAAGAAAACTCGTGCTAGTTTAAAGTTGGAGCTTTTAAATATACAAAAAGAGCATGAAATTATTCTCAAAGATCATTCTACGATTGATTCAAATCACATGGCTCTACTTGATGAATTTGATGATTTAAACAAAAAGCATTCAGAATTAATTGATGAGCATGATGCATTAAAAGTTTCACACTCCTCACTCAATTCTGATTTGAAGAAATCTAAAAAGATAGAGCGCAAAATGAGGATTGATAATAATGCTTTAGAAAATACTAACTTGAGGCTTAAAAATGAATTGGACTCAAATAAAAGAAATTGGATGACACCTACTTTTGATCTAAAGCTAAAACCTAGGAAAAGGCATTACAATCCAAACCATTTAAGAAATCATTTTCCTAGCGTTAGATGCTTTTCATGTGGCATGCTAGAACACATCTCACACACTTGCACTGTTCACCGTAGTACACACTGGTGTGGAGATCAAAATTGCATGATTCAGAGCATAGCACACAAGCATTGCTTTTTACTATTCATAAGAAGGGACCCAAACCTTTTTGGGTTCCTAAATCTGACAGTTGTTGATTCTTACAGGAGTGCTCTCACCAAAGACCTCGTGAGTAGCATATGATACTTGGACAAAACGGAGGCTTGCAGCTCATAATTGCTTAAACTTGCTGGTTCATAATTTCTTGAAATGCTTTGTTAATTAAATGATTATTTTGTTTGGTTTTCGTGCTAGCTTTTTGTTTTTTTAACTATTTTTTTTTTCTTTGGTTTTCTATATGATGATTTTTTCAAGCCTTTTAGATTTTGGAGATTTAATGCCAATGATTAGCACATCTAAATCGATTAAAGGGAGAAACACCGTTGATGTTTTTCCGTCCTTCTAACCTCTTTTAGTAGGTATAAATTTATTCTCTAAAACAAAAGCCTATCTCATTTGAACAAATGGTTTTTTAAATTAAGATCTTTTTTGTCCTTATACAATAATCTATCCTATATATAATGTCCAAAGTTTTTATATATCTTTCAAGTTATTTGAAATCTTGCCATTGCTCATATAATGTGATTTTTATTGTGTTTTGTGACTAGTTCTTCCCTATGTTAGAGAGAGAGCTCCTATTCTCTAATATCTAGAAGATATACTCACAACTAAGAATCATTTTTAAGAGATTGTAAAAGAAAATTTAGCTTGCAAAAATAAGAAAAAATGGAAAGTGGCAAAGATGCCAAATTGAAATAAAAAGAGTATACACAAAAGTGTATCAAAAATCAAAAGATGCTCAAAGAGAAAATCAAAGTGACAAGAGGCATAAAATGATCCCACTAAAGGCAAGCTATCCTCTCGTTTCAAAACTTTTAAAACTTAGACGAACTCATGGGTTATTTGATATTTTCAAAGGCTCAATTTCAAATTCAATGATTGAGACAAATTACTTTAGTATATTATCTATGAGATATTTTTGTTGTAACCAAGTTTTAAACAGATCTTCTTTTTACCCAATTAAGTTATTCTGAGTTAAGCCTTTTGTTTTTAAAATATAATTTTTACCCTGAAAGAAGTTCGAGCTTGGGATTAACAGGATCGGATATTCTACCATTTTCAGATTATGACATTGTTAACTCATTGATCTTTTGAATCTCTAAAATTTAATGTTTTGGAAAATTTTTCATATGGATGCTTTGCTAAAACAAAAAAAAATAATATATTAAAAAAAATTAAAAACAAAAATTTTGTTTTTTTCCTTGGCTAGTTTTTAGTTTGTTGTTATTGTTGTTGTTGTTTTTAACTTTTTATTTGTTTTATGTTTGGGCTTTCTCTGATCATTCCATCATTCCTTAGTTTCCAAATTCTTGTCACATCATCCTGGCCGATATTTCTATCATCCTGGACGATATGATAATTTCTTTTCAAAATTCCATCTTCTAAACTTTTCTGAGCTAGCTCCAAATCATCGTCCTGGCTAAACTCTATTTCGTCTTGGACGATATGATTGTTCTTTGCAAACAATCATCTTGATCATCTTGGCCGATAAATATTCGTCCTGGCCGATGCGTTTATGTGAATCGTCCTGGCCAATACACTAGATCATCCTGTACGATCCACATGTCAGTACGTTAGAAATCCTTAAAATCGGCCCCAAACGATCCATTATTGGGCAATCGGCTCGGCCGATCCACTGTTCGTCCTGGGCAATACACATGGCACAGATTTAAAATGTTTTAAATTTGACTGATACGATTGATTATTGAGCAACATCCTGGACGATACACCTAATCAATCCGGACGATCTACTTTTTTAACAGTCATCCAGCTTGACTCCTCAGGATGATCGCCTGTGTCTAATCGTCCTTGCCACTATCTGATCGGCCCGGATGATCGGATCATCTTTTTTACCAATCGGCCTATACACAATAATTGAACCATATCATCCTAGATGATTCTACGATCGTCATGGGCGATGTGGCCGTTTCTTTAAATTCAGGCCTTCCATCCATTATTTTTCACCTCAAGCTTCTCCTTTCTTATTTGCTTACTATTTATTCTTCTATGGCTGGTGGAAAGCGAGTCTGACAGACTTCCGAGAGCTCTTTAAGGGCTACGATAGACCCTCATTTCAGGGAGGTAGGAGATGAAGCTTCTTACCATTGGTATAAAGAGTGTGGGATTACTCTCTCCAGAATAATCAATCCTGTCTACCTCTCATACCGGTATTAGACCTTTTTACCCACACCTCTCTGTGCTTCATTCTTAAAGTTGAGTCAGTCTGTAATTTTCTTTTTTCCTTTTCTTGAGTCAATTGTAATCTTTTAAGTGACTGATGCTAATTAATCCTACACGCATACACTGGAGTGACTTAGAATTTCTATTTTTACTCACATCGTCCCGGACGATATTAATATTGTCCTGGACGATCGAGTTTAAAACAGAAACAATCAGGATTTCTTAGTTAAGGAAGCCGTAATTAGCTTATTATTCTAGATGATACATTTATCGGACGGGACGATATGCTCAGAATAGAAAGAAATAGCCGCCGTGATAAATTTAAGTATTTTGTATTTTTGGAAATCGGCCTTGACGATATTTCACAATTATGCCTAAATTGATCCGACAATCAAGGAAGCAATTAAGGATGAATTGATACGATCACATCATCCTGGACGATCGTGGGATCGTCCAGGATGATATATTCAAAAACCATTAGTTTCTTCTGGATGATAAATATCAGCCAGCATAAATTTAGGGCGATGTTCTGGCCGATCATGATCGGACAGCTCTAATTCAGAGCGATGCACTGGATGATTTTCCTCTGATTTGAACTGATCATCCAGGACTATCGTGAGATCGACCGGGATGATCAAGCCAATTTTAAATCATCCAGTTTATTTTCAGAGCAGTGTTCTGGTCGATCATATGTGTTTTGAACTGATCGTACAGGACGATATTATCATCGTGGATGATAAAGTCAACAACTTACATTTATTGAGCTCCTTTGAAGCTCTTCTATTTAAGACCTATTGTTTAACATTTTTGCACATCCTTGACTGCTATCTTGACCTGAGAAAACCTAAAGGAGAGAGAGAGAGAGAGATGGAGAGAGAGTGGATCTCATAAGGGGGAGCTTGTGAGGGAGTTCACAAGGGTTGCTCCAAGCATTGTTCCACTTCTTCTTCCCTAGAGTCTCTTATCTTTGGAAGGGTTGGGAGAGGTCAGCTTCAGTGATCGATTGAGGTTCTCTGCCTGTTTAAGGAGGAAGCAAAAGGAGTGGGGTTCTTTGCCTTGCCGGGGCTGGCAAAAAAGAGGTGTTTTGTAAGGGCTTCTCTGCCTAGCTGTGGGGGCTAAAGGAGAGTCACGTTGGTAGTGCAATACTTGAAGGGGGCCTCCGAAGAGTGGTCATAGGTCAAGTTGACCAAACCACTATAAACCCTTGTCTTCCACACTTTAATTTTCCGCACTTATTTTCTGAGGTGATTTTGGTTTGATATATTTATTATTGATTTTAAAGAATTTTTTAAAATGCCAATTCACCCCCCTCTTGGTTAGCCTTGGGCTGGTTCATAGGGCTTAACATACCTAAAGAACTTTCAATTATGGTATTATGGAGATCAAATCTTGCTTCTTTTTCCTTGATTGAAACTTTAGCTCTATGTGTTGTTGGGGAGCTGAAGGTGGTTAATAAGAAAACTTGGATAGTTTCTACTATTTATGGGAGTAGAGATTTGTATAGTAGGAGGAAGCTTTGGGATTGTTTGGGTTTGCATTCTGTATTGGATATTCCTTTGGTAGTTGGGGATGATTTCAATTGTATATTATCTCAAGAAGATAAAAGAGGACTTATAAATTTTAAATTCTCTCTTGCTCCTTAAGAGAAGAAATCTTTCATGAATGACTTTGATTTAATGATGTGGGTACAATTGGTCCTAAATACACTTGGTGTAACAATAAAGAAGGAAATGCTCATATTTGGGAATGACTTGATAGGTTTTTATTGAATTCTAAAGCTTTAGAATTGGCACCTTGGGCGGTTAATAGACATTTGGCACGGGTGGCCTCTCACCATTGTCCTATAGTTATGAAGATTTTTAATAATGTTATACAAAGCTCTAAAATTTTGATGTTTGAAGATATATGGATATCTTATCCGGCTTTAGTGGTTGTGGTGCAAAAATCTTTGAATAAATTCAATAGAGGAAAACTGATGGAAATTCTCAATAAGAAATTTCATAGGGTGTTAAGGGCCTTATTCTTTTGGAGCAAAACAAAATTTCAAAATTTATTTGAGCTGAATGTTAAACTCAAAAGGGAAATGGTTTAGCTTTAAACTAAAGAGGAGAATGATGGTTCTTTTCCAACTATTTATTTTTTGTTGCTGAGAGCTAAACTGCAGGAATTAAATGTCACTTTGGCTCCTTTAAACACATGGTGGAGGAAAAGGGTGAAGATCAAATGGTTGGAGATAGGAGACATTAATTCAAAATTTTTTCATGCATTTACTAATGGAAGGAGGAATGGAAATTTAATTAAGCAGGTGAAAAATGAAAATGGTGAATTGGTGAAAGACTAGGAAAGCATTGACAGAATTTTCTTTCAGTTCTTTTGTAAGAAATGGAAAGTTAGGAAATGTGACTTGTCAGGTTGGCCTAGAGTTATCAAGGCATTAAGCAATGAGGACTCTATGTTCTTGGATGTAGAATTCTCTTTTGAAGAAGTTGAAAGGGTAATTTTAAATCTTGGGAGGAATATCTCTCCAGGGTTGGATGGCATTTCTTATTCCTTTATTAAGGCATATTCGAAAATAATTGGGCATGATCTTTGGAAGGAGATTATGCAGTTCTTTTCTTCTGGAAAATGTTCTCTATTTGGAAAGATATGTTGGTGGTTCTTGTCCCAATGATTCAAAATCTGATAGAGACTTCTGACTTTTGTCCCATAAGTCTATGCTTGTCTATTTATAAAATTTATTGCAAAAATATTATTAAATAGATTGATGATGGTGGTTGATAAGCTGATTTTTGAAACTCAAGAAGCTTTTTTAAAAGGAAGATCTTTATCTGAACATATTCTTCTTGTGCAAGAACTTCTTATTAATTTTAGATTTTCAATGTCTAAAAAAGGTTTGGTGGCCATTAAAATTGATATGGAACAAGCTTATGATAGTATGACTTGGTCTACTTTGACATGGGTGTTGGATCTTTTTGGTTTTCCTTCTTTTCTTTCAAATATTTTGATGGAATGTGTTTCAGATTCTAAGTTCTCTATTATTATCAATGGAAAAAAATCAAATTGGATTGAAGCTAAGAGTGGTTTTAGACAAGGGTGCTCATTATCGCCGTATTTATTTATATTGTCTTCCCAACTTTTATCCAATAGTTTTTTTCATGTTGATAATGTGTTTGGTATGAAGGTAGCTGCCTCTGCTCCTAAGATTTTGCACCTCTTATATGTGGATGATGTTTTGATGTTTTCGGATGCTAAAACAGTGTATGTTAGAATGTTAAGAAGGATTATTTCATATTATTGCAAATGGACTAGTCAAACATTCAATTTGAATAAATCTTCTTTGATCTTTGGAAAATCTGTTGGCTGAGCTAAAAGGAGAAAAATTTCAAATATTTTGAAATATAAGGAGGTCAATGAATTGAAGTATTTGGGTATCAAAATTTGCTTAAGGATAATGGTTACTAAAGATTATCCTTTTAATCTTGAGAAAGCTATTAGTAAAATTAATAGTTTGGGGAACAAATTTTATTCCTTGGATGGGAAACTAGTTTTCATTAAATCGGTGATGCTAGATATTTTGGTATTCTATGTCTCTCATTCTCTTATTCCTTAAAGTATTTTAAAGAGTATTAATAATATATGGATATAAATTTTATGGAATTAACCTGTGAATGTTCGTGGCTTTCATTATATTGCATGGGAAGTCCTTTGTAAATCATTAGAGGAAGGAGGTAGGGGTATTCATTTGGCTGTTAATGTTGCTGATCCATTGAGATCCAAGTTTGCCTAGAACTTCATAACTAAACCTGAAACTCTGCTTTATAGATCACTAAGAGCTAAATATGGAGATAATATTTGGAATGATGAGTGAAGGAAAAAATGCTCATCTACTTGAAAAATTTTGTTGAGAGGTGCTCAAGCTCTTTGTCCCTTGATTAGATGGAATGTGGCTGGTGGAAGATCTATTAATATTCTAGAAGATTTTTGGCTTCTAGATAGGAGTTTTGCTAGATTGCCTACTTTCATTATAGTTTTGGAGAAATAATTCATTCTGTTTATAAGTTCATCAAAGAAGGGGAGTGGATCCGTAGTGAGTTAGATAATTTTTTTCAAAAGAATCTGGTCGAGCTTATACTCCTGGTTCAGATTGATTAGGAATCTACTGTTGATCATATGGAACATATATATAGGTTCCCTAGAAAGTCCATAGCATCTATGTTATCCAAGCTTGATGTACTTAATTCAACTGTAGACGGATAGTGGAATTGCCTTAAATTGCTGAAGCTTTCTTCTAGAGTGGAATGTTTTTGGTGACAAATTCTAAGTAATGCTCTTCCTACATTTGAATTTTTAATGTACAAAAGATTACTGGATCATAACAGGTGCCGAAGGGGATGTTTTATGGTGGAGGATTCAGGGCATGTTTGGATTTCAATGATAAACTCATTCTTTTGATTGAGGTGCTTAATAAATGGGGATTTAAAGTCCCTAGATTTTCATCTATTTTAGATTGTAAAGAAAAACATAATATTCTAGTTAAATACAATCCATTTATTGCCAATCTTTATTGCTCAAGTTTATATTTTTCTTGGAAGAATAGGAATAACGTTATACATGATGAATAAGAGGTTGGATGAATGTTCACTGCTTGAAGAGCAATCAGTATGGCTCCTTCTTCATCTAATTGTAGGTTCTATTCAGAACACTAGGTTGCTAACCAGCTTTCGAAGATATCCTCTTCTCTTTGGCTCCCTCCTCCACCCAAATGGATTAAGATCAACTTTGATGTGACTCTTCTAAATTCTAATGAAGCTAGAATTATTGGTGTTTTTAGAGATTATAAGGGAAAATTTCTGCTTACTTTTTGTTTTAAATGTGTTCATTGGGATATTGGATTTTTGGAGCTTTTGGAATTTCGTGCTTTGAAGGTTGTTTTTCAAAATTTGAGGTTTAATGCCAAAGGTATTATTATTGAAGGTAACAATTTGAATGTCATCAAGTTTCTTCAAAGCTCGGTTGATAAAGCTTGCAATCAATTGGATAATAATTTGGTGGAGGACTTCGCTTTCTTCAAGGATTTTGGGAAATTTTTATTACATTTTTCTAATAGAGAATTTAAAAAGTTAGTCGATTTTTGTGCTAACTTAGCATTAGGAGGAGATTTTTTATGGGATGATCTTTATTGTAATAATATTCCTCCTTACTTTCATTCTTTAATTAAGGAGGATTGTGATAGAATAGCAATCACCTAGCAGTTTCAAAAAAAAAAAAATTAGGAAATACAATATCAAGGTCATTCGAAGGTAATTCACTTCTATGTGATTGTTTGGAAGATTCCTTCTCCTTCTGAAGATGTGGATGCGACCTATAACACACATTTAATACAAGTCCATGCATCTTACAATGAGAGTAAAAAATAGGTATGTTTTCAAATTAAACTTTTTTGTAAATAACCATTCAGTTCCGATCAAATCCAACTCTCATTAGGGTGTTTCTTCGAGATGTCCAATTTAACTAAAACACGGGCTATAGACGACTGAGAAATGGGTGTTGTAGATTGCTCAGTTTGCAAAGGCCTAACAAAGATGGAAGACAAATAAAATATAATTTGGGAATTAAAAAAATGGAATCTGAGGATCGGGAAAGAGATCTACAAAGGGGCTATAGGAGATTCCTCATGCACATCAAATTCAGGTGTCCATTTGAGCAATCTCATTTGACAACCATGAATGTAATAGGTCCTCTTAAAGTGAATAAGCCTATATTATAGATCATTGCTTAGTTGAATGGAAATATGCCTCAAATCTAATAAACCAAATTAAAATGAACCAAAAAATTTTAGTTTAATAAAAAACAAATGAATGACATCCAAATGTTGCTGCCTAAGAAGGAACTTGCCAACCAGCGTATGAGCAAAAGGAACAAACAACATTGAAACCACTCGGTCATCAAAAATCAAAGTTGATCAACCTTTAAAAGAAGTATGAACGAACTAAAGTTTGGTAGAGGTAGAGGAAGAACTAGCCAAAGCCTCCTTAAATGACTGGGACTTGACATTCAGAAGCACAACAGACGGAGGGTTAATGATGATGGAGTCCTCATCTCCCGAATACCATAACACAAAAAAACACAAGTACAAAAAAAAAAAAAAAAGATAAAGCAAACATCAAAGAAAACAATCGAGCAGAAAAACCAGAAAGTCCATGCCAAGAATGAAGAGAAAGGAGCTCGAGAATGAAAGCCCCAGATCGCCTCAGAATTGTTAGAAGAGTAGAGAGCCGATGGGATGCCTTTCAACACTGTCGATATATTCCTCAAATCTAACAAAAAAAGTTATATATATATATATATATATATATATATATATATATATATATATATATATATATATATATATATATATATATATATATATATATATATATATATATATATATATATATATATATATATATATATATATATATATATATATATATTAGCTAGAGTTCTAGTAGCTTATGAAGATATAATCACTGAGGTTTAGTGAAATCTTAGCTTAAAATTCTTGTCATCATGAGTAATATTCCTTAGAATCATAGTAATTTAAGTAGATTCGTATTTTTTCATACATGAATTTCCATGACATCGTAGTATAAAAGCCTTTTAACATATAAGTTTCCTTTTTTAACTATAGTAAAAGGCTAGTAGACAATTTTTTTTTACAACACTAGTAAGAAAAATTGGCTTATTCATTTGGATAGTACTAGAGTAATCTTAGGATAACTCCATTCCTACTAAAAATGATATTCTACTCACTCATTTATTACTTGACATGACATGTATACTCGAGTAAAATGATGTTTTGTGCAATCTAATCAATAGGCAAATCAATCTATTAAGTTTTTAGGGCCGTTGCATGTGATTTTTGTTAATTTTTCTTTTATTTAATTTATAGGAATTACTACTTTAACATTATAATTATTCTTTTTTTTAGTGAGTTAGTATTATTACTTTTTTTTGGTTAATTTTTTAGTTGATTGAGTAATTAGTGTTTTTGTACTGTAATTTATATTCGTATATGGTGTTTATTGTTAACACATGAATTATAGAGAACTCATAAAAGAGAATTATTATTTGGTTACGACATGTAGTTGAATTCCTTACCTAAAGGATTAATCACCACAAGGAGTGATCTAGTTAAAAAGTTTTTAGATAAGATTTTCCTTCCATCCAAAAGTACAAAGCTTAGGAATAACATCCTTTAATTCACCTAATTAAATAGAAAGTTTTTTTATGAAGCCTAAGATAGATTCATAAAGTTGTTCATAAAGTTTACGTATAAGAAGAATATTCTGGAAGAAAATTTTTATGTTTCACATAGTGACCCAAATTCTTCATGGGAAAAGTCCTTAAATGGCATCTGTAAAAAAATAATCCCTTACTAGACACCTATAAACGTTAATGGAAAAATCACCAAAATTAATAATAGATCAATAACCCTAATATGGTAGTTAGTGGAATTCTAATCAAACCAACAATAGTTGATAAACTTCAAGTGAAAAATGAATTCACTAACACTAAAATTTATGAATGCATCAGTAGAAATTATTTTTTTGAAAAAACTAACCCATTTTCATTTATTAGCACTAAATTGAGACATCAGTGGGATAACTTTAGTCACTTCAATCTAATTATTCTTGGCCTAGATTGGGTTATATTCCCCTATAAATCTAGTCAAGAATTATAAGAGGTATTTAGTGGAGGACCTTGTTATATAGGTGGACATATTATCGGTATGGAAAAATAGTCACTAAACTACTCACCTTTTATATATGAAGGGGATGTCTTCATCAAT
This sequence comes from Dendrobium officinale, assembly GCA_019514585.1. Lineage (NCBI taxonomy): Eukaryota > Viridiplantae > Streptophyta > Magnoliopsida > Asparagales > Orchidaceae > Dendrobium > Dendrobium officinale. Next base: position 16,360,495 of record CM033689.1, read on the forward strand.
GTGGATTCGAATACCATATCTCCCATTACAATGTTGAGATTATGTAAATTTTACCAAAATAGCATCGATGGTTGGTAGACCATTATTATTAGATGGTGATATTTTTTAATGGGAAAATAAGGAATATGCTAGAGTATATGTTCATATCAAGTTTTAGAGTCTACTACCGTTGCGTGTTTTGAAAGAAGGCATCTAAGGATAATTTTTCAAGAAATTTGAATATGAGAAGATATCTTCTTTTTTATTTATGTATGGTAGAATTAGCCACAATCAGAATGCTTGTTTGGAAATCAAGTCAGATAATGGGATTGTTTCAAATGATGCTAAAAATGCCAAGCATGATACTAAAGTTACTAAAGCTGCTATTCCTAAGGACATGTCACATAATTATTCTTTTGATAAATCTACTAAATAGGCTCCTGTATTCATGTTAATTATGGTAAGAATATATTTAAGGCTTTTTGTAGGAGTTATTTTAAAAGAAGATTTCAGAATAACCACAAAGCTACATCAAACAATGTAGTGAAGACTATCAATGATAATATTGCTAAAAAAGGTAACATGTTTGAAACTAATTTTATAACAAAAAATAAGAATAAAAATAATAAAGGTTTTAAGGAGTTGTATATCAAAGACAAAGCATTGAATCAATCCTCTGTCAGGATTTATAACATATATGAAAATGATCTAGTGAAGATTAAATCAGTTGTTCTGGTTCTTCATCGAATTACTTACATAAGTTCTACTGATAAGTGACCTTTAATTATACAATGTGTCAGTAAGTATAATGTATTAACTAGAATTAATGATGATTATGATAAAGTAGACAAGAAGATGGATAAGAATTCTTAACTAGAATCTGATTAGGTTTAGCATAAGAAAAGGAATATAAATATTATCATATCTATGGTGGCCCGGTATGGAAAAGGTTGTAATGTTATTTCTAAATCCAGACTTAGTAATGAACTCAAAGCTTTAGGCCCTTATAAATTTTTTTCTAAAAATAGGAAATATAATTATGGGAATAAAGAAATAGGTGGTGTTTTAACCCCTAATAAATAATTATCTATCATTATATTTTGGAATTTTATATGTGTTAAGATAGTTGCTATTTGAATGCTTTACAATTTGCAACTTATGTAGTTTTGATGATTCCAAACCTTATTGTTCAAATGTGTAGTTATCTCCTAACAATTTTAGAAGATTTGTATTTGCTCTTGTGTGTACTAACATTTCAGGAAAAATGAACTCCAGACTACGAAGACTTCAAATCAAATTCAGAATGAGATACTTTGTAAAATTTGAAGTTTGCACTTCTTTGAAATTAAATTGAAAGGGAGTGATTGTAATTGAGTGAATAAAAATATACACACACACATAAGGAGATCATAAAAATTTTATACTGATCGTACTGGACGATATCCGTTCGTACGGGACGATCAGACAGTTATCTCCTATTGAACACATGAAATGAATATGAACTTGCTTGAAAAACTTTCTAAGTCCTATTCGTCTGGGATGAATTTTAAAATCGTCCAGGATGATTGGTTCTCTGTAAAATTTTCGTCCAGACGAAATTAAATTATCGTCCTTGGCGATTGGTCCTCTGGAAAATTTTTGTCTAGAAGAAATTAAATATCGTCCAGGACGGTCTGGTCTCTAGAAAATTTTCGTCCAGACGAAATTAAATTATCGTCCATAACGATTGGTCCTCTAGAAAATTTTCGTCCAAACGAAATTAATAATCGTCCGGGACGATCGGTCCTCTGTAAAAATTTCGTCCAGATGTATAAATTTTCTTCCAAACGATTAACCGACTTAGAACGATTTTCAGCAGTTTCTAGAACAGACCTTTGTAATAACCATTAGTACCAGACGAACCTAGTTCGTACGGGACGATCAGCTGTACGAAGACATTTCGTACACATATTCAAATAGGGTCATTTTAAATCGTTTAAGTAAAATCGCCCAGGACGATCCACGATCGTACGGAACGATCCACTGCGTACAGAATTGAAAACTTGCAGTTTTTGGGCAGTTTTTCTTGTCTTTTATATAAATAGTCCAAATTAGACTTCCACCCAATGTTTTTGTCATTTGATCTTCGTGCCGCTTGAGAGAATAGCCAAGGAGAGAGTGGAAGAGAGCATTCAAGGGAAGATTCCTACCACTAGAGCGAGAAGGCTTCACTTGGATTTCAAAGGTAAGAATCTCTACTTGTGAATTGGGATTACTTCACTCTTTTATTTCTTCCTGCAAGATTCTTGGGAGAAGATCTGTCAAGGAGATCCGGTTCTCTGCCGACACTTGGAGAGTGTGAACAGCCGAAGGGTTCTCTGCCCACACTAGGAGAGTGTGAAAGGATGAAGGGTTCTCTGCCTCACTTGGAGAGTATGAAAGGACGAAGGGTTCTCTGCCCACACTAGGAGAGTCTGAAAGGACGGACGGTTCTCTGCCAACACTGTGGATTGTGTAAAAGGACGACGTTTCTCTGCCGCACCGGGGAGGGGTGAAAAGAGTGTGTTGTAAAGGCTTCTCCGCCTTGCTGTGGGTGCAAAAGGAGAGTCACTATTGGTATTAGTGCAATACTCAGAGGGTGCCTCTGGGAAGTGGATGTAGGTCTGGTTTAGACTGAACCACTATAAATCTGGTGTCATTTACTTTACTGTTTTTATATTTCTGTATTTTAATTTTAGTCTTAAAAACTCTGTGGTTGAAAAACTTTTTCTACAAAAACTTAAAAGAAACATTTTTATTTCGGTTCAATATAATTTTAAAAAGAGGATTTATTTTTTTTTTTAAAACTACCAATTCACCCCCCCCCCCCCTCTTGGTAGCCTTGGGACATTAACTTAGGCTTAACAACCTAAATATTAGACTCAACAAGTGGTATCAGAGCTTAGTTTCAAAATCATAAGTTTGAACTACTTTTTGATTAACGTAGATGGCTACATTTGGAAACCGAAACACACCTAAGGGTTACTTTATCACTAGACCACCACTGTTTGACAATATTCCTTTTAATTTTTGGAAAACACGCATGTCTACTTTCTTAGAGTCACTTGATTATCGCATGTGGATGCTAGTCCAGGAAGGTTACACAAAACCAACTAGATTAGTTGATGGAGTTAGGGTAGAAACACCTTATATAGATTGGACTATAGAAGAACGTGACTTAGCACAATTAAATGCCAAATGTTTAAATAGTTTCTTTTGTGCTTTAAAATCTGAAGACTACATGCGGGTTTCCACTTGCAAAAGCGGAAAGGATATATGTGATAGACTTTGTATAACTTATGAAGGGACAAATGAGGTTAAGCAATCAAGACTCAATATCTTATTACATGACTATGAATTGTTTCGCATGAAACCTAATGAATCTATTTCTGACATGTACACAAGATTCACACAAATTGTCACTTCTTTGCATGCACTTGGTAAGGAATTAACTAATGTTGAAATAGTCAATAAAATTCTTCGATGTTTACGTACTGCTTATGATGCTAAAATTATTATAATTATAGAGTCTAAAGATCTTAACATTTACTCTATTGACAATCTTCTTGGTTCACTCGTTGCTTATGAGCAAGGAGTAAGTCAAAGAAAGATTGATGCAGGTGAACCATGAAAGGAGAAGAATATTGCACTAAAGGTGGAAGAGTCAGAGAGTGAACACTCACAACCTGAGGATGAAGATGATATTGCACTGATGACTAGACAATTCAGAAGCTTTTTAAAAAGGAAGCAGAAGAGACGCCAGCAATGGAATAGAGGTAAGTTTAACAGAAATGACAAGGTTTTTAATGAAGTAATTTGTAATGAATGCAGGAAACCAGGTCATATCAAGACTGATTGCCCAAAACTCAAAGCCACTCCTAGTAAGGAGAAAGTAGAGGAGAAACCAATGGTAAAGAAGGGGAAAAAGAAGTTTCAAAGAGCTTTCTGGGCAGACTCAGCTTCAGACTCATCTTAGACTGAAAAAGAAGAAAAAGTTACCAATCTTTGCTTAATGTCAGACAATGTAGATCACTCAGATCAAGAAGAGGTATGTGACTTAACCTATGATGAATTATTTGAAGTTTCTGAACACATGCATGATGCATATAGGAAAATGAAAAAGATGCATGCTAGTGTAAGCTTAGAACTGGAAGAGCTCAAGAAGGAACATGAAATCCTTAGGAAAGATCATGCTTTAATAGATGACAAACACATGAAACTACTTGATGAATATGATGACTTGAATAAAAATTTTGAAAATTTAAAAACATCCTATGCAGAACTTGAAAAAGAATTTAAGAATTTTAAGGATGAATCTGAGAGCAAGACATATAGAATCAATTATACCAATCGAATCTTGGAAGATATGAATTCATTTTATAAACTCATAATAAGAGCTCTCGAGGATAATATGAACCCCCCTAAACTTAAAGATTTTACAAATCCTAAATATTATCCTAAATTCATGAAATCCCTTAGAAGACAATCATATGGAAGAAAACATAGGAATATTTTTCCTAATATTAAATATAATAATTGTGGATTTTTGGGACATATAGCTCACACCTGTACTTTGAAGATGAAATCTAATTTGGTGTGGAGAACTAAGATGCATAAACCTAGACATATCATACATGCATCTGATTATAAATTTCTTAAAGGTGAACCCAAACTTGTTTGGGTTCCCAGGTCTAACATTTGAGAATTTTACAGGATTGCTCTCACACAAGACCTTGTGGGAGTATATGGTACCTGGACAGCAGATGTTCAAAGCTTATGATTGGAGATACTGCTCAATTCATAACGCTGGAAGCCAGGAATGGAGGCAAGGTTACACTTGGAGATAATACCACAAAGAAAGTGGTTGGATCAGGTATGATTGGAAATTTCAAAAACTTTTTTATAGAAAATATGTTATTGGTTGAAGGCTTAAAATATAATTTGTTAAGTATTAGTTAGCTATGTGATAAAGGCTATAATGTAAAATTTTTACCTACTAGCTGCATATTAAGCCTAAATGGGAAAGAAGTTTTAAATGGAAAAAGGGTTAACAATGTTTACATGCTAGATTTGAATTCTATTCTATCTCCTACTGCTTTTTGTTTAAAAACTGTTTATGATGAATCATGACTTTGGCATAGGAGACTTTGTCATTCTAGTATGAAAAATCTTAGGAGAATTACCCAAAAGAACTTAGTGAGAGGTATACCAAAACTAGACTTTACTAAGGACCACCTTTGTGATGCATGTCAATTAGCAAAACAAGTTAAGTCCCCTTTTAAGTCCTATAAGGATCTTAGTACCAGTAAACCTTTGGAAATTCTTCATATGGATCTTTTTTGGACCAGTAGGAACTGTAAGTCTAAAAGGGAAGGTATACGGATTTGTTATAGTGGATAATTTCTCAAGATTCACCTGGGTTAGATTTCTTTTTCATAAAAGTGAATCATTTGAGGAATTCAAAAAATTTTCAACTTGGATTCAAAGAAAACTAGGATGTGAAATAATTTCTTTACAAAGTGATCATGGAGGAGAATTTGAAAATGAAAGATTTAAAAATTTTTGTAAAGAAAAAGGGATTGATCACAATTTTTCGTTACCTAGAACCCTCAACAAAATGGGATAGTTGAAAGAAAAAATAGAACATTAATAGAAGCCGCCCGAGCAATGTTGGCAGAATACTCACTTCCTAGATATTTTTGGGCTGAGGCGGTTAGCACTGCATGTTATATTCTGAATAGGGTAAATATGAGATCAAATTTAAATAAAATACCCTATGAGTTGCTAAAAGTTAGAAGACCTAACTTGTCTCATTTGCATGTTTTTGGTTGCAAGGTGTTCATTATAATAATGAAAAATCTGCCTTAGGAAAATTTGATCCAAAATCAGATGAAGGAATTTTTGTTGGATATTCAAGTGTTGGAAAATCTTATAGGGTATTCAACAAAAGAACTTTAGTCATTGAAGAAATCACACATGTTGTATTTGATGAATCTGGAAATTTGAAAGAGCCAAATGTTGTTGAAGAAGAGATTGAATAAAACTCCTAAAAGATTGATAGATTAAATTTGGAAGAAAATGTGGAAGAGAATTTGGAAAGAGAAAACCCTTTGCCTAGAGATTTAAGATTTTCTAAAATCCACCCAAGAGAATTGATTATAGGTGAACCTAGAGAGGGTGTTAGAACTAGGCGTGGATTAAACAAGGAAGTCAATCATTCAGCCTTTATTTCAACAATAGAACCCACTAATATTGATCAAGCACTTTCTGATGAATTTTGGATATTGGCCATGCAAGAAGAGTTAAATCAATTTATAAGAAATAAAGTTTGGGAATTAACTACAAGGCCAAAAAGATCAAAATGTTGTTGGAATGAAGTGGGTGTTCAAAAATAGAATGAATGACTCAAGAGTAGTCATTAGAAATAAGGCTAGATTAGTTGCTAAGGGGTATAATCAAATTGAAGGAATTGATTTTGAGGAGACCTTTGCCCCTGTAGCAAGACTTGAAGCAATTAGGGTTTTACTTGACTTTGCCTGTTTTAAAGTTTTAAATTATTTCAAATGGATGTAAAAAGTGTCTTTTTGAATGGGGTTATTGAAGAAGATGTTTTTGTAGAACAACCTCCAGGATTTGAAAATTCAAAATACCCAAATCATGTTTTTTAAGTTAAAGAAGGCATTATATGGATTGAAAAAAGCACCTAGGGCTTGGTATGAGAGGTTGAGCACCTTCCTACTTGAAAGATCTTTTGAAAAAGGAAGTGTGGATACAACTCTCTTTTTAAAGAAATTTGGAAAGGAAATACTCATTATTCAAATTTATGTGGATGATATCATCTTTGGATCTTCAAATAAAAATCTTTGTGATGATTTTTCTAAGACAATGAGTAGTGAATTTGAAATGATTCTAACATGAGATTTAAATTACTTTCTAGGTTTTAGCATTAAGCAACCTGAGGAAGGAACTTTTCTTAGCCAAACTAAATATATTAAGGACAACCTCAAGAAATATGAAATGGATAATGCTAAACCTGTTAGTACACCAATGAGTTCCTCAGTTTAGTTGGATAAAGACAATAAGGGAAAATCTATTGATCAAAAGAAATATAGAGGGATTATTGGATCTTTGCTTTACTTGACTGCTAGCCGACCAGATATAATGTTCAGTGTTTGCTTATGTGCTAGATTTCAATCAGATCTAAAAGAATCACATTTGACAGAAGTGAAAAGGATTTTAAGATACTTACTAGGAACTCAAAACTTAGGAATTTGGTATCCTAAGTTTAGCTCTTCATTTGAAATTGTTGGTTATTCAGATTCTGACTTTGCAGGCTGTAGAGTGGATAGGAAAAGCACTTCTGGAACATGTCAATTCATTGGAAATTCATTAGTTTCTTGGTCCAGTAGAAAACAAAATTCAGTAGCCCTATCTACTATAGAAGCAGAATACATTACATTAGGAAGTTGTCTGGCACAAGTACTTTGATTAAAACAACAGTTGATTTATTTAGGATTAACTGTAAGCACTATTCCAATTTATTGAGATAATACTAGTGATATTTGCATTTCCAAAAATCCTATTCAACACTCTAGAACCAAACACATTGACATAAGGCATCATTTCATAAGTGATCATGTATCCAAGGAAGAAATTGAACTCACACATGTTTCAACTGAAAATCAACTTGCAGACATTTTTACAGAACCTTTAGCCTTTGATACCTTCAGTACATTAAGAACAAGGCTTGGTGTTATTGATTTGAATGCCTAAATAAAAATATCCTTGCAACATTGATATTTATGTTTCCGTAATTTATTTGTTTTTGTTTTGAATTTTGTGATTTTTGTGTGTTTTGAATGAGTTTATTTTAAAGTCTGTGGTTTTGTCTTTGTTTTCTGTGTTTTAAATGTTTAGTTTGTTTTAGTTTAATTCAAAAATACCAAATTGTGTAAAAATAGTCCGGGACGAAATTTTTTGTACTGGACGATGTGTGCAAAATTTAGTTTGCGAGAATTTTAACCGTTTTAAGAGTAGTTTTTAATTAGTTCGTCTGTACTATCTGTTGATCGTCCAGGACGAAATTTTTTTTTTCTCTCAAGCGTTGAGATGATTGAATGCAGCGGTTGAGTGGATAAGACAGTAATAATTATGAAGTTCGTCCGTACGAACTTTTTGTTCGTCCAGACGAACAGACGTCGTTTCATTGTAGGGGACGGTTTTCAATAGACATTAAAACGAATTAACTTTTTGATCGTTTGTACGAAAATTTTTTGTCTGTACGATTGGTCAATTCAAAAAGCCTGTACGAAGGGACGCATTGTAATTTGTGTTGATTACGAAAAGCTGTTATATTTTGGACGAATTTGATCGTCAGTACAAAATTGTTTCGTCCAGACGAATGATGATTTTCGTCCAGGACGAACTGGTTTCGTCTAGGATGAACGTATCATTTTCTTTAAGTATGAAGGCTTTCTAACTCAACAATCACATATCCAAACTTCACTTTCAATTCCTTTCAACTTCAAATCGACAATGGCCTCCTCAAGCAAGAGACAAAAGGTGTTGGTGAAGAAACCCCACAGGAATGCCTCTGAAAACTTCCTGTCAAATGCAAATGAGGAATCTTTTCCTCATTTTGCCTCTGCCAAAATAACTCCCTCTCGCATTCTGATTCAAAGTGACATTTACTTTAAGGTAATGCACCTTTTTGCCTCCACCCAGTTTCAATTCATTCTTTCTCTCGTCCACCTTTACAACAAACAAACCTTTATCTATTTTCTAGCCAACATGAGTTTTAATTCCGACCACTCCTGCATAAGTTCTTATGTTTTCAAACAAAAAGTTGAAATCACCAAACACGACAATGGTGCCTTTTTGAACTTAAGAACTGAGGGTTATAGAGCCCACACCCTAATGAGTGAAAACACTTTCAAATGGTTTGATGTCAATAGGGTGATTAGACAAAGTGGCCTAACATATCATGTTGCTAGAGTCTCCAGTATGACCAAAAATGCCCGAATCATCCAGCATATCCTTTGATCTTCAATCATTCCTAAATCTGGTGTTAGGATCAATATTACCCCTCTCCTTTCTGTTCTAACCTTTTTGATTATGGATTGTAAGCCTATCGACGAAGCCCAACTTATCATAGACCATCTCTATGGGCTTTCAGAAATTGGTCATGCAGAGCAGAAGAGAAAAAGGAACATCTCATTAGGACACTTAGTTACATACATTTTGGAAAAGAAATACAATTTAGTGCATCCTGATGATGAATACGAAGAGCCAGTATACTATAATGATGCTTCCTTCAGAGTAATTTTCTAGGAGGAAAAAGGGAAAGCACATGCCAGTGCTTCAGAAGAAGAAGAGCAAACTTCTGCACCTCAATCATATTATCAAAATCTGATTGAGAAATTTGATAAACTTGAGACTCATATTGATCAAAGATTTAATCAAATTGATGCTCAACTTATGCAGAAACAACATGACATTGGTAGCATCAGAAATGAAGTACATGAAATTAATACCAATGTTATGTTGATGGCCTCCTACTTCAACCTTTTTGGTGGCATTCCTCCTCCTCCTCCAGAAGAATAGAGAATGAGAGATGATTTTGTGTTTGTTGTACTTGTGTTTAGTTTTAAATGTTTTGTTGTGTTAGTGTTTATTTTAGTATTTTTTTAGTTATGTTTTGTTTATGTTTGTTGTTTTTGTTGTTGTTTTTGATATTATGAAATGATCATGTAATCTTTCTCATTAATATCAATACATGTCGTAGTTAATTTAATTTTGGTTTGCTTTTGGAATGTGGTTAATTTTTATGAATTTCATTAGTCTTTTTTAATCTTAATTTTGCTTAAATCAGATTGTAATTTGAGATTAATTACATTAAAAAATATAGTCTTTCTAAATTTAAAAGTTGTTTATAACTTGTTATAATTAGAACTTTTAAATTCATGTCTATTCATTTAGACTACATAAAAGTTAATATTATTATTACAATTTAGATGTTTTTTTATTTTGTATTTCTTTGCTCAAGTGATATTTATGCACTTAGAAAAATTTGAAATTTTAGATTATTGATTTTGGAAAGAATTTGTTTCAATTACTCTTGAAAATTGTATAAAGAGTATAAAAATCAAAAGGAATGCGCAAAGGTTTGCAAATATGAAAAAGAGGCACAAAATTAGCCCAATGTAAAAAGATGCACAAAAATGTGCCCAAAAATTTGAAAAAGATGCGCAAAGCGCCACATGTGGTAATTCTCTTCTTTCCAAATTCTTTCAATCTCTCAATTTAATTAATCTTATGTTCATTTATATTTTATTGAACTTTGAAATATAGAATTTTTTATTCATCTCTCTTGTAATGATTTTCTATATTCAAATGTCTAAATTGAATCATGTCTTTGATAAATTCTTCTTACTTACAATGTTATATCGCTTCTTAAGTTCTATGAATTTCTATGATTGATCTAATGTTATTAGTTTTAGATTGCATACCTTATGACAATCACCATCTAGATTAAATCTTCAAATGAATTTCATATAATTACTTACATTTCTCATATATTTCTTCTTCACTTTTTGTTGTTGTCAAAAAGGGGGAGAAATTATTATGTTTCTATTTGTGTTTGTATGTTTTGCTTGTGCTCCTTTGATTTTTTTTTTATTTTGTTAAAAAATTTTGAAAAACAAAATATTGTTCTTTGCTTCAAAATGCCTCCTTATTTTCATGTATTCATCAATTCAGGGGGAGTTTAGGAGATTTGTTTAAATTGAAACCATACAATCAATAATTATTTTGCCATTATCAAAAAGGGGGAGATTGTTAAGATAGTTGCTATTTGAATGCTTTACATTTTGCAACTTATGTAGTTTTGATGATTCCAAACATTATTATTCAAATGTGTAGTTATCTCCTAACAATTTTAGAAGATTTGTATTTGCTCTTGTGTGTACTAACATTTCAGGAAAAATGAACTCCAGACTACGAAGACTTCAAATCAAATTCAGAATGAGATACTTTATAAAATTTAAAGTTTGCACTTCTTTGAAATTAAATTGAAAGGGAGTGATTGTAATTGAGTGAATAAAAACATACACACACACATAAGGAGATCATAAAAATTTTATACTGATTATACTGGACGATATCCATTCGTACGGGACGATCAGACAGTTATTTCCTATTGAGCACATGGAACGAATAAGAACTTACTTGAAAAATTTTCTAAGTCCTATTCGTCCGGGATGAATTTTATAATCGTCCAGGACGATTAGTTCTCTATAAATTTTTTTTCCAGATGAAATTAAATTATCGTCCATGGCGATTGGTCCTCTGGAAAATTTTCGTCTAGGCAAAATTATATATCGTCCAGGACGATCTGGTCTCTGGAAAATTTTCATCCAGACGAAATTAAATTATCGTTCATGGCGATTGGTCCTCTGAAAAATTTTTGTCTAGACGAAATTAATAATCGTCCGGGATGATTGGTCCTCTGTAAAAATTTCGTCCAGACGAATAAATTTTCGTTCAAACGATTAACCGACTTAGAACAGTTTTTCAGCAGTTTCTAGAACCGGCCTTTGTAATAACCGTTAGTACCGGATGAACCTAGTTTGTACGGGACGATCAGCTGTTCAAAGACATTTCATACACATATTCAAATAGGGTCATTTTAAATCATTTAAGTAAAATCGTCAAGGACGATCCACGATCGTATGGGACGATCCACTGCCTACAGAATTGAAAACTTGCAGTTTTTGGGCGGTTTTTCTTGTCTTTTGTATAAATAGTCTAAATTAGACTGCCACCCAATCTTTTTGTCATTTGATCTTCGTGCCTCTTGAGAGAATAGCCAAGGAGAGAGTAGAAGAGAGCATTCAAGGGAAGATTCCTACCATTAGAGCGAGAAGGCTTCACTTGGATTTCAAAGGTAAGAATCTCTACTTGTGAATTGGGATTACTTCACTCTTTTATTTCTTTCTTCTAGATTCTTGTGAGAAGATCTATCAAGGAGATCCGGTTCTCTGCCGACACTTGGAGAGTGTGAACAGCCGAAGGGTTCTATGCCCACACTAGGAGAGTGTGAAAGGATGAAGGGTTCTATGCCAACACTTGGAGGGTGTGAAAGGATGAAGGGTTCTCTGCCCACACTAGGAGAGTGTGAAATGACAGACGGTTCTCTGCCAACACTGTGGATTATGTAAAAGGACGACGGTTCTCTGCCGCACCAGGGAGTGGTGAAAAGAGTGTGTTGTAAAGGCTTCTCCGCCTTGCTGTGAGTGCAAAAGGAGAGTCACTATTGGTATTAGTGCAATACTAAGAGGGTGCCTCTGGGGAGTGGATGTAGGTCTGGTTTAGACCGAACCACTATAAATCTGGTGTCATTTACTTTACTGTTTTTATATTTTGCATTTTAATTTTAGTCTTAAAAACTCTGCGGTTGAAAAACTTTTTCTACAAAAACTTAAAAGAAACATTTTTATTTCGGTTCAACATAATTTTAAAAAGTGGATTTAAATTTTTTTTAAAAAACTACCAATTCACCACCCCTTTTGGTAGCCTTGGGACATTAACTTAGGCTTAACAACCTAATTACTAGACTCAACAAGATGAGCTAAGAAGATTGAGGCTTCAGTGATAACATTTTCTCGATGATACAGCTCTAACGTCTCTTTGCCTTGTTTTTGGGGCAATTCTGAGGCGATCCTAGGGCTTTCTTTGCATGATCGTTGGGGAGCATCTTCGTTGGTGCTTTTTAGGGTTTTTTTCTACTTTCATTTGGGAGTTTCTCCTTAATTTTTTTCTATTTTTTGCTTTGTTCTCAATTGAGTTTGAGTTCCACTCCTTATTTTCTTGGTTCTCCGTGTGGTTTTATTTTGCATTGTCTGTCTATTTTTGCCCTGTTGCTTTTTCTTTTGCTTGGGATCTTCTCATGAGGTGTTGGATTTTATTCTGGTGATTCTAGGTTTTCATGGTTTGTCACGGTTGTCAACTTTTGTGGTTTAGGGGGATGACGATCCTGTTGTCATCTTACCCTCCATTGACTTCTATTATGACTGGTAAATCTTAGTCTTTCAAAGATGTACTTACTGGGTCCTCCGGTTCCTCTCCTCTCTTGAATTTTACTCATTTGTCTTTCAAGGGATGTCCAGTGTTAGTGTTTGACAATATTGTGGTGGCTCAATTAGCAACCCCTTTTTCTTTGACTCTAGTGGATAAGTTTATTCTTAAGCATCCCAATCTTTACATTATTAATTTTTTTTTTGTGAATTTAAAGCTATCTGGTTATTTTCATATCGCGATTTAGTTAAGTAATGTCTTAGATTATAGTAAAAAATTTTCAAGATCTTGTTACATTCAGGCTTGCCAAATAAGGCTCCTCAAATATATACCTGACTTTGACATCCGTGAGGAATTTCCTATTGCTCCTGTTTGGGTCTCTTTCCCTAACTTGATGATCTAATTTTTTTAATTCTTAAGTACTTTTGGTCTTGCTTTTATCCTTGACAGGCCTCTTAAAACTAATCAGGCTACTACTTCAGTCTCTAGGCCGTCTATGGCTCGTGCTTTGGCTAAACTAGATATTTCAGAAAGCATCCTTATGTAATTTTGTTAGGTTTTGAATTAAATGGTTATTTCGAAAAAGTTGAATTTGAAAACGTTCCAATTTTGTGTTCTCACTATAAAATGCACAGCCATGGCTTGAATGAATGCTTTAAATTACCCCCTCATCTTAGGAAGGAGAAAGAAGTGGTTAGGCCTACTAAAGTGTAAGTTGAAAATTTTAATGTATCGGTTAATGATCCTTTGAGTAACATTGATGTTGAAGGAAATGGTATTCTTACTTGGGGAAATGTTGTTAGCAATTGCCAACCAAATCCTATTCAGGTTGTCCAGGTTTACCCATCCTCTAGTGGAAGGGAACTTATTAGTAATCAAACTATGGATCCTTCATTGATATCGGCTATGTCTAATGGGGAGGAACAAACTTTATCTACTAATGATGAGATAATATCTGACCCGTCTTCTTCTATTACTCATTCTGAGTCTCACCATATTTTACCTTAAATCATTATTTACTATTTAAATATAACTTGTCTTAACTCTTTTCATTCTATGGATTTAAATGACCAGGTTACTGATCTTAATATTGTTAGAAGTGATCCTCTATTGCAGAAGGAAGATTTATCCCTTCAAGGGAACCTTACTATTATCCAATCTAAAGGTGCTAAGGAATGTGGTGAAGGAATTAAGAGGAACATTTCTACTATGGAAGATGGTATTTTCTATATGGAAAGGGAGAGGCCTCCTATTGAGCCTTCAGGTAATTTAAATAATAGGAGTTTCTCTTAACTGATCAATATCATTGTGATGCTTTTACTGACACAAAAGGGGATATTATGGCTAAATTTTATGCTAGAGAAGATCATGATTTGAGCTTCTCTAAGGGTCATGGTAAGAGAGGTAGAAAACCTAAACATGTCTTTTTACAGTCTCCTAGGAATACCCGTTCGCATACTTCACATTAATCTTGTTTTTCATGTTTAACGCCATTATTTGGAATGTTCAGGGCATTGGATGCCCTTCTTCAAAATTTAGAGTTAAAAACTTATGTCGTATTCATAATGTTCCTATTCTTATTTTACTCAAACCTCTTATTTCTGTTGATAAATTATTCGGCACTACTAAATACTTGGGTTTTAAATATGCTAAGTCGAATGTTGCCAACAAAATTTGGGTGTTCTGGAAAGATTTTGTTAGAAATAATATCATTGGAGACTTTACTCAAGTTTTACAACTCAGTATTGAAAGTTCTAATTTCCAATGTTGTACATCTTTTGTTTATGCTGCTTCTTCTTGTTATACTTGAAGTATTTTGTGGGATAAAATTATGAACTTTCATAGTGTTTGCAACCTTCCTTGGTTGGTTGGTGGTGATTTCAACAATATTATGAACCCGTCTGAGAGCATAGGGGGTTCTCTTCCTATATATCAGTCGATGGAGGATTTTAATGATATGATTATGTCTTGCAATCTTATTGATATTGGCTTTTCTAGTTATAATTTTACTTGGCATCATGGGCATTTGTGGAAACGGTTGGATAGAGTTTTTTTAATAATGCATGGCTTAACTCTTTTAATTTGACTAAGGTGGAACACCTTAGTCATACCCTCTCTAATTACTCCCCTCTTTTTATCAAAATTAAGTATAATATTACAGGTTTACCTTCTCAATTTAGATTTCAAAACATGTGGTTGCAACATGAGTCTTTTCTTGATGTTGTTCAAAATAATTGGCATGCTCCTCTTTTCCCGATGATTCTATTTCTGGCACGACTAGACTCTTCCCTATGTTTAAAAGGTTAAAGCAAGTTTTGAACTGGTGGAATCATAACATTTTTAAGAATTATTTTTCTAATATTTTACTTGTCGAAGACAGGGTTAACTCTTTTGAGGATTTTTATCAGTTGGGCCCTCTGAGCCCAATCTTTTTCTTTTGAATGAGGCTAAAGTGGATCTTTACAAGCTTCAAGTTCAGGAGGAAATCTTTTGGAAGTAGAAGTTTGTGGTCAAACATTTGGTGAAAGGTGATAATAACACTAAATATTTTCATGCTTTGGTTAATAAAAAATGTGTTATTAACTGCATTCATAAAATTACTTAGGAGGATGGCTCTGTTACTGAGAATAATGATGAGATTGCTAATCTTGTTGTTAGTTTCTTTCATAATCACCTTAACAAGTCCTTTAATCCTACTACTATTGCTACTCCATCTTTTATTCCTAAGATAGTCTCTCAAGAGGATAATTGTAGCTTATCTAAGTGTCTTCTTCTTGATAAAATTAAAGAGACCTTGTTTGACATGAATGCAGATTCTGTGGCTGGTCTGGATGGCTTCACTACTAAGTTTTTTCAGAAATCTTGGCATATTATTTCTAAGGATATTATTTTTGTTGTCATTAATTTCTTTAATGGTTCACCTATTCTGAAGTTTTTTTCATCTACTTCTATTGTCTTGATTCCTAATAATAATGCTGTTAATTCTTGGAATAATTTTAGACCCATTAGTTTGTACACTATTTTTTATAAATTGTTTTCTAAAATATTTATGAACCAGCTAACTTTGTTATTGCCTAATCTTATTTCTCCTTTCCAAATGGGATTTGTGAAGGGTCGTGCCATTGTTGACAATATCTTGCTGGCCCAGGAATTTTGTCATGACTTAGATGTCAAGGTTAGAGGTGGTAATATGATTATGAAATTGAATATTGCTAATGCCTATGATAATATTAACTGGTGTTTTATTTATAAAATCTTGAGATTATTGGGTTTGATGATAAGTTCATTTCTCTTATCAATTCTTTTATTAAAATTTCTTTTTTCTCTGTTATTATGAATGGTAAGCATCATGGTTTCTTTAAAGCCTCCCATAGTCTGCGGCAAGGAGATCCCATTTCTACTGCGATCTTTATTATTGCTGAGGATTACCTTTCTAGGGGCCTTGCAGATCTTATTCATAAATGTCCTAGTCTTTATTTTAGAACTTTAGGTGGCATTAAAATTTCTCACTCATGCTTTTCTGATGATATCATTGTGCTTTCGAATGCTTCGAAGAGTAGGATAGGTAAAATTTTGAGTTTTTTTTATCAGTTTTAATATGTTAGTGGTTTAGCTTTTAAAAAGCATAAGTTCTATTTTATTATTGCTAAAAATGTTGCTTCTCCTTGGGTTATCGATATTAAGAATCTTACTAGTTTTACTCAAGTGCTTTGCCTTTAAAATATATGGGTATTCCTCTCTTTATGGGCTGGAAGATGTCCTTTCTTTTCAATGATTTAATTTTTGTGGTTTAGAATATATTGACTTTGTAGGATTCAAAATTTTTAAGCTTTGGTGGCTAACTTTTTCTTATTAAAAGTGTTCTTTCTTCTATTCTGGTTTATAGTTTTTAAACCCTTCTTCCTACTAAAATGGTGAGTAGTAGAATTGATAGAATTTTTAATAAATGTTTTTGGAAGGGTACTGGGAATAATTCTAATATTCATTGGATGTCTTGGACTAATTATTGTGGTAATTTTCATAAAGGGGCTCCTGGGTGTAAGACTATGTTTGATATGGCTTCTACATTTTTCTTTAAAATGTGGAATAATTTTAGATCTAATGTGAGTCTTTGGGCCAACTTTTTGATGGACAAGTATTATGGGGGGATTCATCCTTCCAGGTGCAGTTTCTCTAAAGGCCACTCTAAGGTGTGGCATCGAATTTGTTTGGTTAAATAGAAAGTGGAGCCTTCTTTAGTTTGGGGTCTTGGAGATGGCAATATTCTATTTTGGCAAGATTATTGGATTAATGGCCAGTCAATGGATTCTTTATTAAACACTAGTTCCATTAATAATGTAAAGGTTAACTCTTTCTTTTCTTCTAATGGGTGGGATTTGGAGAAGCTTTGTATTATTCTTCCTGATTCTATTGTTTAGCTTGTTTTAAAGATTCCCCTTAATATCAACTCTAATGATGTTTTGCTTTGCACTTTTACTAAAGATGGTTTATTTAGAATTATGGATGCTTGGCACTCTTTTAAAAGTAAAAATGAACCTTCTAGGCTTTTTAAAATGATTTGGCACAAAAGCATTCCCTCTACGATCTCTATTTTTATTTGGAGAATCCTTCACAAGTTCATTCCTAATGATGAGATGATAAGGAAAAGAGGATTTATCCATCCCTCTAGTTGTCAATGCTTTTTCCATGTTGACAATATGCATCACATCTTCATTTCTGGGCCCATTGCTGCTTAGGTTAGGTATTTTATTTGAGGACTTATTTCACCTTAACTGTTATAATCCTAATATTTCTTCTTAAAACTTGCTTGATGATTGGTTACTGAGGTCTAAAGGTCATGTTCGGAATGTGATACCTGCTCTGATTCTTTAGTTCCTTTGGTTGGAGAGAAATGATTCCGATTTCAATGGGGTTGTTATGAATCACTAGAGACTCATTCATAAAGTTAAGGATAAGGTGACTGCTCTTTTTTCTTCCAATTTACATTCTTTTATTTCTAAGAACTTTCTTTTCAGTTTTAATGCTTTTGGAATTAACTTGGATGTGGCTAATTCCCAAATGTCTTCTAGGTGTATTAATTGGTGTAAGCCTCTTCCTAACTTTTTAAGTTGAATGTGGCTAGTGTTTATGTGGGAAACATTTTTTTGTGGTGGTGGCCTCATTAGAGAACATAATGGCACTTTAATTTTAGCTTTTGTTGGGCATGTTAACAGTGGTGATCGAAATTTTTCCCTCTTTACTGTTGTGCTTCATGGTTTAAATCTTTGTGCTAGTCTTTATCTTATTAATATTTTTTTGGAAGTTAGCCCTTACTTTGATTTAAATTTTCTTCTTGGCAAGGAGGATAACACTTGTTCTTCTTCCCTTTTCTACATTTGGAGAATATTAGGGAGATTTTGGTCTCCCTAAATTGCTCTTATATGACGATTCTGGATGAGGGAAATGCTTGTGCTCAGGCATTGGCTAATTTTGGTTATAACTATACTAATATGATTGAGTTCTCTCATTCTCAGTTGCCGATCCTGATTCAATGTCTGGTTAGATTGGATCAAATCGGGTTAACTTATGTTAAATGTTAATTTTGGTGTTTCCCTGATATTCTGGTGGATGTGGGCCTCCTCTTTTCTCTGGGGCCCTCTTATTATTCTGTCGTGTTTCTTTCTTGGTTTTGCTGTGCTCAGTTTCTAGCTGTGGGGTTCTCCTTAGTTTGTTTGGGGTGGCCTTGTGGTTTATAAGCTCCTGTTTCTTATTTTTGGGTTCTATCTGGCTTTGGCTGCTTCAACCTTTCTATGGTTCTGCTTTGGGGCCTTTTCTCTTTTTTTGTGTATTACTAATGTGTGGCATATTTCATGCAGGTTCTAAGTGTGGCTTTGCATGACCTGGGGTACTTGCTGTTTATGGTTGGTTTGGCATGTTGGGGTGTTACTGATAGTTGCTCCTATTTTAACATTCAGGTTTGCTGCTTGAAGTTTATTCATATCTCAATTGATTATGTTCTGCATTATTTATTTCCCTATCTCAGTGGTGTCTATGTCCTCCTTATGTTATTTGTGGGTTATTACTACAACTGTTGTTGGATCCTTCTTCTTTCACTTGTTTGGGTTTGGCTCCATCCTTCCTATAAGCTATTTTCGTTGGTGCCTGTTAATGGGAGTTATTTGGGTTTTGAAGATATTAGCAGGTTACTTATGTCTTGTGGTAGTTGGAGTTGTCTTTGCTTGCTTGGTTGGTATTTCTTTGCTTGCCTATTAGTTTTTGACTGATCACCTCTCTGGTTGGTCCTTTACTACTATTAAGTGGAGGTGGTATGACTTCTGCTTTTAGATCATCTCTTTTTTCTATAAGCTCTTTAAGTTATGTTATTTTGCCTCATTTTTCTATTTTAAATTGGTTTTGTAGGAATTAGTTTTTGTAGGTATCAAGACTAGTACAAATTTTTGTAGTATTTCGCTCAAGCTTAATTTGTATTTCTTCCCTTTTTTTGGGTGCTCCCTCTTGCGCACCTTAGAATTTATCTAGGATTTATTGTACTTTTGTGTAGTTGGGACCAAGTGCTCGTAGGTATTTTTTATTTTTGTAGCTCTTTTGAGATGTAGAGGGCGTGAGGTCCCTTTAAAAACTCTAAAATGTTTCCTTATATTAATGCATAGGCCCCTCCGTGGGTTCCCCCCCCCCCCAAAAAAAAAAAAAAAATTAAATAAATAAAATAGAGGCTTCTATTGTGGTAATAAATATATCCATATTAAGAGAAAATAATTGGATAGGCTTGAGTTTTCTTCCTCAAGTAAAATTATTCTACTATCGAAGAGGATATTAACTATATTTGTCTCAACGACGAAAAAAAAATTTGTATTCTCTAAAGATCCTTAAGAGATGAAGAGAAAATGCAAAAGGTCAAAAGGAGGTATGTGACCTATCCTACGATGAAATTCAATAAATCATCTTTAAAAAAATTTGTATTCCTAAGGACATGTCACATAATTATTCATTTGGTCTCCTCATAAAGATGACTAATAATCATTTTCATTATGTATGGGTTATTGATCATAAATTCACATGGTGTAATGACAAAGTTAGTCGAGTTATTATTCTGGAAATGTTGGATAGATTCTTATATAATTATTACAATCTTAATGTTATTCCATTGAAACTTGCTAGACATATGCGTTAGAGTGGCTTCAAAGCACTCTGAAGTGTTATAAATTTGAGTGATTCTGATATGTGTTAGAAAAGTTTAATTATATTTGAAGTTTTCTGGGTTTCATATCCAGCTTCTTGAGGAATTATAAAGAAAGCCTTAAATAATTTTAATTTTGGAAATGATGTTGAGATATTAAATAGAAAACGAAAAAGTGCTTTGAGATATTTTTTTCTACTAGAGTAAATCAAAGTTTAAAAATTTCTTGATATTGGAAGATAGTCATAAGAAGGAGATTTAATCATTACAAATGGAGGAAGCTATTGCAGGTGTAATTTCAAGTGACAAAAAGTTCTTATTAAGGGATAAAGTTCATGAATTGAATATAACTCCTGCTCATTTAGCTACTTGGAGGAGACAACACGCAAAAGCAAGATGGTTGGAAGAGGGTGATACGAACTCTAAGTTTTGTCATGCATTGGCTATTGCTAAGATGAATAACAATTGGATAAATCAAATTAGAGATGAAGATGGATAGTTAGTTGAAGGTCATCAAGTTATTGAAGGAAATTTATTTATTTATTTTTAAATAAATGGAAAGATAAAAGGTTTGGTCTTTTAGGCTGGCCTCAATTCTTCACTAAGTAGGATGATGTCGATTAAAAGCTGATGGAAGATGAATTATCTTAGAAGGAGATCTTTTATTTTTGTAATCTTTTAGGTAGAAACAAAATCTTTGTTTTTGATGGGATAACAACTTCATTTTTTAAGGTTTATTGGAAATTAATAAAGTAAGATATTTTGAAGTCAATAAATATTTTCTTTATATGGTAAAATGTGTAATAAGTGGAAGGACACTTTAGCTTTTTTCATCCCAAAAATTAGAATCCTGTAGATATCTTAAAATATGGACTAATTTGTTCTTAAAATATTATATATAAAGTTTTTGTTATAGCATTGGTTAACTTATTTAAATTTACTATTTTAAAAATTATATAAGTGGACAAAGCTATATTTGTGCGAAGCCATTCATTATCAGATCATGTGTTAATATAAAGGAAATCTTGGAAATAATTTGCATAACTTATGAAGGAACAAATAAGTTAAAATAATTTAGGTTGAAAATTTTATTACATGACTTTGAACTATTTGCATGAAACCAAATGAGTCAATTTCTGATATGTATACATGGTTTACTCAGATTGTTACCTCATTGTATATTATAGGTAAAGAACTTGCAAATTAAGAAAAAGTTAATAAAATTTTATGTTGTTTCCCTACTGCTTATGATGTAAAAATAATTGATATAACTGAGTCTAAAGATCTAAATGTATATTCTATTGACAATATTCTTGGATCTTTTATTTCTTGCGAGCAAGGAGTGAATCAATGACAAATCGATGCATGTGACAAAAGGAAAGAGAGAAATATAGCTTTAAAAGTAGATAATTCAAAGTGTGGTCAATCAATTCCAGAAGATGATGAAGATATAAAACTTATGACTAAGCGATTCAAAAGTTTTTTTATGACAAAGCAACGATGATGTCAGCATTGCAAAAAAGGTAAGTTTAATAAGAATCCAAAAGTTTCAAATGAAGACATTTGAAATAAATGAAGAAAGTTTGGACATATACAGATTGAGTGCCCAAATCTCAAAGCTAATCATAATAAGGAGAAAGTTAATGAGAACAAATTTTAGGAAGGGCAAGAAAGAATATAAAGAGCTTTTTGGGCTGACACAGCTTCAAACCCTTCAAAAATAGAACTAGAAAAGGGAGTTACAAACTCGTGCTTAATTAAAGATAAAATTCATCACTCAGATCAAGGGGAGTAGGTATCCTATCCTACGAAGAATTAATTCATGTTTTAGAGAAGATTCATAATGCATAAAATAAACTTAAAAAATTGCAAGCTAAACTTAGTATCGATCATTTGAATTTACAAAAAGAGCATGAAAATCTTAGGAATGATCATACAGACATAGATATCAATCACATGGATTTGCTAGATGAATTTGATGACTTGAATAAAAAGCTTGAACTATTCAAAAAATCTTATATTGAGCTTGAAAATGAATTTACAAATTTATGTATAAATCTAGTCGAAGGGAACATAATTTGAATATTAAAAATTTGATTTTTGAAAGTGCAAACTCATATCTTTAATTAAAATTAAAAGCTTTTAAAAAAAATAAGTCAACTCCCACACTAGAACAACTTTACAATCCTAACCAAAAGCATACAAGTTTAATACGTAGTAAAAAATATTATAACTCATATAGATTAATAAATTATTTTTCTGGTGTTAAATATTTTTCATATGTAATGCTATGGAAAATTGCCCACACTTGCACTATTCATAGTATATATGGAGAGCTAAGATGCATCAATCACAGCATATCAAATATGCATCTGGATTATCAATGTCAAGATCTGAACCCAAATTTTTTTAGGTTGCCAAGTCTAATGTTTGGTAATTTTGTAGAAATATTATATACAAGAACTGGTTAGAGCATTTAGTACCTGGATAGTGGATGTTCAAAACATATAACTGGAGATACAAATAAATTTATATTGCTGGAGGCCAGGACTTGAGGCAAAGTGATAATTTGTGATAACACCATTAGGAGAGTGGTAGGTTAGGTATTACTGGTAACACATATAATTTTTTGATTGAAAATATTTTATTCGTATAAGGCTTAAAACTTAACATGCTAAGTATTTTTCAGCTTTGTGATAAGGGTTTTAACATAAAATACAAAATGGAATTGATAGGGTAAATAATTTTTACATGCTTGATTTAAATTGTGTTAAATCTTCTAATGCTTTTTGTCTAAAAACTAGCCGATGAATCTTGGTTATGGTATACAATACTTTGCCATGGAAATATGAAAAATTTTAGGATGATTAACCAAAAATAAATGGAGAGATGTATTCAAAAATTAGACTTCATTAAAGATCACCTATGTGATGCATTCCAATTAGGGAAATAAGCCAAGTCCTCCTTTCATCCAATTAAAGATCTTAGAACTAGCAAACCCTTAGAAGTCCTTCAGGTGGATCTCTTTGGACCTATTAGCACTATATATAGGAGGTAAAGTTTTTATGTATGCAATTATTGATGATTATTAAAGGCTAACTTGTATTGAAATACTATCATATAAGAGTGAATCACTTGATGAGTATAAAATTTTTTCTACTTGAATTCAGAGGAAGTTTGTGAAATTCTTGTAATTTATAGTGACCATGGTAAAGAATTTTAAAATAAAATATTTGATGTTTTCTACAAAGGGCAAGAGCTAGATCATAACTTTTCATTTTTTAGGACCCCTCAATAAAAGGGGGTTGTTTAAAGAAAGAACACAACTTTGGTAAAAACTGCTAGAGCCATATTGATTGAATATTCACTTCCAAAATATTTTTGGAATGAAGCAATTGATAAGGTTTATTAAATTCTTAATAGGGTGAATGTTTGACTTAAGGTTAATAATACACCCTATGAACATCTTAAGGGTAGAACACACAACCTCTCACATCTAAATACTTTGGTTTTAAAGTATTCATTCATACCAATTGAAAACTCTTTTAGAAAAAAATGAACCTAAATATGACGAAGGATTTTTTTTAGGATATTCAAGTATTGGTAAAACCTATAGAGTTTTTAACAAATTAAAAGACTTTGGTACTAGAGGAGACCACTCATGTAGTTTTTTATGAATGCAATATTTCTGGAGGGTCTAGGTTGGAAGAAGAAGATGTTGAAGAAATTACCCCGGGAATAAAAAAATGTAAACCTTAAAGAATGGGTTGGAATATAAAACAATTTGGTTAGGGAATAGAAATATTCTAAAGTTCATCCTAAAGAACTCATTTTAAGAGCCTTGAAAGATGGTGTTAGAGCTAAGCATGTATTTATCGAAGAAATAAGTCACTTAATATTTATTTCAATGATTGAACCCACTAATATAAATCAAGCACTTTATGATAAATTCTGGATTTTTTCTATCAAAGAAGAATTGAATCAATTTATTAGAAATGATGTTTGGGATTTGGAATAAAGACCTAAAAATCAATGCGTTATTGAAACTAAGTGAGTTTTCAAAATTAACATGAATGATTCAGGTGTAATGGTTAAAAATAAGGCAAGATTGGTGACCAAGGGGTATAATCAAATAGAAGGAATTTATTTTAAAGAAACTTTTTCCCTATAGCCAAACTTGAATAAATAAGTATTTAAATAGAAGGAAGTTATTTTAAAGAAACTTTTTACCTATAGCCAAACATGAATTTATTTAAATTGATGTTAAAGGTGCCATTCTAAATGGGTTAATAAAAGAGGATGTTTATGTTGGATAACCTCCAAGTTTAAAAAATTCACTATTTCCTAATCATGGGTTTAAATCTAAAAAGGCATTACATGGACTAAAAAAAGCACCTAAGCCATGGTATGAAAGGTTGTGCACATTCCTAATAAAAGGATCTTTTATTAAAGGGGGTGTGGACACCTCTCTCTTCATAAAAAGTGTTGGAGATGACCTTTTTATTATTTAAATTTTTGCGATGATATCCTTTTTGAATCCTCTAACAAAAATCTTTGTGATGACTTTTCAATAATAATGAGTAATGAAATTGAAATGAGTTTGAAAATAGAAAGTCAATTCTTAAAAATGCAAATAAATTCTTAGAAACTAAATTAATTTATTTCAAGGAAAATAAAAAACCCTTGCAATTCTTGAGTTTGGTAATCCATCAGATCAGTATGCATCATTCAAACCTAGGAAGAGACACTATAACCTGAGTAGATTAGTAAATCCTTTTCCTGGTTTTAGATGTTTTCCTTATGGCATGTTAGAACATATCTCCCACACATGCACCATTCACCATAAAACACATTTATTTTGGTGACCTATAGTTCAGATCTAACAGCATTGCATGCATGTGTTTCACTCTTCTTTCCATAAGAAGGACACAAACCTATTTGGGTTCACAAATCTAACATTTAATGATTTTTTAATAGTACTACCATAGAAGGCCTCATGAGAGCATGTGGTACCTAGGCAGTGGATGTTTAAGGCATATGACTGGTGATGTAAATCAATTCAATTTGCTAGAGGCCATGGCAAGAGGCAAGGTAACACTTGGAGAAAACACCACCAAGAGAGTGATGGGGTCAGGTATAATTGGTAATTCTAAAAATTTCATCATTGAATATGTTTTACTAGTTTATGACTTAAAATATAACTTACTCGGCATCAATCAACTCTGTGATAAAGGCTTTAACATAAAATTTATGTCTACCAACTTAATAATAAGCTTTAATAACAAAATTATTTTATAAGGAAAAAGGATCAATAACATCTACATGCTTGATTTAAATTGCATTAAATTTGATACTACTCTTTAACAAATTTTGCTGATGAATCTTGGTTGTGGCATAGGAGGTTGGGTCATGCTAGTATGAAAAGCCTTAAAATGATTACCCAAAAAACATTAGTGAGAGGGATACCCAAATTAGAGTTCACTAATGATCACTTGTGTTATGCTTATTAGTAAGGAAAGCAATTAAAATCCTACTTCCCCTCAATTAAAGATATTTGAACTAGCAAACCCTTAGAGGCTCTACACAAGGATCTCTTTGGACCCGTCAACACTACTAGTATAGGAGGGAAATTCTTTAGGTATGTGATTGATGATGATTATTCGAGGTTTACATAGGTTAGATTCCTATATCATAAAAGTGAATCATTTGAGGTGTTTAACTCTTTTTTCACTTGGATTCAGAGGAAGTTAGGTTGTAAAATTTTAAATATTTATAGTGATCACGGTGGAAATTTTGAGAATGAAAATTTTGAATCTTTCTGTAATGGGCAAGGGATATACAACAACTTAACAGCTCCTAAGACCCCTCAATAGAATGGGGCAACTGAATAGAAGAACATGACCTTAATAGAAGCCACTAGAGCCATGTTAGTAAAATACTCACTTATAAAATACTTTTGGGCAGAAGCGGTGAATACAACCTGCTATGTTCTGAATAGGGTGAGTGTTAGATCAAAACTGAATAAGACACCCTATAAAATTTTGAAGGGTAGGACACCCCTCATATCCATATCTTTGGATGTATATTGTTCATTCTAAATAATGGAAAATATCAACAAGGAAAGTTTGACAAAAAAATATGAGGAAGAAGTGTTCCTAGGTTACTGAAGTGATGGGAAATCCTATATAGTCTTTAACAAAAGAACACTAGTAGTTAAGGAGGCCATTCATGTTTAGTTTGATGAATCTAATAATTCTGGAGGGTCTTGGGTAGAGAAGAGTAGGTTGTAGATGTC
The DNA here is from genome assembly GCA_019514585.1 of Dendrobium officinale. Lineage (NCBI taxonomy): Eukaryota > Viridiplantae > Streptophyta > Magnoliopsida > Asparagales > Orchidaceae > Dendrobium > Dendrobium officinale. The sequence continues at coordinate 16,387,038 of CM033689.1, forward strand.
ACCTAAGGATTGGAATCTTTAAATATGGAGGAAAGAATAGAGTCTGAAAACACTTCTCCTAGAGAATGGAGATATTCTTTAAGTCATCCAAAGGAGTTGATCTTAAAAGACCCATCTAAAGGTGTTATAACTAGGCGGTGACTTTAAAAAGAACTAAACATCTTTGCCTTCATTTTAATGACTAAACTCGCCAACCAAAATCAAGCCTTATTTGATGAATTCTAGATCATAGCCATGCAAGAAGAACTGAATCAATTTGTAAGGAATAATGTTTGGGAGCTAGTTATAAGACTTTTATTGTTGGAATAAAATGGGTTTTCAAAACAAAAATGAATAATTCTAGAGTGGTAGTGTGGAATAAGGCAAGATTGGATGTTAAGGGGTATAACCAAATATAAGAGATTGATTTTGAAGAGAATTTTACCCCTGTAACTAGATTAGAAGCTACTACAGTGCTACTAGCCTTTACTTACTTTAAGGGATTCAAATTATACCAATTGGATCGGCATCACTAACTCTTTTTTTCCAACCGTTGCACTCTACTCTCTTTGCTAATTTTGGGGCGATTTAGGGTTGCCGCTCAAATCCTTGCATTCCTTGACTCTCTGGCATTTTTGTTTGGATTTTTGCTTCTTCTTCTCTTTTTTTTTTTTGCTTGGATTTTGATCCTTTGTTCTTTTCATTTGAGGTTTTCTTTTGGTTTTCTTTCAGGAGATGACAATGTTGTCATCATTTATCCAACCGAATGCGTCTTCTCGTTCCTTTAAGGATGTGGTTTTAGGATCTTCTACTTCTACTCCTAAGCTTTAATTTGTGCAATCAAATTTTAAGGGTTGTCTGGCACTTTTGTTTGATGACACGGTTGTGTCCCAACTAGCAGCTCTATTTGCCCTAACTCTTTTCAAATAAATTTTTGCTATGCCGCCCGAACTTGGATGTTACTCAGAGGTTTTTCATGAGCATTAAATTGACTGGGGCTTTTTATGTTGGTTTGCTGGATCCGCAGCATGGCGCAATTCAACTGATGAATGATCTTGATTATAGTCATATTTTTGCTCGGAGGTTATACTATATAAAAGGAAGTCAAATTCATCTTCTTAAGTTGATGCCAAACTGTGATGTTACGGAAGAATCTCCCATTATTTTGGTTTGGATTTCTTTTCCTAATTTGAGATTACACTTTTTCAACTCGCAAATTCTTTTTGGCCTTTCTTCAATCTTTGGAACACCCTTACAAACTGATCTGGCAACTGCTTCTATAACTCACCCATCTGTAACTATAGTTCTTGTGGGACTTGATGTTTTGAAGAAGCACCCAGGTGAGCTATGGTTAGGTTCAAAGCTTAATGGGTAATTTCAAAAAGTTGAATTTGAGAATTTGTCAATTTTTTTTCTCACTGTAAAATGCATTCCATGGTATTAATAAATGTTTTAGGCATCACCCCCACCTCCTAAAAGAAAAATATGTGTCCAAATAATCTCAACCGATGGATGATAATGAAATTTCTATGTCTGATGATGAGCCAATGAATATGAATGTGGTTGATGTTTTTGTCCATGCCCAAAGTGACCCATCCCCTCCTCTAACAGATCCGCCCATTTTGGAAAGTCTTCCTACCAGTCAGCCTGAACTTATTTCTACATCGAATCTATCACAGAGTGTTCCTAATACTATGATTAATCATGGGTTAAATGATTTTCATTCCCTAAATAACACTATCTCTACTTTAACTATTACAATTTGTGCTTTAAATATTACTAAACCTATCAATATTGATAAAGTTAGTTGCTCTGTTCTTAATCAGGAAGGTGCTATTGTTAACGGCCAGATTAATATTAATAATAATGTGGGCCCTAGTGAAAAGGAATTGGTTGAAAAAGAAATTTTTGTTATTTGCATATCTAATGTGGTGACTGATAGTGAAGAAGTTTTGGAGGAAGGTGAGCTTCCTCATAAGAGTAAGGGAAAGGATATTAATTGTAAGTCCCCTTCTTCTTCCCATTTTGATTCTAATGCTTTATTGATAACGAGGACTTACAATTTTTTACCAAATGTTTTGCTAAATATGACAATGACTTAAGTTTTGTGAAAGCTCAAGCTAACGTGGTAGGAAAAGCAAAAATCTTGTTCTACAATTGGGAAGAAATACATGTTCATAATCTACTCATTAATTTTTTGTTTTTTATGTTTAAATATATTATTTGGAACATTAGGGGCATTGGTTATGCTTCTTCTCATGTGCATGTTAAGAATCTATATCGTATTCATGATATATCTATCTAGTTTAACTTGAACCCCTTGTTAATGTTTCTAATCTATTTACTACTATAAGATTTCTTGGTTATAATAATGCCACGGCTAATTGTGCTTATAAGATTTGGGTTTTTTGGAAAGACCCGGTAAGAATTGATGTTCTTGGTAATTTCACTCAAGTTTTGCACTATAATATCGAAGTTTTAAATGTTAAGTGTTGTGCTTCCTTCATTTACATGGCTTCCTCTTATGGCATTAGAAAAATTCTTTGGGAGCAATTAACTGACTTTCATATTATGTGTAGTTATCCGTGGTTGGTTGGAGGTGACTTTAATACCAACTCTAATCCTTCAGAGAGGTCTGGGGGTTCCACTCCAAATTTTCATTCTATGATTGACTTTAATAATATGATTATGGATTGTAATCTCATTTACATTGGTTTTTCTGGTTACCGTTTAACTTGGAATAGAGGTCGATTGGATCATATTTTATTTAATGATCAATGGATTAATTCCTTTAGCTCCCTTTTTGTTGAGCATCTTAGTCGTACTCTTTCTGATCATTCTCCTTTACTCTTGCTCTTAATATTAGACAGGTTAATGCTTTTCCTCAAATTTGGTTTCAAAATATGTGGCTTCAACATGATTCTTTTTTGAGAGTTGTTCAAAAAAATTGGAATTCAATTTTGCATCCTGATAACTCTATTATGGGTATGAATAGACTTTGATTTAAGTTAAAAAGACTTAAGTAGCTTTTATATTGGTGGAACCATAATATTTTTAAAAATATTTTCTCTTATATTTTAACTGCTGAAGAGATAGTCAATACTATTGAGACGAACTGTCAAAGCTCTCCTTCTGATACCAATTTTGCTTACCATAGTGAGGCTAAGGCTAATCTGTTTAAACTATATGCTTAAGAAGAAACCTTTTGGAAAGAAAAGGTTGTTGCTAAGCATCTGTTGGAAGGGGACAATAATACCAAGTTCTTTATTTCCTTGGTTAAATGGAAATGTGCTTTGAACTCGATTAATAAAATTACTTATGATGATGGAATTGCTATTTACGAGGCTGAGGAGATTGCAATGTTGACGGTTAACCAATTTTAGGATAGACTCAATATGGTGTTAAATCCTGGTAATATCGTTAACCCTGAGATTATCCCCTCACTCATTTCGGTTGAGGATAATGATCATCGTGTTGGTAACCCTACTATGGAGGAATTAAAGAATATGGTTTTTTATATGAACATTAACTCTGTGGCTGGCACTGATGGTATCACCAATAATTTTTTAAAAAATAATTGGAGTTTTATCAAAGAAGATCTATTTACTGCGATTTTGGATTTTTTTACTCATAATCCTATGCCCAAATTTTTTTCCTCCACTTTTCTTGTGCTTATTCCTAAGAAGAATAATGCTAATAATTGGAATTATTATTTTTTTTTTTTTTGAGAAAATGCAAAGTTGCATTAAAATTAAAAGAAAAAACAACCTAATACAAACTAGGAAATAAGAAACTAAAAGATCCTTGATGAAAAACATCCTTATTGAAAGCAATTTTGTTATCATTAAAGATATTAATTTGAAATGAAACCCACTATTTCCTATTTTGAAACCGTTGAAATGCAGGGGATACCAATAATTTAAAACAACTCGAAGATTGATTAGTATCCAAGAGTTCCCATCCGGTTAAAGAATAGAATCCATTAACGATCCCATAAACAAATATAGTAGGTTTAAAAAACAAAAATGCCAAAAGAAAAAATAGCTATAAAGGAAACTCAAAAGAAAATTATGAAAAAGATAAGACATTCTCAGAATACCTATAAAAACCAATGATAGGTATTTTAGAAGTCTTTTCCAAATAACAATTCTGTAATAACAAGCAAAATAAATAGAAAATTCTTTGTTTAGAATTTCCGTCTTCATGTCTCTAACGGCTTTGTAAATTGAGATGAGAAAATCAGGTATCAAATTACTGAAAGGTTTTGGGAAGAACTCTTCAAATCGTTCTTCACTTTGTGATCAGCAATCCTCCTCCTATTTTGATGTTTCACTGGTCCTAGCCCTTGTAGTTCTTTGAATAGCATGGGTTTAGAACCGGATAGCTCCAATGAAGTACTTTTTTTATCTTTCAATAAAACAGTTTTATTTAATTTCAAACTGATTGTAGAAGAAGGAGATATGGAATTAGAAAAACTATCTCTTAGTTTATCATTATAAGCAGATAATCCCAAAATATTATCAGCTTTAGAAGGAGTCAAAACTGTGACCTGCTCCTTCTCAATCTTCTCCATAACAGTCTCCATCGTTTGTGGAACTTGAAAATTCAAATTCTTAACAATCTTAGGAGTATCCGTTGGAATAAAAGAATTTTGTCCAGCTAGATTTGTTGGGAATAAATTTGACTGAAGCTCCTCAATAGCCTTATCTACCTCCATGCTTGGTGGGATTTCAAAATTTGAATTTTGAGATCCTGAATTTTCAGCACTATTATTTTGAACTCTAGTGGATCCTTCCTCATCTATTGGAATAACCATATCAACTTCAGTAGTTTCATTTCTAATTTCAGGAATCAATGAAGCAGCTTGATTATTTTTAGTATTTGTATTTTGAGCTATATCCGGCTCAACCAACAAGTTTGAATTAAGGCTAATAGCACCTTCTTCTCTTCCCTTAATTTCAGCATTTTTTTCAGCTATCTTCAATGTATGGCGTTCTGAATTTGATCAACCATAGCTCTGGCAAACTGCTTGGAATTCTGAACTGTGTTTTAAATGAGAATCCCTCTTAACACTTTTAAAATTTATTTTAGATTTGAATTTAACGTCCATCCAATGTCCGTAAGTCCTATCTTCAACTAATATAGGATCTTTGGGAACTTCCTTGTCAATTAAATTTGGCTTTTGAAAACCATTTGGACATACCACATCTCTATGTCCAATTCTTCCACATTTGAAACAGATAGAAGATATATTCTCAAATTATAATTTTTTAAAAAATTTTCCATGCATACCTTCAACCCAAATACCACAAGGGAGTTTCGAGTTAAATTTTACACGAACACGTGCTCTAGCGAATTTCCTTCTCCCCCATCTAAACATATTTCCATCCAATAATAAAGGAGTCCCTATAGTCGAAATAATTATCGTAATGTTGGTTTTGTCCCAGCAGTGTAATGGAAAGAGACAAAGATGATCCCATATTGGAGAAGAAATTCCATCCAAGGAATAAGGAGAAAAATTGGGAGTCCATTTATCTAGACTAATGACAAAACCTCCCACATACCACGGACCTCCATTGAGAACTTCCTCCATTGCTTCTTAAGATTGAATAGTGCACAGGAACCAATCTAATCCCAGAGAATTAATATGAAATCCTCAAAATTTACCCCATTGCCTCCTTAATTCAAAAGCACAATTTGAAAGGGGCAATTTTTTGCAAAGGATCTTCACCACCAAAGAATTTCTTAGAATATGAACAATGGATACTTCTTTTTTTAAGTCAAGTTTAACCACATTATCATCTTTATTACCTTCATGAATTTTAGACGAATTAATCTTAATGTGTGGTTTTTTACTCCACACATTAGAATTATTCAAATTGTGATCAAAGCCACCAGAGGTGGAAGCGTCAAAATCATTAGCTCTAGGGATCAAAACTGGCAAAGATGAACAAGACTTACTTATCAAAGCATCCAATACATATTTTCCTTTACCACTTTCCATCAAAGCTTTTTTCTTAGAAGCCAAGCCTCCCTCTCTAATAATTAGATGAGAGTTACAAAAACTAGAAAAGATACGATTGAATGTAAACCTATTTTTTGTATCCAACAAAGTTGGACGCATGGTAGACCTAAGGGAATAGGTGTTCCGGTAATCAAGGATGACCGGCCACCATCCTCCATTTACAAAGAATGCAGCCCAAAATCTCCTTCCAAATCCTTCCTCAAATTGTGAAGCTTCTCTCTCTTCACGCCTTGGCTTCCTTTTTTCGGCTGATTTTAGACCCATTAGTTTATGCACTTTTTTCAATAAACTACTTTCCAAAATTATTTTATCTCGTTTAACTAATGTTCTTCATAAGATTATTTATCCTTTTCAAATGGGTTTTATCAAATGCCGATCCATCTTTGATAATATCTTGCTGGCTCAGGAATTTTGTCATGATTTGGATGCCAAGGTTAGGGGTGGTAATTCTATTCTTAAGTTGGATAGTTCCAAAGCCTATGATAATATCAATTGGTAATTTTTCTATAATATCTATCATTTATTTCGCTTTATTTTCACTTCTATTAATCTTATTAGAAATTGTATTGAAGGGTGTTATTTCTCTTTAATTATCAATGGTAAGAGTCGTGGTTTCTTTAAATCTCCTCATGGTTTATGGCAAGGTGACCCTCTTTCACCTTTTCTTTTTATTATTATTGTTGATTATCTTTTTAGAAGCATTGCTAAGATGTTTGAAAATCAACCCAATTTGTATTATCGCACTCGGGGTGGTTTTCCAATATCTCATCTATGTTTTGTCGATGATTTTATTATTTTTATGAATGATTCTTGTAATAACATTAATAAACTAATAGATTTTTTTCAATATTTTCATTCTGTTTGTGTTTTATCTTTAAAAAATCATAAATGCTCTTTCTTGGTTTCTAAAAATATGAAGTTTGATCGTATTTTGGCTATTAAAGATTTTACTAGTTTTATGCATGGTCACTTACCTATTAAGTATCTTGGCATCCCTTTATATAAAGGGAGAAAGAAATCATTTTATTTGATGAATTAATTACTTCTATTCAGAATAAATTGCAATCTTGGGATTCTAGTTTTTTGAGCTTTAGTGGTAGACATACGCTTACTAAAAGTATTCTTTCTTCTTTACATGTCTACTCTTTTCAAACCTTCCTTTCTACTAATCTGGTGTGCAAAAGAATTGATATTATCCTTAACAAGTTTTTTTGGAAATGCATGTGTAGTAACTCTAAAATTTCTTGGGCTTCTTGGGACAAATGTTGTGGGGTTCTAAAAGAAGGTGGTCTTGGTTGTAAAAACATGGTAGGTTTGGCCCATGCATTCTCTTATAGGTTATGGTTTACTTTGCGCTCCAATTTGTCTTTATGGGCTAAATTTATGTTTTCTAAATATTGTATGGGGAAGCATCCTTCATTTTGTGCTTTGAAAATTGGTGACTCTAAAGTTTAGCAGAGTTTGTGTAAGGTCAAGTGGGAAGTGGAGCCTTATCTTTATTGAGTTCTTGGGGGTGGCAACATCTACTTTTGGAAGGATCAATGGTTTCACTCTTGCTCTATAGGCTCCCTTATTAATTTGACTTCTATTTCTGCGATTAAGGCTAGTAACATTATTAATGATAACTACTAAGATTATGATAAGCTTGCTGATGTTCTCCCTGATTATATTATTCAAAATATTCTTACTCTTCCTATCAATTTTTACTCTAATGATGTGCTTTTATGCAATTTGTCTAATGATGGTCCATTTAGATTAAAAGATGCTTGGAATGCTTTTAGACCAAAAAAAGTGGTTAATTTCATTTTTCTTGAAAATTTGGCACAAAAGCATCCCTTCTACTATTTCTACTTTTATTTGGAGAGTTTAACATAAATTTATTCCTACAGATGACAATTTAATTAAAAGAGGTTTCATTATTCCCTCTAAATGGCAATGTTGTTTCTACCTGGAAAATATGCATCATGTTTTTGTGTTTGGGCATATAGCTGATAAAACTTGGTGTTATTTTGATGATATCTTCAAATTAAATATTTATAATGTGAATATGTCCTTTAATGCCCTTCTTAATGCTTGGTTTGTGAATCCTATTGGGCACATTAGAAATGTTACCTCCTCCCTTATCTTATGGTTCCTATGGTTGGAAAGGAATAACTCTTTGATTAATGGTATTAAAATGGACTCTTTAAGGGCTATTAAAATGTTAAGGACAAATTGCTTAGCTTGTTTTCTGTTAATTTAATTTCTATGAAAGGTTTTAATAATTGTTATGACGTGGCTTTGGAATTAGGTATCACTTTGAAGTTGCCTTTGTTTCCTACTAACTCTCGTCTGCTCCATTGGTTAAACCAACCTTGGGTGGTTTTAAGATGAATGTGAGTGCCAATCTTGTGCATAATAATATGGGGTGTGGTGGAATCATCAGATATGGCTTTGGTAATGTTTTACTTGGTTTTGCAGGTCCCTTTAGTGGAAATTCTTGTCTGGATATTTTCCCTTCCATTCTTTATGGCTTAAGAAGTTGTTTTTCCCTTGATATTGTTAACATCACTTTGCAGACTGATCTTAAGTTTTATATTCAATGCTTATTTAAAGAGTTGAATCCGATCTGTCACCCAGATGCCTTTTATATTTTTAGAGACATCAAAATGTTGATGGGTTTTATTAATGTACATAATTTCTTCATCCATAAGGAGGCCAACGCCAGTGTTATTTGGTTAGTTTCTTTTGGAGATGGGAAGGATAGTATAATTGATCTTGTGGAAGTCAATGCTCTTGCTCCTGTTAAAGGTCTTTTCAGATTGGATAAAAGTTATTTTCTTTATGTTAGAATTTAATTTTCTTCCTTGGTTGTTCCCTTTTATGTGGTGGTTTTTTAGTTTTTCTTGTTCATTTTGTTGGTCCTGTTGGTTGATGGTTATTTTGCTGATGCTGGTTTGGGATTTTGTCGGGAGGAGCATTGATTGTTACTTTATTTTATGGGGTTACCTGTTAGTGGTTTTCATCCTTATGGCTGTGGGTATGCGGGTCCTTACTTGATGTTTGAGTTTTGACTCCTCTGGTTGCTGGTTGGTGTTATTGCTACATCTTGGTCTGAAGGACTGGTGCTCTATATTTCTCTGTCTAAGTGGCTTTATCATTTTTATTAAGTTATATAGTTTTTATGTTATTTCTTGAGGCAGTTTGGTCTGGACTGATTGTTAGAGGTGGTTGTCTATTTTGGGTTTACTATTGAGCTTTGGCAACTGTTGCTTTGTGCTGGACCTTTCATGCAGGTTGTAGTGGCATCAGGGTTTTTCCAATGTTGCTGTGTTTCATTTTTTTATTGGTTATTGGAGTTATATTGGGTATTCTTGGTATAAGCTATTTATTTGAATTGATTTTGTTATTTTATGGTGGTTTTCCCTCTTTGTTCTATTTTCTCGAAGTTGGTTTTTTGGGTGCTATGGTCTTGCTGATCGGGACTATTGTAGTTTTTGGGTTGTCGAGTAAAGTGGGGGGTGGGGGGGGGGGGGGGGGTGATCCCTTTGGTGGTTTTTTCTATTTTTTCCTAGATTGCTGGTGGGTTGGGCCTACTAGGTTTGTTGTGAAGAAGATGGTGATTTTATTGTCTACCCATGAGGTTGAAGTTCTTGTTTCCTGCTGGAACTTTTCTTGCTTTTTCCACTATGACTTTGATGGGATTTATAAAATTGGTGGTCTCTTGTTTCATTCCGCTTCACTCCATTTATCTTCTATCTATTTTTAAATATTGTAATTAGAGGGTCTGCTTTTTCTATTTTTGTAGATGCCTAGTTACTGGTAATATACTTTATTGGTGGAATTCTTTTTTCTATTTTTGTTGGCCTATAGTTTTCTTTTTTTACTGTGCTTTGTTCTCTATTTTGTAGGATTCTTTTTTTGCAAGGCATTGCTATATTCAATTTTGGACCAGGGAGCTTGTGCTGAAAGCCTTTTTTGATGGTTTCCCTATTTTTTGGGTGCTCTTACTTACGCATCATAGAATGTACATAGGTATTTTTGTATTTTGGCGTAGCATGGACCTTGAGCTTTTAGTTTTTTTGTGTCTTTTTGTTTATAGCTCTTATGTGCGGTAGAAAAGCTATAGGTCCCTTTATTTTTTTTTTTTTTTGAAAAGAAGATGCATTTGCATTAAACAGAAAAAACTAAAGAACTTACAAAGGGGTATCCTTCCTAAACAAGTATAAGAAACTTGTAGGAATGTCAGTTTCAATAAAAGAATCCAAAAAAAATCTCCTAACAATGCATAATTGGCACAAAAATCAGCCATTTTATTACACTCTCTATGAGCAAAAAGAAAAATGACTTTATTGAAAACTTGTAAGAAAGAAAGATCCGGTTTGGTACCTTTGTTGGTCTTCAAGTTGATAGTATCTTGTAGCATCTTCATGATATTCACATTGTCTCCTTCAATGATTATTCCATTGTATTCACAAAACCAATTTTGATTGTAGCTTCCAAAAGAAAGAATTGCTTTGAGTTCCAAATAAGCAATATCCCAATGAGTTAACTTCTACCATAAGCACATATCATTCTCCCTATGCAGTCCCTAAGAACACCGGCAATACCCGCCATGTTGTTATCTGAAAGAGCAGCATCAACATTTAGTTTAATCCAACCTTGAGGAGGGGGACACCAAGATTTTGACAGCATAGGCTGGTTGGTGTACCAGGTATTTTAAATTGGATTTGACTGAAGATGAGAAGAATGGGAGATAAATTTTGCTACAGCATAAGCTAAAGGAATTTCAGAATTACCGTGCTTTATCAAATTCCTTGATTTCCAGCTATAGTAAACTGCCACAGCATAAATTTTCACAAGACCCTTTCCAGATTCCTTCTTTAAATCCTTAGTGCATTCCTCCAGATTTTGAAATTCAGGAACATTGAACTCACAGTTTCTCAATTTCTGAATTAAAGCCTTCAACAAGTTACAATTTATGATAACATGTTCTGCATTTTCATTCTCATGACATCCTCTCGGGCAGTCTTTATAATTAGCCAATCTTCTGTAACATAACCACTCCGTCGTTGATAAAGCTCCATTCAATGCTCTCCACCAGAACAAATAAACTTTTTGATCAAATTTCAACTTCTTTAACCAATTGTATTTGATATTCTTGCTTTCCTTCTGAAAAAAGATAGCCTCTAGGTCCCTTTATGGACCTCGTAATTTTTACTTTATATCAACACGTAGGCTCCTTTGTGAGTTTAACCTAAAAAAAAAAATTATTTCAATTGGATGTTAAGAGTGTCTTTTTGAATGGGATGATATAGAAAGATGTGTATGTTGAACAACCCACAGGATTTAAAAATTCATAATTTCCTTATAATGTGTTCAAATGAAAATAGACATTATATGGACTAAAATATGCACCAAGGGCTTGGTTTGAAAGGCTAAGTACATTTCTACTACAAAGATCTTTTGTTATTAGAAATGTTAACACCACCCTATTTTTTAAAATGATAGGAGATGAAATACTAATTGTTTAAATTTATGTTGATGTTATTCCATTTGGATCTTCTAATAAAAATCTATGTGATGCATTCTAAAAAATAATGAGTAAGGAATTCTAAATGAGTATGATGGGAGAATTGACTTAATTTTTTGTGTCAATTATAAGGCAGAATGATGATGACATCCCTTCATCAATCAAAATACATTAAGGACATCCTTAAGAAATATCAAATGGATAAATCCATGCCAATCAACACTCTTATGAGTTCCACTATTCAGCTAGATAATCATTCAAATGGAAAATCTGTTAATCAAAAGATATATAGAGGAATAGTTGGATTACTCCTTTACTTGACTTCTAACAGACCTGATATTATGTTTAGTGTTTTTGTCTATACGATATTTCAGGCTGATCCAAAAGAGTCTCTTTTGATTACATCTAATAAAATTCTTAGGTATCTCTTAGGAACCCCTAACTTAGAAATCTGGTATTCTAGGCATAACACCTCTTTTGAAATCATATGATATTCTAATTTAGATTTTATGTGACGTCAAGTTGATAGAAAAAACACTTTTTGAACTTGTCAATTCATAGGATAGGCCTTAGTCTCTTGGTCCATTAAAACATAGAACTAAGTTTCCCTATCAACTGTTGAAGCTAAGTATATTGCCTTCGAAAATTATGTGGCCCAATTCCTCTGGTTAAAGAAACAAATTATTTATTTAGGTTTACCTTTAAGCATAATTTCAATCCTCTATGGTAACACTAGTGCCATCTACATTTTAAAGAACCTAAACCAACACTCCATAACCAAATACATTGATATAAGGCTTCACTTCATTAGGGACCATGTTATTAAAGGAGATATAAGGCTACAACATGTAGCCACTCAAAACCAACTTGCCGATATATTTATAAAACCACTAACCTTTGAAACATTCAGCATCTTGAAAACTAGATTAGGTTTCATAGATATTAATTCTTGAAATCGTTACTTTCTATTTACTTATTTTTCTTTTGTTTTTGTTTGCATGTTTATTTCTGTTTATGTAGCTTTATTTTCCTTTTTTCAGTTATTTTTCCCTTTAGATTTTTTTAAACAGATCTTTGGTCACTATCGATATTAATTTCTTAAATGACATTTTTTCCTCACTTTTGATTTTGAAAATTTGTAAATAATGATTGACCTCCCAAAATCAATTAAAGGAAGAAATATCATTGATTATTTCTATTCCCCAAATTCCTTTAGCAGTGTATTTTTCTTTTTGAAGAAAAAATCTATTCCAAATTAAAAGTTGGACTAAAATTGAAATATTTTCTATCTTCTTATAGTAATGTATCTCATATGAATAATGTTTAAAATCATTAAATCTCTTTCAAGTTTTCTTGATCATGTTGTTGCATTTATTAGATAAATAAGATTGTAATTTGTGGTTTATTCTTCTTTATATTAGAGACTGAGTTTTTCTTCTCTTATATCTGGAAGATATACTCTATAGAGTTTTTAAAGGTTTCAAAAGGGAGCAAGCTCGTAAAAATGACAAGAGGCACAAAATGAATCCAAAAGAAAACTGGAAAGAAAGGCGCAATGATTGCCAAATAATTGAGATATACATAGTGTATCAAAAATTAAAAGATGCGCAAAGTGCACAAAAAAATTAATAAGAGGCAAAAATTGATCCCACAAAGAAATAAGCTTCCTTCTCTTTCAAACCTTTAAATATTAGAAGAATTCGTGTCTTTTAATATCTTCAAACACTCAGTTCTTGAAACTCATAATTTTGACAAATTACTTTTCTATTTTATTATATCACATAATTTTTTGAAATGAAGTTCAAAATGGAGCACTTCTCTTACCTGATTTATTTTCTGACTTAGATTTTTGTTTTAAAAAAAATTATCCTGTAAGGAGTCTGAGGTGGAGTTAACAATATCGGTTGTTCTATTGTTTTGGATTTTGGCATTATTAATTTGTTACTTACTAATTTTTAATCCAATCACAAGAAAAATTTATCAATTTTAGTGTTGATTAATTAAAAAAAAAATGTTTTAATATTTTGATTTATGTTTGGTTTTTTATAGTTATTCAGTGTAGTTTTTTTCTCGTTCCCTCTTTTCATGATGTCAAAAGGGGGAGTAGTTGTTGGGTTGCTTTCTTTTGTATTTAGTGAAATCTACCTTATTTTACTAGTGTTTTTTTTATGGTTCATATTTTATTATTTCTTTCTGTAATTTGAAATTTTTAAATCATTCTTATTGATCTAAAAAATTTAACAACAATGTTTGTCATCATCAAAAAGGGGAGATTGCTATGAATGTGGATCCAAATACTTTGATTTTGATGATAACAAATATTATTTTTTCTTAAACACTATTATTATAGAATATCTATTTTGTTTGCCCTACTTACTAACCTTTTAGGTCAACAATGATCACTTGCAATTAACATCAGCTCAAGATCAGGTAGATTAGGGTTGAGTCTGCTTGTAATTCCATATCATGAATATGGTGGATCCCAAGCTAACTAACCTTGTACACCTACACACTATGGGGTAGAAATTTGATGAGCTAGAGATTTTTTCTATTTTTGACCAAAAAATACAGGATAATATTTATTTATCATGGATGGCCTGTTTAAAAAACATAAACCTTATTTAAGGAATTTAGCAAGATATTAAACTACTAAAACTGGATGATCCATATCATTTACGACAATCCGCTTAAATGATGAAAATAGTTGTCAATCAAAATTTTTGCAATGTTTTAATTTTAATTTTTGTTCTATTAGTACAGGACAATATGTATCATCCTGGAGGATTTTCAACAATCATACCTAAATTTATTTGTTGATTAGGAGACTATTTATGGAGAAATTATTAAATCAAATCATTCAGGATGATTCATTTAGATCATGCTGGATGATTTAGGGTATTTCATAGGACGATCCCCTATTGTTAAGGACAAAAAACTAAAGCTTCACTCTAATCATCAAGGAGGATCATCCTAGATGTCCCTAGATATTTTTGGGATTATATGGAGATTGCCACCCATCGACAAATTTCATATTGGATGATCAGTATTTTATGTTGAACTAATTGTCCTAGATGATCAAAAGATTATACTAGATAATATGTAAAAAGTACTTATATTGATTGTATAGAGTAAAGGTGATCATCCTGACAAGTAGGGCTATTTTTACTAATCGTACAGGACAATCTGATCATCTTGAATGATCAGTTGTACATAATTGAAAATTAGGGTTTCTTTTGAAGGCTCTCTATTTAAGGAATGGTATTAACCCCTGGGTTAATCTTTTGCTATGGAGTTAGTCTAAGAGGGATCTTAGAGAAGGAAGAGGGAAATATTGAGAGAGAGAGAAAGTGAGATCCTTGTGAGGGGGAGTTTGTGAGGGAATCACAAAGGTTGCACCAAGCAAGGTGTTCATCATCTTCCTCGAGTTGCACCACTAGTTCCTTGGTGGCTCCTAGGAGATCATCTTTAGTAATAGATCGAAGTTTTTGACCTATTCTAGGAGGGAGTAAAATAATTATCGAGTTATTTTCCTTCACCAGGTGTGTGAAAAAGGATTCAATGTTCTTAACCTCACCTTGTATGTGGAAAGATTTTATAAGGGCTTCTCCGCCTTATTGTGGGAGGAGTGTCACTTCAGTTTAGTGCAATACTTAAAGAGGCAGTCTCCAAGGAGTATACATAGGTCAAATTTGATTGAACCACTATAAAACTTTGTATGTTCTTTCTTATTATTTTCACCACATTTTATTTCTACACTTTTTCTTTGATTTGTTCTGAGATCGAAATATCTAATCTTCCTGCTATAGTGAAAATTATTCTTCTTCCTCCTCAAGAGTTTTTTTTTTTTTGTTTTTGTTTTTTTTTTAATATTTTCTTTTTGTTTAATAATTTTTAAAACTATTAATTCACCCCCCCCCCACTTGGTTAGCCTACGGCTAGTTCTTTAGGGTTTAACACCCCTCATGAACTTTCATAAATAATAAAAAAGAATCTTAAATAAATCTATTAAAAGAAAATTAAATTCAAATAAAATCATTAATAAAACAAGTGGATGTTATAGCTTTTCATACCCTTATGCTTGATTCCTTTTAAGAGGGAAAATGTGTATTGGATTGAAAAGCATTTAGGATCAACATTTTTAATTAAAATGATGGACTCTATGTTGTCCATCTACCGCTGTCTTGGAGGATTGGTAGCCTTATAAATAGGATCCTAGGTCTATATTTTCTTTTATATCTAAAGATAAATAACATCAATAATCAAAATACCTTTAAAAGAAATTTAAAATCATTAAATCATAAATTTGAGAAAAAGACATTGAATGAATTAATTTATTTATAGATAATTTTAAACTAATAAAGCTTACAAATTATCTAAATAACACTAACTTTGTATACACACTTAGATGGTTTGCTAAGGCAAATAACTTAAGCCTAGTCTAGGATAAAACCACATTTCATCTATTCATCTTAACAGGAGGTTGAAATTGATTAGCCAACAAATTATGTTATCTGATGTGAATATAGACTGGTGCACTAAAATGGTTGCCACAACAATTATATTAGTTGCTCACAAACATCATACCTTAGGATCTTTCCTAGAACTAGACCTTAGAGCTTATTCTAGAGCCTAGGATTCCTTTAAATCCTAGATCTTAGAACTCTCCTAGATCTTAGGATCACTCCAACTTCAAATCAACCTCCACCTTTGATCAACCTCAATTTTAAATCAATTTCTTTATTTGATCCACTCCAATTTCAATTTGATTCCTACCTGTGATCAATTTGAATCTCAAACTCCATCCAATTCAAATCCAAATTAATTCAAATTTCAAACATATCCAAACCTTGATCCAATCAATTTGACAATCCAAATTTTAACCTAGACTTTGATCCTATCCTTAATCTAGCCTTGACCCTATCCATCTATTAACAATCACAACATGATTGTAAATGGTTTGGATACTTCAATTTTAATTATTCAAACCTGAAATTCATTTCAGAATCCGGAAATCCTGACTCAAACCCTAAGTCTCAAGGCCTTGTCCTAAAGACCCTTTTTAGAGATTTTTCAAACATTTCAAAACCCAGTCAAATGGCCTCTGATTCAGGGTCTATCACTTGCAAAGTGATAAGACATGTCTCTAGAGGCTACCCTCCAACTTTGAGCTCATTCTGAGGTCTCTAACCCCAGAATTTGAATTAAAATTCAAAGGCTGTAAAACCTTCAAAAATATTTACAGCCTATGCCACTGAGCCTGACCCCTTTGAGATCTTGACCTTGGAACCCTTATCCAAGCCTCCAATCACTTCCAGACCCTTGATTTTAACCCATTGAACAGTAAACTGCATTTTTCAGACCCATTTTTGACTCTAGTTGACCAATGGGCCAAAATTGACTAAAATACCCTTATGAGATTTCTAATGGCTATTTCAATTCAAATCAATTCCAAACTCTTTGAAACCACTTCCAATGAATTTCAAATATCAAACTCAACTTGTTGAACTCAAAACCAGACCTTGGGTCAACCTGGTTGACCAAGTCAACCAAGTTTGACCCATGGACCCATACACCCCTCCCCTTTCAAAATTTTGAATCTACTCCATTCCAAGTCCTTTGAATGTATGGGATGAACCCTTGGGTACCCAAGAGACCCCTCTTGGTCATCCAAGCCTTGGGCTTACTTGGGTTAGCCTTATGGCTTGACCCAAGTGACCCAAGAGAGACCTCCCTTGAGCCATCCTTTGATCTTAATCAAATTGAATCCAAATCAAGGTGCCATTGGGTTCCCATTGACCCAATACACCTTCCTTGACCAGCCCAATCCTTGGGCTCATTTAGGTCAAGAGTTAGGCTAGCCCAAAGTGCCTAATAGCACTTGGGATTGGGCCAACTCTCAACCTAAATCCAATTGAACCTGGCCAACACCTCCCATAGGTGGCCCTAGGTCCAATACACCTCCTCCAGCCAGCCCATGCCTTGAGCTAGCTTGGGTCAATAGTTAGGCTAACCCAAAGTAGCCAAAAACACTTGGACCCGAGCCAACCTTTGACACAGATCAAATTGGACCCAATTGCCACTTGCATTGGGTGCACCAGACCCAGACCCACTTCCCACTTCAAGCCCAGGGTCTGGCCTGACCTGGGTTGAGCCCAAATTGACCCGAACCGAGCAGGTTTGGATCAACCCGAGCCATCTTTTAATCCAGATCGAATTCGACCCGATTGCCACTTGCATTGGGTGCACCAGACCCAGACCTGCCTCCCATACCAAACCCAGGGTCTGGTCTGACCTGAATCGAGCTCAATCCGACTCAAACCAAGCAGGTTCGAGCCCAACCGAGCCACCAGATCGATCCCAGCTTCCCCAGGCCAATTTGACTCCACAATTGGCTCCAGCATGTCCCCATCGGCCTTCCCTGGTCAATCCGACCCAGACCATGGCCGGCGGCGGTCGGAACCAATGGAGAGCAAGCTCCGGTGGTCCCCCCAGACCGAAAGCCTTCCAAAGGCTGTGGCTCGCCGGCTTGAGGCTCACGAGCTCTCTGGAATGGTGCCCCTTTCCACTTGGCATCAATCCGCGACCTCCTCCACTTCAATCCTGGCCGTCCGAGCTCGCGGGAGGAGGCTGAATAGGGTGGTGCTCCCCAAGGCTCGCCAGACGATCCCAGAGTTTTCGAACGGTTCCCCAGAGCTTCCTCGATCTCCCAGCACCTTCCTTCGAGCTCCCAGACCGTCCCTTCCATCGCTTCGAGCGAACTCCGGCGAAAGGGCTTCGGCGTCCCGCTCGAAGTCATACCTCCAGCCGTTCTCCAGTCGCGGCCTCAGAAGGAAACCTGCTCGCCTTCGTCTCCTGAAGCTTCCAGATAGAGAAGCTCATTCGTTGAGACTTTCTCTGCGGTAATTCCTTCATCCCGAGCTCCCTAGCTAGGTAGTCCGGTCAAGTGTGAAGAAAACCTTCACCCCAACGGATTTCCACCGTTGGATTGAAGGTTTCCACCCCCCTGATCCTCCCTGTGAAATTTTGTCGAAGTTCGCCGGCGGGATCAATCGGATCACGCCGGAGAAGGTTCACGGCCTCGGGTAAGAGCGGAGGTTGAAGACGAAATCTCAGCCATTGATTCCGATCAACGGCTCGGATTAAATCCCGTGGTTCCGGAGCGCCTTGAATCCTAGCCGTCCGATCCCGCATCCGACGGCTACGATTAATCCGACCGTTACCCAGTCAGCGCCAATGATTGCCCAGCCAATCGGGACGCGCCGCGTGTAAAGCGCGGCTGACTGTGTAATGGCTGGATTAATAATTCCAGAAAATCAAGGGAACTTCAAAAATCCATATCTCCCTGCACACTTGACCAAATTAGGTGTTTTTAGGCTCATTGGAAAGGTCTCAGGGAGATCTTCAAAAGCCCTATGGTTCCAGGCCCTAATTGCATGTATGTTAAGCTTAATTTCATTAATGGTATTATTTCAATTTATGCAATTACTGTTTGTAGTTAAGTCTCCAGGGCATGGAACTTTGGGAGATTGAATTTGGGCATGTCTTTGACATGTCCAAATTTTGTCTCCCCTGTTTTAAAAGTCTAAGGGCACTTTTCCCCAATTTTGAGTTTAAGGGTCATGGGTTGACCCTTAAATTCAAATTGGGATTTAAGCCTATCCAATGAGAATTAGGATCTGTTTTTTTTTTTTTTTTTTGTGTGTTGATTATGCTTAGGATATGGAGTTTAGGGCCACTGACTTTGCCCCAATCCAACCTTAGGATAGCTCCCTAGGATTTTTTTGAAGGTGACTTAGAGCTCACCTTAGGCGGCTTAGTTAGCCACCTTAGAGTATTCCAATTGAGCCCAAATTTGGTGTGTTCAGGCCTTGGGATCATGTGACCCCATGGTCCAAATTTCATCAGATTTGGAGTTCATTTGGTTCACCAATTAGGAGCCATAGCTTGCCCTTGCTAGAATTGCCCCCTAGCCTTAATTAAATCCTAATAAATCCCTTTTAAATCCAAAATTCAAGTTTAATACTTCATATTAATCAGTGTTGAAACCTTAACCCATGAGAATTAAAAGCCCCTTGATTGGACATCAAATTAAGCCTTAATTTAATTTTAAGTAAAATTCAATGTTTAATTAATATTAATTAATTAATAATCATTAAAAATCCCAAGAATTAATTTAATGCTTGATAATCTCCCCTTAGATCACCTCTGATCTTTGGGAGAGATTTCAGGGAGTTTGAGATCCATTTAGGCCCAAATCACTAGAATAGTCTTTAATTGAAATAATTGAAAATTTTCATAAATATCCAAATTTCTAAAAAATCATAACTTTTGATAGAAAACTCCAAATTGAATGTGCCATATGTCTAAAAACTCATAATTAGGTCTAGTATTTATTAAAAATCTGAAACCCTTAAAGATTAACTTTAATTTTAAAAGTCAAGTTTTGACCCCTTAGTTAGCATATCTGGATAACTTCAAAAATTCATTAACTCTCCTAAATTCTAGAATTTCTTTAATAGGATCATAAAATTCTCAACCAACCCATTAAAATCAGTAACCAACTCCCTTTAATATTAATCCACTCCTTTAATTCCAACCAATTTAAATCAACTTAATCAACCCCGATTGCTACTGGGTAACCCAGGCCTACGAGGCTATTAGCTTAGCCCCAAGGAAGGTGAAATAAACTTCACGGCCTCGGTGTGAAACAAAGGTAGTAATCAATTAACTTTTAAAATATGTTTAATTAAAATTCTTAATTTATTAATACTTAAATTTTAATCTAAATCCCTTTTAAGCCTTAACAAACCCAGACTTTTAGACAACTTTAACTAATCACCCTTTTTAGGACCTACCCCAGCCACACGACCTTTTACACACACTTTAGATGATGTGCTAGGACAACCAACTCTAGATCTAGGTTAGGCCGGTGTTTACTTTACTGCTGTGTGCCGGATTTTTTGTAGTTTTCACTGCATGTTGTGGATGAAATTGCTTTGCTGTGTCTGCTTACTTTTTCTGTACTCTGTGGATGGATTGATGTGTTTGGCGACTAGATTACCCTTAGGTTAGGCTCGATCTGGATGTTGACACAGTTTTCTGCAGGTGGCCACGCTCATGCAGGGCAATATAAAAAAGGGGGCTAAATCAAAAAAAAAAATATTATCAATTGCTATAACTCTTTGCACAGGTGCTTCAGCTGCTAAAGCCCCCAAATCATAAAAAGAGCGTGGCCAGTGTGTTTATTTTTCTTTTCTGCTCATATACAACTGCTTGGGAATAACTGCTTTTTATATATTAATTGCTTAGGATAACCCTGCAGGTGAGTCTAGATCTTTTATTTTGATATAAATGTAATTTGTACAAGTGTCAAGTGTTGTGAAAGTTGATTTTGAGTTGGGATACATAGATCCAAAGCTTGGATTCCAAAGAGGAAAGGATACCCCTTTAGGGAACACTCCTTTTCCATTTGGAAATCCAAATTTGGATCATACCTCTTCCTTACCCAAAGAGGAAAGAGTGGCCTTCCCCCTTAGAGGGAAGTGCCCTCTTGTCCATTTGGGTAATCCACCACGAAGATTCCAAGAAGATTGAAGAAAAGGAGTCCAAAGAAGAATGAAATTGAAGATTTGAAGATTTGAAGATTGAGAGTATCCCACTCAAAATAACTTGCGTCGTTACTAGGTTTAGAATCCGGGTTGTTGTCAGTGGTGCCCGGCCACTTTACTTTCTGCAATATTCTGGTTTGTAATAAGCAAGGCAATTCTGCCTATGGACATTTATTAATTAATTTATATTTGATGTGATGATTTGATTGCCTCTAGGATTACTTGTTTTTACTAGTTTTTTGGCGATTGCATGCCGCTCTTTGTTTTCGCCTGGATACGTGAGGCTCGTGAGGGTGTGAAGTTTTTTATACTCAAAATATTAAAGTCCAAAATTTTAGTGAGTCTAAATAACATAGAAAGATAACGAATCTAGGAAATTAGCCGGGGATCGACCCCCGGGGTCGCATGCATATTTTTGCATTACTCTTTCCTTGCTTTAGACCCTTCCCCGCCTGCGGGTAGAGTCCGGATAGTCTGACCTATGAGGACGAGGTGCCGGACCTGGGGAAGTCCAGTCTTCTAAAAAAACTATTTTATAAGCCTGTTTTTTAAAATTTCAAGCATACTTGATTGGAAGTTGTTAACTAGCATGCATTGCATTAGATACAAACCAAAAGAGTCAAAATTTTAATTGCATCAGTTTAGCATTTTTGCACCCAACATATGTCAAAGGGGCTAATTAGGAGAGTCTCTAGATGTCGGCCCCAACTCTCCAAAACTTTAATTACAACGTCCTTACCACTCTTTCATAAAAGACCGGACTCATCTTTTTTAAATCGACTAGGTGGTTAGCTGGCTCCCATCCAGGCCGGGGTAAGTCCAGGTTTTGCACTGCATTAGTTAGGATCGGACGACTGTGGTCCAGTGTCCAGAGTAGATTTAGGTTCCGGGGCAGATTTTTGATTATAAGACCCCAAACTTCGGGAATCTAATCCCAAATTTCTAATAAAATACTCAACTCTAATTAAAGCTTCATTTCAATCCTAAAACATAAAGCCCAACATTTAGATTAAGTTGGGACACTTCCGGATGGTTCCAGAATCTCAAAGTGTCCCCTACTCTTCTCCATTTGATTCTGTTAATAAGTGCTCAATTTTGATCCATTCCCTTTTGAGTTTCCAATAATTCTACTCATACTTTGATATCACTCCTAGAAACTCTAAACAAAATTCTGCCATTATTTTAATCGAGAGTTTTCGTAGGAGATTTTATCTCCCTACGATATAATTAACTACGAGGGCTTGCGCTCGTAGGAGATTTAGAACCCCACACACCTGATTTTAAAATTGATTTTAAAACTTCACTAGATTTCTTTGGGAAAAGTTAAAGAATGATCGTCGTCGTTGCATTAGAAGAATTATCGTAGAATGGTATCATTTCCCTTTGGGGAGATATATCCTTCTTCGATAAGGCTTTGGATGTGAATGCGACGATCATACTTCTTGAATATTGTAATTGGGTATTTAGTTGAACTCTACTTTGCTCCTTCGGGGCCATATGAAGTTCTCTTTAGGACCCGATCATAATATTCAAGATGAGTTTACATATTTCTAAGTCTGAACACCGTTATGAAAGTTTATCTTTGTCCCCCGGGGTGATATACTCTTTCTAACGAGTTGATTCGACCTTAGAATTAGAGCTCAACCTTAATCTTAAAATCCCCAAAGAAAAAAACTAATATTTTTCAAAACCTGTTTTCCAAAATTCCACCAACAAAAAAATGGCACGCCCGGTGGGACAAATCTCTCTCTCCATCTTTAATAATGGCAAAGTTTTGTTTCATCGGTAGTTTTAACTATCATTTCTTCCGTTGGTCCCTTTGCCCATTTCTTCCTTGGGTGAGTGTGGCCAACATCTAAATAATAACAAAATACTAAAAGAGAGGTTCCACCTCTAAATTTCGCTTTTCGTTCTGATTTTGACCTTCTGCCCCAGCACGGCCTGTGAGGCGACAGTGTCAAATCAGATCTCTGGATATCCTTTTTAATTTTATGGATTTATGGTCGATAAATTTTTCGTTCAACATATAAATCCTTAAAATTGAAAAGAATGCAAATCTTTGATTTCATCCCAAAACTTGTTAGTTTTAACCCCCTCACTTCCCCTTTGACATTTAAGGGTGGGGAGGGTTAAACTATTCCTCCTTACTTGAGCTTTCTCACAATTCCATAAGCCTTCGGGCAAGGGGAAACTCTGTCCGTTGTGTTTTTGGAACTTGTAAAAAAAAACCCATCTCAAATTCTCAAAATTTCTTCAAAATTTTCTTAAACTCCAAGTTGACATATGTTACCCCATACGATTTCCTCGTGGGCCAATATATGTCATACTTTCAAAAAAATGATAATAAAATACTTTTTTACCACTCTTTTCAAAAAAAAAAAAAAAATCTAATTTCAATCATTTTCTTTAACTTTCAGAAAATTTCAAATGGCTGGCCAACTGATTTTCTCTTTTGACCGAGAGTTGTCCTCAACTGTTAATGACCAAGGGAGCACTGTTATTTTTGGAATGGGATTCAGTACTCTAGAGCTCTCTATGGATGGACACCAGATTGTGAGCCTGGATGCCAGTAAGGAAACTCCCCCAGTAGTTGAGTTAATTGTTGGATCTGCACCCACCTTGCCAGTAGTCAGTGATGATCAGGAACAGCCTGAACCGGTTGTTGAGCCTCCCACTGAAATTAAGTCTGTTTTTGAAGAAGGGTCTGGTTCTGGACTTAGATTCACCACGAAGAATCAGAAGAAGAATTATTTGAGGAGACTTAGAAAAAAAAATATCTAAGGCTAAGAGAGTTCTACCCTTTAAGACCTTGGCTCAAGTAGAACCTGAGGCTGTTGAGGAGCTACCTATTCCTGCTTCCTCTCCCCTCCTAAAGGGAAGTCGCTTTTACCCCTTGGCTTCAGCTCAAGGGGAGGAGAGGATAGCTAGGATAGCCCGTTCTCCACCATGCCCGGTCGACTACTCGACCAAGAAAACTCAGAAAGAAAAACATCTTCAAAAGACAAGGACTCTGAGAAATATAATTCATACCTGTGCTGCACAGACTGGGCAGACTAAAGAGGAGTATGTGAAACAATTGAAGGGAGTGATCTCACATCGCTTCCAAAAAGAAGTGTTGAAGGAAGAAGTATCTGAAGCAAAGAATTTAACCCCTCAATTCGTTAGAAAAAATAAGAAGTATGCTAGACAGCCCGCTACTTCAGTACTGGTTGATGGATATCACTGGGTGCCACGCCCTCTGTCCTCCCAAACAGAGGGTATTGTGTTGACTGGGTCCGAGAGAGAGGCCGCCATCTTACTCTGGTACCCCCCGGTACCCCCACATAAACCTGTAAGATTGGCCTCTGTGATTGTCAAACCAAAGGGGGTTGAAGTTCAAAAGTCTGTGGACCTTAAGGGAAAAAGACCTAAATCTCCTGAAAGGAGATATGTGCCAAAGAGAACCAAGTTGGAGAGTCTGCCACCACCTCCTAGAACTTCTAAGTTCATTCTGCAGCTCCAACGAGTTTCAGTCGACCCTACTCCGAGTTCAGTTGAATTGATGGATGTTCAGGCTAGTACTCCAGTTGTTACAGTTGATAGTCCTGCCACGGTCAGCCTGACTCCGGATCCAATAGTTTACCGTTCCTGCTACCCCAGTTGATGATTCCCAAAGTCCGAGTGTCATTCCTAGGCCCCTTAGTCAGGTGTCTGAGGACCTTACCTTACCGGATGTGGGAACTATCACTTTACAAGCTCCTACTTCTCCTGAGGAATATGTCCCTCTCCCTGTAGAGGATGCCACTCTTCTGACTACCAGCTCTGGGATAGTCGAAGAGGAGAGAGTTGACCAGGATTTAGAAATGGAAGATGAACCAGATACAAAGTCTCAACCAGATCCTAATCCAAAACTTACAGAAATCATTGCCCTTATGGATTCTGAAGAGTTGTTTGATATGGCTGAGTATAAAGGATACTTACCCCTTGACCCTAAATCAATTGGGGATAGACCGGTCGAGGAGGTAGTCCAGGAAATAAGAAACATCTTGTTGAACAAAGAAGGAATGGCTTCTTTTGATCCCGATACGGATGATCTCCTTGGAGATGAAGATGATTATGTTGGGGGCATTCATGTGGTTGAAACTAGAGGGTCTAATAAAGAAGCTGAGCCCAGCAAGCGCCGATTTGTTAAGGATGATGATCCACATGCTGTTGAGTCAGAGTCAGATGAGTCTGTGAAAGATAGAGATGAAGAGCATATAAAAAACTTGGAGACTCAGCTTGCTAGCATGATGTCACAAGTTAGAGAAATGCAAGAGAGAGTTGGACAAATCACAGCAAGAGTCTTTCATGATCCACCAGTCAGCTCGAGAGCTCACAGAAAAGGCCAAAAGGGCAGAACTTAATTCCAGACCTCTCGAGTCACCACCTATGACTCTCCCTTGTCCAGTAGAGAGACACCTCCAGTTCACCCTGCAGTCTCCTCCATTCCTTCAATTCCACCTCAGAAGGATATCAAGCAGTTAATTGAGGACCAGGTAAGGGAGGCCTTAGCCCATGCTCAAGGAACTGTGTCTATTTCAAAGGGTAGACCCTATCCCGAGGAATATGACTTAGTTCCTTACCCAAAGGGCTTTGTGCCACCAACTTTTAAAGTTTTCACTGGAATTGAAAATCCGAGACAGCATCTGGCCCACTTCCGAGCAAGCTGTTGCAATGCAGGAGGGTCGGATGCTCTACTATTTCGCCAATTTGTAAGTAGTCTATCCGGCATTGCTTTTGAATGGTACGCCGATCTGCCCAACGGTTCACTAAGAACCTTTAGCGACCTAGAAAACCTCTTTCTTAAGAGATTTTCTGGGGCGCAACAACGCACCACCGTGGGCGATCTCGTGGTTGAAAAGCAAAAGCCGGGAGAGTCTCTAGTTGAGTACATCTTGAGGTGGCGAAACCTCTCGATGAAGAAGTGTGAACCCCAGTTGCAAGAACAACATGCTGTGGAGATCCTTTTGAAGAATATCCACGGTCCTGTTGCTTTTCTCCTGAAGGGTTTCACTATTAAAACTTTTGAGAAACTTCTTAATAAGGCTAGCAATTTGCAGGAAGAGGCTCCTAGGATGCCATTCTTACGAGAGCAGTCTGAAGAAAGGAAGGGTCCAAAATTGGTGAAAACATTTGAAAAGAAAGCTGTGGTCTCAGCAGTAGATAAAGGAAAGAGGCCAGTGATTAGTCAGCCTAGCACTCCACTTCCACCACAGCCGCCTCAGAAGCAGCCCTTTCAGATAGTTCCTCAACATACTAGAGATCCCTCCTCCATCCCTTTTTAGAGAGAGATTGGCAAAGCCTTATCCATTTAAAAGGGAGTCAGTTAAGAAGATCTTCAGGAGTCTGTTAAAGAAACCGGATTTTCAGTTACCAGAGGCTAGAAGGCCTGAGGATGAGAGCAAGAAAGATGATCCGAAGTATTGCCCGTACCACAGGATGCTTAGTCACCCTCTTGAGGACTGCGTTGTGTTCAAAGATTGGCTTGAGAGGAACTACACCCAAGGTAACATCATAATACCTAAGGAATACTTGGTCGATCCAGAAAAGGCTTCAATTAAGACCATTTCAGGTAATCCTCTTAACTCTTCTTGTTTTGTTGAAGATGGTTGGGACATTGCTTTGTCCCGGGCACTTAAAAAGTCGATTAACAAGTCTTTTCGTCTTTCTCAACAGCTGACTACGATAGCCCAGGCCCCGGTGTGGAAAGTTGACCTGGACGCTTCGCAGAAGGATGTTGAGCCACTTCCCTCTCCAGTAGTCTTAGGAACTACTGAGAAAAATATGAAAGAAGAGAAATCTGATTTTGTAGAGAGGAAGTGTGTAGATGAGAGATGTATTAGAATGGCGGATGGTGGTGTTAAAACCCTTTCCCCTCTTTTGTTATCTGACTTTTACTTTGCCCCATCAAAGGCGAAGGGTCAAAAGATGAATAAAAAAACATCCTTCTACTTCTGTCTTGATGATTAACCATGAATCTCAAATGCAAATTGATGACTCTCCTGTTTCAAATCAAACTCCTAATGAACCAAATATCGAGGTTAGTCAAACCAACCTCACTGAATCGATTATTCAAGAAGAAGTCGAATGTGAAGCTTTATCAGAAAGTGATTTCCCTCAAATCAATTTCCAAGGAAATCCTATCTTGATAGAACTTTCAGATTCTGACTCGCTTTCAGGAAATGATGATCCAACACCTATGGTGTGTGTAGACACTGCCCTAGTTTGCCCGCCCGAAGACGTCGAGCAGGTGCAACTCCGTGGCGGTAAAGTCTTACCCCCTAGGTTGCCCCCTCAGGATAAAGGCAAGCAACCTTCATTCGAAAATTTAAGTCCGGATTCCCCTCAACAACCAGAATTCCCTTTAATTCCTCCGGGTTTCGAGTCTGTCGTTCCTAAAGTTGATTACAACGTTCTAGCCCACCTTAGGAAGTTGCCAGCAAAATTAAGTATTTATGACGCCCTCCTTCTTTCCAAAGAAATGAGGGAGTCTCTAATTAAAGCACTTCTCGATCCAGAGATTTGCTTAACACAGTTAGCTGCAACTTCAGAAGGTGAGGCTCTCTACTTCAAAGAGGTCCCTGGGGTTACCTTTTCAGACGAAGATTTACTCTTGAGAACTGCTGACCACAATCGTCCCCTCTATATTACCGTAGATGTGGGAAATTTCAAGTTATCAAGAGTCCTTGTTGATCCGGGTGCATCGGTCAACGTAATGAACATAAAGACTCTTGCCTATCTCAGAGTTGATACTAGCAAGCTTTCAACCGACAGGTTGGTGCTTCGTGGGTTCAACGAGAAGGGCGAGAGAGCTTTAGGTTCAATCACTCTCTACTCCTGGAGATAGGAGGTTTAAAAACTGAAGCTAAATTTCATATAATTGATTCGACTACGTCCTTTAACGCACTTCTAGGTAGACCTTGGATTCACGAATATAGAATGGTTCCATCTACCCTGCACCAATGCATTAAATATCAACGAGATGGCATTGAACATGTGATTAAGGGTGATTTGCAACCATTCTCAATTCAAGAAATTGGGATCTACGAAGATGCTGCATATTTTGTACCAAAAGGGTCCTCGTCCCGTTCTAAATTAGAGATCAAATTTGAGGAGAAAATGGTTGGACAAAAATTCAACCAAAAGAAAGAAAAAGATAAGGATATCAATCAAGAAATGATTCAATCGAGTAGTGAAGACGACTCTGACATCGTTGTCCTTAGACCTCCAAGCACATTACCTCAAAGAGGTGGGAGGATGGTTTTAAGGGCACGAGGTCGAGGCCGCGCTTCATTAGACAGGAGAGCAGCACCTGTATACATTGATTTGGAATCAGATTCCGATGGTGAACTAGAAAATCAAGGTGCTGCCCTCTCTCTCAATTATCAAAACATAAATACTCCTCCAAAATTTGATCTCACCTTAGACCAGGACAGTGACCCTGAGGTAGATATTTCAAAAGTTAAAAGTGGCGAGCCCGAATTAACAATGTATGAAAAGCTCACTAGAAGGATTGAGGCCTTTTTCTCTGACCCCACTGTCGGCAGGCAGGGTTGTAGGGTTGGAAGTTAAAGTGGCCCCCAACTTGGATGGTGAAGTTAAGAAAGTCCAGAAATTCTTTCCTGGCTCCTCCTCCGCAAGGGACGAAGGTGATGTAACCCTTGAGGAGGCAGATTTTAATGAATTAATGGAATTACCTTTCGGCTACTTCCCTGTGTGTGTAAAAAAATACTTTTTCTAAAGGTTCTATACCATACCGATGGACTAAGGGTCAAGCTAGATACCACGAGAATATTTGGCGAACAAAAATAAAAAAAAAAATCCAACGAGTGGTATTGGCTTTGGAACAGTTAGTTTCATTCGACGATGATGAGTATTGCCTAATGATAACTTACCATCTCGATTCTCCAAATGTCCCTACAGATCCTCCTTCTCCTTTGGATGGACTCTGTTTGGAGACTTTAGACGATCCCGATGATCTTCAAGTTCGGGATGCACCCCCTGAATTTGAAGAGGAAATTAAGTCGACAGTCGATGAGTTGAGAGAAATTAACTTGGGAAACGATGATGACCCCCGTCCGATTTTCATAAGTACTTTGTTGAGCGAGGGTGAAACCCGAGACTTAATCCAGTTGTTATTCGAGTTTAGGGATTGCTTTGCCTGGACATATGACGAAATGCCAGGTTTGCCTGCTGAGGTAGCAGTTCACAAACTTGGGGTTCGGCATGATGCCATCCCTGTTAAACAAGCTCCTCGACGCATGCGCTTAGAGATTGAGCAACAAGTCGTTTCTGAAGTTAAGAAATTGGCAGAGGCCGGATTCATTCGAGAGGAACAATACCCCTCTTGGGTGGCCAGCGTCGTGCCAGTTCGAAAGAAAAATGGTCAGATTCGGATTTGTGTCGACTATAGGGATCTGAATAAGGCATGCCCTAAAGATGAGTTCCCTCTACCAATACCAGAACTCATGGTGGACATTGCCTCCTCACATGCTATTTTCTCCTTCATGGATGGCTCGTCGGGTTATAACCAAATCAAGATGGCCCCTGAAGATGAGAGAAATACGGCGTTCAGAACCCCTATTGGAATCTTTTGTTATAAGGTAATGCCATTCGGCTTAAAGAATGCCGGAGCAACCTACCAACGGGCCATGACCCGTATCTTTGACGACCTAATTCATAATCAAGTTGAATGTTATATTGATGATTTAGTTGTCAAGAGCAAGGTTAAAGAGGCTCACCTGTATGACTTAAGAGTTGTTTTCGAACGGTTGCGCCGCTACGATTTGAAAATGAACCCCTTGAAGTGCGCCTTCGGCGTCGCTTCGGGAAAATTCTTAGGATTCGTAGTGAGGCACCGCGGAATCGAGATAGATCCTGCTAAAATTGAAGCCATCTTAAATATGCCATCTCCTAAGAGTCTTACTCAGTTAAGGTCTCTACAAGGTAGATTGGCATATATAAGGAGGTTTATTTCTAATCTTTCCGGGAGATGTCAACCCTTTTCTGTCCTTGCGAAAAAGGATACTAAATTCGTATGGGGCGAGAAGTGTCAGAATGCTTTTGACGATATCAAACAATACCTTTCTAACCCGCCAGTCTTGGCAGCTCCGATTCCGGGAAAGCCATTAATCCTCTACACCGCAGCTCTAGATGAGTCTTTAGGTGCCCTGTTAGCTCAAGTTAACGACGAAGGAAAAGAGAATGCTCTCTACTACCTTAGTCGAAGACTCCTTCCTACTGAAATTCGATACCCGTCAATTGAGAAGCATTGTCTTGCTTTAGTTTTTTGCAGCCCAGAAACTGAGGCATTACATGCTCTCCCACTCAATCAGTTTGATTTCAAGAGTTAATCCTTTGCAATATCTTATGACCCGACCTACGTTGTCAGGACGTTTAGCTCGTTGGTCTATGATATTGTTGCAATTTGAGATTACTTTCACTCCCCTTCGTGCTGTGAAAGGACAAGCTGTTGCCGACTTTCTGGCAGCACACCCGCTGCCGGCAGATTCTCCTTTGAACGATGATTTACCCGACGAACAAATCATGAGTTTGGGGGAATCTGGAGAGGCCATCTGGGAATTATATTTTGATGGGGCAGCATCCTCTCGTAGGATTGCGACCCAACAATCTGTAATTCCTGGAAAGGCTGGAGTCGGTCTAATTTTTATTACACCAGAAAAAGGGATGATGCATTTTTCCTACCACTTATCGGAGCCTTGCACAAACAACGAAGCTGAATACGAAGCTCTGATAACTGGTTTGGAACTTGCAATTCTAATGGAGATTAAAGAGATTAAGATCTTTGGGGATTCTCAACTGGTTATTAACCAAGTCGCCGGAACTTATAAAGTCTTGAATCCGAATCTCCTAAAATATCACCAGTATACACTTCACTTGTTGGAACAAATCCCCATTGCTACTTTGTATAGGGTTCCCCGTGGAAGCAATTCTGCGGCGGATGCCTTAGCAAAACTTGCAAAGGAATTTGCATGTCCTGAGGAGGATTCCATCCCTGTAGAGATACAGGGTCGTAAGACCCTTTCTCTTATAGATTTGGAACACATTAGTAAGACTCCCCTTCAGATCCTTTCTGCCTCTTCGACAACTGACGAAGAAGGCGATTGGAGACGACCCTTAGTCGATTACCTTAAAGAAGGGAAGCTTCCCCAGGATAAATCACTCTCCAACCAGATTAAGAAACGTGCCCTATCATATGCACTAGTTAACGATCTGTTTGTACCGTCGGTCCTTTGATCACATGTGGCTGCGCTGTTTGAACAAGCGAGAAGCCCAGAAAATTGTTAATGAAGTTCATTCAGGACTGTGCGGTGCTCATCAATCGGGTCCAAAAATGAAATTAAAGATTAAAAGACTTGGATACTACTGGCCTACAATGATTGACGATTGCATGAATACTGCAAAGCACTGTCATCAATGTCAGGTCCATGGTGTGGTTTTACATCAACCGCCTAATGTGTTACACCCTACGATAGCCTCGTGGCCCTTCGAGAGTTGGGGCACGGATATCATTGGGCCGATTGACCCTCCCTCCGCGAGAGGTCATCGTTTCATATTAGCTGCAACTGATTACTTTTCAAAATGGGCGGAAGCAATTCCCCTACGAAACGTAACATCACACCATGTCTTAAAATTCTTTCGTGACCATATTGTATATCGATTCGGCGTACCCCGCAGAATCATATCCGATAATGGGTCCGCATTCAAGTCTACAAAAATCAATAGTTTTGTAAGGCGCCATAATATTGATTGGAGATATTCGACGATCTATTACCCCTCGGGCGAATGGATTGGCCGAGGCCTTCAACAAAACCTTGGTGCAAATTGTCAAAAAGACCCTTGATGATAACAAACGGCAGTGGGATGAGCGGTTGGTGGAAGCTCTGTGGGCTTATCGTACCACTTATAGAACCCCGACCCAATCCACCCCGTTTGCACTAGTGTATGGATCTGAGGCTGTTCTACCTTTGGAAATACAAATCCCTTCGCTTAGAATTGCAGTTCAGAATCAAATTACCAATGAACAAAATGCAAAACTACGATTGGAAGAACTCGAAGGCCTTGAAGAGCGACGTCTCCAAGCTCAACAAAGTTTAGAGTTGTATAAATCCCGTATGGTTCAAGCCCATGACAAGTTAGTGCGACCTAGGACCTTCCAAGCGGGAGACTTGGTATTGGTCCTTCGGAGGCCTATCTTGGCCCATCGGAAGCTGGGAGGCAAATTTGAACCTACATGGGAAGGACCCTTCATTATAGAGGACTGTCTACGAAGGAGGCTCGTATCAGTTAGTAGATTGTAAAGGGAACCACCCAATGCTACCTGTTAATGGGCGTTTCCTTAAGAAATACTATGCTTGATGTAGCTCATTTTATCAATTAATAAAACTTCCTTTTCTTGATTTACAACTTGATTTTACTTTTTTTTTTTTTAAGTTTTTTTTTTTTATCCCTTTTTTTCACCTTCTCCTTAAGGTTAGGTCCTTCCTTCCCTTAGGATTAGACCCGCTAGTGGTGGAGTACGCCCTCCGTGGCACTACCCTAGCATTTGACCCGGGGATTAGTGGTGGAGTACGCCCTTCGCGGCACCATCCTGATTCCCATTCGCTAGTGGTGGAGTACGCCCTTCGTGGCACCATCCTAGTTTGCCAGTTGAGGTCCTCTGTGTGGAGCAAGTTTCCTCCCCACATGACCATTCGCTAGTGGTGGAGTACGCCCTTCGTGGCACCATCCTAGTTTGCCAGTTGAGGTCCTCTGTGTGTGGAGCAGTTTCCTCCCCACATGACCATTCGCTAGTGGTGGAGTACGCCCTTCGTGGCACCATCCTAGTTTGCCAGTTGAGGTCCTCTGTGTGGAGCAAGTTTCCTCCCCACATGACCATTCGCTAGTGGTGGAGTACGCCCTTCGTGGCACCATCCTAGTTTGCCAGTTGAGGTCCTCTGTGTGGAGCAAGTTTCCTCCCCACATGACCATTCGCTAGTGGTGGAGTACGCCCTTCGTGGCACCATCCTAGTTTGCCAGTTGAGGTCCTCTGTGTGGAGCAAGTTTCCTCCCCCACATGACCATTCGCTAGTGGTGGAGTACGCCCTTCGTGGCACCATCCTAGTTTGCCAGTTGAGGTCCTCTGTGTGGAGCAAGTTTCCTCCCCACATGACCATTCGCTAGTGGTGGAGTACGCCCTTCGTGGCACCACCCTAGTTTGCCAGTTAATTTGCCTATTTGGAGTAAGTCTTCTATCAGCATCCTATAGGCCTAAGGTTGGGTGATGCCCTTCCTTAGACCCAAGGCTAGGTATTCCCTACCTTGGTTTCCAGTTGATCCGTCTACTAGGAGTAAGTCTTCTATCAGCATCCTGTAGACCTAAGGTTGGGTGATGCCCTTCCTTAGACCCAAAGTTAGGTATTCCCTACTTTGGTTTCCAGTTGATTTGCCTATTTGGAGTAAGTCTTCTATCAGCATCCTATAGGCCTAAGGTTGGGTGATGCCCTTCCTTAGACCCGAGGCTAGGTATTCCCTACCTTGGTTTCTCCAGTTCCCTTGTCTACTAGGAGTAAGTCTTCTATCAGCATCCTGTAGACCTAAGGTTGGGTGATGCCCTTCCTTAGACCCAAGGTTAGGTATTCCCTACCTTGGTTTTACCAGTTTTCCTTATCCAATAGGTGTAAGCCTTCCATTAGCATCCTATAGGCTTGAGGTTGGGAGATGATCTCCCTTTTTCACTCCCAAAATTCTACTTCCATTCGGTCAACGCCAATGTGTGCAGCAGAAGTTCCTTCTACTACACGCATTGGGGGTCCATTTGTTGACCTCATTTTTGTATGAGGTCACTAAGACCCATCCAAAATCCAGATTTAATCCTAGACCCTAGGATCCACTCTAGACCTTAGGATCTTTCCTAGAACTAGACCTTAGAGCTTATTCTAGAGCCTAGGATTCCTTTAAATCCTAGATCTTAGAACTCTCCTAGATCTTAGGATCACTCCAACTTCAAATCAACCTCCACCTTTGATCAACCTCAATTTTAAATCAATTTCTTTATTTGATCCACTCCAATTTCAATTTGATTCCTACCTGTGATCAATTTGAATCTCAAACTCCATCCAATTCAAATCCAAATTAATTCAAATTTCAAACATATCCAAACCTTGATCCAATCAATTTGACAATCCAAATTTTAACCTAGACTTTGATCCTATCCTTAATCTAGCCTTGACCCTATCCATCTATTAACAATCACAACATGATTGTAAATGGTTTGGATACTTCAATTTTAATTATTCAAACCTGAAATTCATTTCAGAATCCGGAAATCCTGACTCAAACCCTAAGTCTCAAGGCCTTGTCCTAAAGACCCTTTTTAGAGATTTTTCAAACATTTCAAAACCCAGTCAAATGGCCTCTGATTCAGGGTCTATCACTTGCAAAGTGATAAGACATGTCTCTAGAGGCTACCCTCCAACTTTGAGCTCATTCTGAGGTCTCTAACCCCAGAATTTGAATTAAAATTCAAAGGCTGTAAAACCTTCAAATATTTACAGCCTATGCCACTGAGCCTGACCCCTTTGAGATCTTGACCTTGGAACCCTTATCCAAGCCTCCAATCACTTCCAGACCCTTGATTTTAACCCATTGAACAGTAAACTGCATTTTTCAGACCCATTTTTGACTCTAGTTGACCAATGGGCCAAAATTGACTAAAATACCCTTATGAGATTTCTAATGGCTATTTCAATTCAAATCAATTCCAAACTCTTTTTGAAACCACTTCCAATGAATTTCAAATATCAAACTCAACTTGTTGAACTCAAAACCAGACCTTGGGTCAACCTGGTTGACCAAGTCAACCAAGTTTGACCCATGGACCCATACACCCCTCCCCTTTCAAAATTTTGAATCTACTCCATTCCAAGTCCTTTGAATGTATGGGATGAACCCTTGGGTACCCAAGAGACCCCTCTTGGTCATCCAAGCCTTGGGCTTACTTGGGTTAGCCTTATGGCTTGACCCAAGTGACCCAAGAGAGACCTCCCTTGAGCCATCCTTTGATCTTAATCAAATTGAATCCAAATCAAGGTGCCATTGGGTTCCCATTGACCCAATACACCTTCCTTGACCAGCCCAATCCTTGGGCTCATTTAGGTCAAGAGTTAGGCTAGCCCAAAGTGCCTAATAGCACTTGGGATTGGGCCAACTCTCAACCTAAATCCAATTGAACCTGGCCAACACCTCCCATAGGTGGCCCTAGGTCCAATACACCTCCTCCAGCCAGCCCATGCCTTGAGCTAGCTTGGGTCAATAGTTAGGCTAACCCAAAGTAGCCAAAAACACTTGGACCCGAGCCAACCTTTGACACAGATCAAATTGGACCCAATTGCCACTTGCATTGGGTGCACCAGACCCAGACCCACTTCCCACTTCAAGCCCAGGGTCTGGCCTGACCTGGGTTGAGCCCAAATTGACCCGAACCGAGCAGGTTTGGATCAACCCGAGCCATCTTTTAATCCAGATCGAATTCGACCCGATTGCCACTTGCATTGGGTGCACCAGACCCAGACCTGCCTCCCATACCAAACCCAGGGTCTGGTCTGACCTGAATCGAGCTCAATCCGACTCAAACCAAGCAGGTTCGAGCCCAACCGAGCCACCAGATCGATCCCAGCTTCCCCAGGCCAATTTGACTCCACAATTGGCTCCAGCATGTCCCCATCGGCCTTCCCTGGTCAATCCGACCCAGACCATGGCCGGCGGCGGTCGGAACGGAACCAATGGAGAGCAAGCTCCGGTGGTCCCCCCAGACCGAAAGCCTTCCAAAGGCTGTGGCTCGCCGGCTTTAGGCTCACGAGCTCTCTGGAATGGTGCCCCTTTCCACTTGGCATCAATCCGCGACCTCCTCCACTTCAATCCTGGCCGTCCGAGCTCGCGGGAGGAGGCTGAATAGGGTGGTGCTCCCCAAGGCTCGCCAGACGATCCCAGAGTTTTCGAACGGTTCCCCAGAGCTTCCTCGATCTCCCAGCACCTTCCTTCGGGCTCCCAGACCGTCCCTTCCATCGCTTCGAGCGAACTCCGGCGAAAGGCTTCGGCGTCCCGCTCGAAGTCATACCTCCAGCCGTTCTCCAGTCGTGGCCTCAGAAGGAAACCTGCTCGCCTTCGTCTCCTGAAGCTTCCAGATAGAGAAGCTCATTCGTTGAGACTTTCTCTGCGGTAATTCCTTCATCCCGAGCTCCCTAGCTAGGTAGTCCGGTCAAGTGTGAAGAAAACCTTCACCCCAACGGATTTCCACCGTTGGATTGAAGGTTTCCACCCCCCTGATCCTCCCTGTGAAATTTTGTCGAAGTTCGCCGGCGGGATCAATCGGATCACGCCGGAGAAGGTTCACGGCCTCGGGTAAGAGCGGAGGTTGAAGACGAAATCTCAGCCATTGATTCCGATCAACGGCTCGGATTAAATCCCGTGGTTCCGGAGCGCCTTGAATCCTAGCCGTCCGATCCCGCATCCGACGGCTACGATTAATCCGACCGTTACCCAGTCAGCGCCAATGATTGCCCAGCCAATCGGGACGCGCCGCGTGTAAAGCGCGGCTGACTGTGTAATGGCTGGATTAATAATTCCAGAAAATCAAGGGAACTTCAAAAATCCATATCTCCCTGCACACTTGACCAAATTAGGTGTTTTTAGGCTCATTGGAAAGGTCTCAGGGAGATCTTCAAAAGCCCTATGGTTCCAGGCCCTAATTGCATGTATGTTAAGCTTAATTTCATTAATGGTATTATTTCAATTTATGCAATTACTGTTTGTAGTTAAGTCTCCAGGGCATGGAACTTTGGGAGATTGAATTTGGGCATGTCTTTGACATGTCCAAATTTTGTCTCCCCTGTTTTAAAAGTCTAAGGGCACTTTTCCCCAATTTTGAGTTTAAGGGTCATGGGTTGACCCTTAAATTCAAATTGGGATTTAAGCCTATCCAATGAGAATTAGGATCTGTTTTTTTTTTTTTTTTGTGTGTTGATTATGCTTAGGATATAGAGTTTAGGGCCACTGACTTTGCCCCATTCCAACCTTAGGATAGCTCCCTAGGATTTTTTGAAGGTGACTTAGAGCTCACCTTAGGCGGCTTAGTTAGCCACCTTAGAGTATTCCAATTGAGCCCAAATTTGGTGTGTTCAGGCCTTGGGATCATGTGACCCCATGGTCCAAATTTCATCAGATTTGGAGTTCATTTGGTTCACCAATTAGGAGCCATAGCTTGCCCTTGCTAGAATTGCCCCCTAGCCTTAATTAAATCCTAATAAATCCCTTTTAAATCCAAAATTCAAGTTTAATACTTCATATTAATCAGTGTTGAAACCTTAACCCATGAGAATTAAAAGCCCCTTGATTGGACATCAAATTAAGCCTTAATTTAATTTTAAGTAAAATTCAATGTTTAATTAATATTAATTAATTAATAATCATTAAAAATCCCAAGAATTAATTTAATGCTTGATAATCTCCCCTTAGATCACCTCTGATCTTTGGGAGAGATTTCAGGGAGTTTGAGATCCATTTAGGCCCAAATCACTAGAATAGTCTTTAATTGAAATAATTGAAAATTTTCATAAATATCCAAATTTCTAAAAATCATAACTTTTGATAGAAAACTCCAAATTGAATGTGCCATATGTCTAAAAACTCATAATTAGGTCTAGTATTTATTAAAAATCTGAAACCCTTAAGATTAACTTTAATTTTAAAAGTCAAGTTTTGACCCCTTAGTTAGCATATCTGGATAACTTCAAAAATTCATTAACTCTCCTAAATTCTAGAATTTCTTTAATAGGATCATAAAATTCTCAACCAACCCATTAAAATCAGTAACCAACTCCCTTTAATATTAATCCACTCCTTTAATTCCAACCAATTTAAATCAACTTAATCAACCCCGATTGCTACTGGGTAACCCAGGCCTACGAGGCTATTAGCTTAGCCCCAAGGAAGGTGAAATAAACTTCACGGCCTCGGTGTGAAACAAAGGTAGTAATCAATTAACTTTTAAAATATGTTTAATTGAAATTTTTAATTTATTAATACTTAAATTTTAATCTAAATCCCCTTTTAAGCCTTAACAAACCCAGACTTTTAGACAACTTTAACTAATCACCCACTTTAGGACCTACCCCAGCCACACGACCTTTTACACACACTTTAGATGATGTGCTAGGACAACCAACTCTAGATCTAGGTTAGGCCGGTGTTTACTTTACTGCTGTGTGCCGGGTTTTTCGTAGTTTTCACTGCATGTTGTGGATGAAATTGCTTTGCTGTGTCTGCTTACTTTTTCTGTACTCTGTGGATGGATTGATGTGTTTGGCGACTAGATTACCCTTAGGTTAGGCTCGATCTGGATGTTGACACAGTTTTCTGCAGGTGGCCACGCTCATGCAGGGCAATATAAAAAAGGGGGGCTAAAAAAAAAAAAAATTATCAATTGCTATAACTCTTTGCACAGGTGCTTCAGCTGCTAAAGCCCCCAAATCATAAAAAGAGCGTGGCCAGTGTGTTTTTATTTTCTTTTCTGCTCATATACAACTGCTTGGGAATAACTGCTTTTTATATATTAATTGCTTAGGATAACCCTGCAGGTGAGTCTAGATCTTTTATTTTGATATAAATGTAATTTGTACAAGTGTCAAGTGTTGTGAAAGTTGATTTTGAGTTGGGATACATAGATCCAAAGCTTGGATTCCAAAGAGGAAAGGATACCCTTTAGGGAACACTCCTTTTCCATTTGGAAATCCAAATTTGGATCATACCTCTTCCTTACCCAAAGAGGAAAGAGTGGCCTTCCCCCTTAGAGGGAAGTGCCCTCTTGTCCATTTGGGTAATCCACCACGAAGATTCCAAGAAGATTGAAGAAAAGGAGTCCAAAGAAGAATGAAATTGAAGATTTGAAGATTTGAAGATTGAGAGTATCCCACTCAAAATAACTTGCGTCGTTACTAGGTTTAGAATCCGGGTTGTTGTCAGTGGTGCCCGGCCACTTTACTTTCTGCAATATTCTGGTTTGTAATAAGCAAGGCAATTCTGCCTATGGACATTTATTAATTAATTTATATTTGATGTGATGATTTGATTGCCTCTAGGATTACTTGTTTTTACTAGTTTTTTGGCGATTGCATGCCGCTCTTTGTTTTCGCCTGGATACGTGAGGCTCGTGAGGGTGTGAAAGTTTTATACTCAAAATATTAAAGTCCAAAATTTTAGTGAGTCTAAATAACATAGAAAGATAACGAATCTAGGAAATTAGCCGGGGATCGACCCCGGGGTCGCATGCATATTTTTGCATTACTCTTTCCTTGCTTTAGACCCTTCCCCGCCTGCGGGTAGAGTCCGGATAGTCTGACCTATGAGAGGACGAGGTGCCGGACCTGGGGAAGTCCAGTCTTCTAAAAAACTATTTTATAAGCCTGTTTTTTAAAATTTCAAGCATACTTGATTGGAAGTTGTTAACTAGCATGCATTGCATTAGATACAAACCAAAAGAGTCAAAAATTTTAATTGCATCAGTTTAGCATTTTTGCACCCAACATATGTCAAAGGGGCCAATTAGGAAAATCTCTAGATGTCGGCCCCAACTCTCCAAAACTTTAATTACAACGTCCCTTACCACTCTTTCATAAAAGACCGGACTCATCTCTTTTTTAAATCGACTAGGTGGTTAGCTGGCTCCCCAATCCAGGCCGGGGTAAGTCCAGGTTTTGCACTGCATTAGTTAGGATCGGACGACTGTGGTCCAGTGTCCAGAGTAGATTTAGGTTCCGGGGCAGATTTTTGATTATAAGACCCCAAACTTCGGGAATCTAATCCCAAATTTCTAATAAAATACTCAACTCTAATTAAAGCTTCATTTCAATCCTAAAACATAAAGCCCAACATTTAGATTAAGTTGGGACACTTCCGGATGGTTCCAAAATCTCAAAGTGTCCCCTACTCTTCTCCATTTGATTCTGTTAATAAGTGCTCAATTTTGATCCATTCCCTTTTGAGTTTCCAATAATTCTACTCATACTTTGATATCACTCCTAGAAACTCTAAACAAAATTCTGCCATTATTTTAATCGAGAGTTTTCGTAGGAGATTTTATCTCCCTACGATATAATTAACTACGAGGGCTTGCGCTCGTAGGAGATTTAGAACCCCACACACCTGATTTTAAAATTGATTTTAAAACTTCACTAGATTTCTTTGGGAAAAGTTAAAGAATGATCGTCGTCGTTGCATTAGAAGAATTATCGTAGAATGGTATCATTTCCCTTTGGGGGAGATATATCCTTCTTCGATAAGGCTTTGGATGTGAATGCGACGATCATACTTCTTGAATATTGTAATTGGGTATTTAGTTGAACTCTACTTTGCTCCTTCGGGGCCATATGAAGTTCTCTTTAGGACCCGATCATAATATTCAAGATGAGTTTACATATTTCTAAGTCTGAACACCGTTATGAAAGTTTATCTTTGTCCCCCGGGGTGATATACTCTTTCTAACGAGTTGATTCGACCTTAGAATTAGAGCTCAACCTTAATCTTAAAATCCCCAAAGAAAACTAATATTTTTCAAAACCTGTTTTCCAAAATTCCAGAAGCAAGCAAGCAATGCTATACAATTTACATTGTTTGAAAGAAGTTTATTAAGTGTTGCATTCTAATGGTATGCTAAGACACCTAATGGGTTAGTACAAATAATAATAATATTAGAATAAAAGTTCTCTAGAATTTGTATAAGAGACATTACAATGTCACAGTAAGGGACCTGGTTGTGGAAAAATAGTAAATTGGCGAAGGTCTAGTTTTCTTAAATCTATGGTGGAGAAATATTAGCATGAAATGTGAGCCTCAACTCCAAGAACAACATACTATAAAAATTATTTTGAAGAATACTCTTATTTTAACCGCCTTCAAACTAAAATGATTCGTAATTAAAGCTTTCTAGAAGTTATTGAGTAAAGTGTTTAATCTCCTAGAAGAAATGTCTCAATTTACTATCTCAAAATATTAATCCCCCTTAGAAAGAAAAACCAAAATCTTTGAAGATACTTGAATGAAGTCTGGATCAATAACCTCAATCGATAAGGGTAAAGTGTCGATGGATATTTTGACATAAAATCTAAGTCATTTATCACATTATTAGTATTATACTAGGATATATAATCCTTAAGTTAGATCTCACATATATATTACTACTGGAGAGAAAAGAGAGATATTTAAAACTCCAAAGAATAAGGCTTACTCATTTAAAAGATAATCTATCAAGAATCTTCTAAGGAAATCATAACTCAAACTTCCTAAAACAAAGAAGCAAGAGGATTTAGGAAAATCTAGAAAGCATGGATGTTGCCCATATCACCAAATGATTTGTCTTAAATTAGAAATTTTTATAACTTTCAAGGAGTGGCTTCAAAAAATATCAAAGACGGATCAATTATGATACCCAAGGAGTATTTAGCTAACTCTAGTCAAGGATATGCTAAATGCATGATTGGTGAGCCTTTCATATCAATTTTCAGTTCAAAGCCTGATAACGAATAAGATATAGCTTTATCAAGTTCTTCTAAAAAGATTCCAGATAAAATTTATCATTAATATGTTTAGGTGTTTCAAGGAGTATAGAGTCCCCTCTAGGTTGATTGAAGAGCTCCTAAAGAGAAAGTTCAGAATAAAATTCTTTTTGAAGAAACAAAGAAGAGATCGTCATATCAGCCTTCAGTAGTTTAGAAAGAGGAACTCAATAATGGAAGTTATAATATAAATAAAAAAGTTGTAATTTATTCAAATGGCAAGAAAGGTATATTGTACTGCTTATACTGTATAATTTATACTTTGTCCTACCAGGAGCTAGCAATGATGAATGATTAAGTGTATATCTTGTTTATATCTAGTGATAATCAAATAAATGATGAAACATAAATAATTTTATAGACGATGAAATTAATTTAAATTATTTAATAGAATATATTATATATTTATTTAGTAGTGATTCTCATATCCTCAATATTTAGGGTGATCCTATTTGTATTGAAATTGAGATGTTCAATTTTGATAATTCATCAGATGAAGCATTATAGTAAAATGAACATACATAATCAACATAATTGATTGTCTCTTCTTCAGAAAAGATAGTCCAACTGAATCTTTACACTATAAAGGTGTTTCCACATTAACATTTACAGACAATAAAGGAAAGCAAATGGTTTTTAATCTAGATACTTCAGCAACAGTACAACCATATATAAATGTTTCTAATTCAAATATTCCTAAAATGGATTATTATGTATTAGCACATAACATAATACTTCTTGCAAAACTAATTATTTCTGATGTGTTGGTTCTTTCCAAAGAAATGTGGGAGGGTTTAATCAAAACTTTGCTCAACACAAAAATATGTATGGCTCGTTTAACATTAGTGTATTATAAGGAAATATTATGTTCCAAATAAATTATAGAAATTACATTTTCAGATGAATATCTATTCTTAGGAACTGCATATCATAAATTTCCATTATAAATTTCTAAGAATTTAGAAAATTTAAGAGCGTCACATGTCCTTATTTATCGGGGAGCATTGGTCAACTTTATGACTCTTAAAACTCCTGGATACATTAAAGTGGATACTTATAAACTTAGTTTGGAAAAAAATGATGTTATACAAGTTTAAGGAAAAAGGTGAGAGGGCTTTGAATTAAATCACTTTGTTGTTAAAAGTAGGAACCCTATAGATTAAAACCAAGTTTTATATAATTTATTTCAAAGCTTCTTTTAATGCTCTTTTTAGTAGACCACAACTACAAGAATATATAATTATGACTTCCACCATTCATTACTATTTTGAATACTCTCACGAGGTAGCATAACACTATATTAAAGGTGACTTGTAGCTACTATCAATTCAAGAAGTTAGTATATAGAAAGATATAACATATTATCTACCTATTTTTTTGAAGAAATGCATAGAGCAATTTTATAACATACTATCTACCTATAAAGCAGACTATCCTATCTAAAAATATCAAATTGGATGAAAATGTAGCATATGAAATGAAAAAAAGAAAAGAAAAAGAAAAGAAAAAGAAAAATAAAAGGAAAAAACTTAAAGCATTTTGATCTAAAAAGTGATTTTCGTTGGTCACTAGCTCCTCACTTACAAAAAGGTTGTAGAATGGCTTAATGATTTAGAGGAAGAGGTCAAGAATGGAAACATTGAGTAATAAAATAAAATGAGAAGTGATGTATGAAAATAAACACACCTACGATACATATTGATTTTGAATCCATTTTTGAAGATGGATCATATTTAATTAATAATAATCCATAGGGTGTAGAATATATGAATAATGCAAAGCAACTGAAGTATGAGATTTTTATTGAAGCTGATAATGACAAGGATAGGGTCCAAGTCACTAGGGAAGCTGATTCAGATATATCTACTATAGAGAGATTAAATAAGTACGTCAAAAATATTACCCTTAATCCACTCTCCCAAAGTGATGTAAAAAGGTTAGAGGTGAAAACCTCTCTTCCATCAAACCCATACACCAATGGAAACATCTTTGTTACTTCTACTAGAAAAACCACTAAAACTTACATACTCTTCAATGTTCCATTTACATATGAAATAATGGATCTACCTTTTGATTGGTACTCTAATTATTTAAGTAAGTTCACTAAGAAAAATTTAATACCATCGAATTGGACTAGAGGTGAAGCTCAACAATTTGAATATTTGTACTTACAAAAAATTCATAAATATTCCATGACTAGGTAATAGCTTGTGTATTCTATATTTAATTAACCATGATGAATATTGCTTAGTTATATTAAACAATCTAGAATTTGATAGTATCTTTTGAAAAACTTTAAAATATTTAACTAACTCTATTTAGAAACCTCATATGTTCTAGATGACTCTTATGTTATTGGTGCCCCTCTAGAGATTAAAGAGGAGATTAAATCTTTGATTCATTATTTCAACAAAATAAATTAGGAAACTAATGAAGTACCTCATCCAATTTTAATAAGCTCCTTATTAAATGAGAATGAGAGCAATAAAATGATAGATTTATTAAGAAAATTAAAAGTCTATTTTACCTTATGTAACGAAGAAATACTCAGGTTATCTCCAAATATACGAGTTTATAATTTGGAAATTTAACTACAAATGATTCCCATTAAACAAACACCTCAAAGAATGCATGTTTACAATGATAATAAGTGATTTCTAAAGTCAAAATGTTAATTGATATAGGCTTTATTAGGGAGGATAAATATCCAACATGGTTAGCTAGTGTTATTCTAGTTAAGAGGAAGAAATGACAAATTCATGTTGGAATTGATTATAGAGGTTTAAATAAAGATTTTTTTAAGATGTATTTCCACTTCCTATATTGGAATGTATGATTTATATTTCTTCCAGTAATGCAGTATTTTCTTTTATGGATGGTTAATCTGGATATAATAAAATTAAGATGGTGAATGAAGATCA
The DNA here is from genome assembly GCA_019514585.1 of Dendrobium officinale. Classification (NCBI taxonomy): domain Eukaryota; kingdom Viridiplantae; phylum Streptophyta; class Magnoliopsida; order Asparagales; family Orchidaceae; genus Dendrobium; species Dendrobium officinale. Next base: position 16,431,713 of record CM033689.1, read on the forward strand.
AAAATATATAATATTCAAAACATAGATATGTGCAAATAACTATAATGCACTGTAATTTAGATTAAAAATAATTGTACCAACTTACCAATAAGAAATGAATAAGATTTTTGATGAACTTATTCACTCCTAGGTGGATTGTTATGTTGATGTTCTAGTCATTAAAAGTTTTGAAAGAGATGACCATTTGTAAAAGTTAACAATTATTTTCTAAAGATTACATCAACATAATTTAAAATTTAACCCATTCAAATGCACTTTCAGCATCAACTCACGAAAGTTTTTAGGTTTTTTGTCAGACATCATGAAACTTAAATAAATCCAAATAAAAATTATGGATATAATTGAAATGTCATCGCATAAAAATCTTACTAAGTTAAGATCTTTCCATGTTTATTGGCATACCTCATAAGATTCTTATAAAATTATTAAAGTTGATGTTAATCTTTAACAACTTTATACAAGAAATATGATCATTTCAAGTGAGATAAATGTTGTCAAAATTTAGTTTAGACTATAAAATTGTATTTGACAAATCCTCAAGTTTTTATAATTTTAGACAAAATAATTTAATTGAATCTCTTTTTGCCTTATTAGCCCAGGTTAAGATGGAAGGAAAAGAGAATACACTTCACTATTTGAGTAGATGGTTTGTTCCAACAGAAGCAAATTATTCTCTGTTAGAGAAATAATGCTTTGGTTTAATCTTAAATTCTCAGGAGTTAAGGAATTATATGATCTCTCATAGGGTGAGTATAATACCAAGAAAAAATCAATTATGATATTTCATGACTCATCTAATGCTAGAAGAGAGATTTTATAGATGGTCAATTATATTGTCACAATTCAAAATAACATTCATTCCTTTATGAGTAGTGAAAGAAGCTGTGGTAGATTTTCGAGCAGCTCACCCAATATAGGATGATTTTCTAATCAATGATGAACTACCAAAGGAAAAATTTCTAAATCTCAAAACAAATCAAAAATCCATTAAGGAATTATATTTTTATTATGCTTTTTCAAATTAATAAGAGGTACTAGATCATATTTCCTAACGGAAAGCTTGAATCGGTGTAGTATTTGTTACCAAGCAAAGGGTGCAATTTATTACTCTTACTATTTGTCAAAATTTTGTGAAAACAACAAAGCATTGTATTTGGCAGTAATAATTGGGTTAGAATTAACAATCATGAATGAAATTAGGAGATCAAAATTTTTGGAGATCCCAGCTAATGATTAATCAAATAGCTGGTACTAATCATGTACTAAACAATATGGTACCTTATCATCAATATGCAATTCATCTCGGGGAAATTCTAAATGCAAATTGATACAATATTCCTCTTAGACATAATTCTACACAATATGCTATAGAAAAATTAGCAAAACTTATATCTTATCCTAAAATAGATTCAATTGCAATAAAAATACAAGATCACCAGGTTTTATCACCTATATATGTTTAATATACAAACATGAAAATTTTCAATGAGGTTAAATTTTTTTTAATAGTAGAAGATGAGGTGGTGGAAGGGAGAAAGCCTTTTATTGAAATCATGTAAGAATATAAGCTCCCTCTTGATAAATCTACAATAGACAAAATTAAAAGAAGTTCTTTGTCATATACATTACAAGACACATTTTATAGAAGATTATTCTATTAAATATGGTTGTGATGTTAGTAAATCAAGAGCATTAAAAATTATCAAAGAAGTATATGTCAAATTATGTTGTGCATTATGACAATTAAAGTAAACCTATCTAGAAATTTTCTAGTGAGAGAAGTTCCCATTTTTTAGTGAGAGAAGCACACATTTTCTAGTGAGAGAATATTTGAAATTTTCATCTTCATTATTTGGTGGAATTTTTTCTTATGGCGACAGATCGCACGAAGGCCTCCTACGGTGGCCAGAATTCTTCAATTTCTACTCACACTAGTTCTCGTATTCTTTTAGGTTTTGAGGATTCATCGCTAGGTGGGGTAAAGCAAAAGATTATTTTCATAATTTCTCCATTAGTTATCATGGAACCAATTGGTGTTCCAGCTAAATCCTCATGGAACCAACTGGTGTTCCAGCTAAATCCTTATCACCTATGATTAGTGAAGGCAAACAAATTATGGAAGGTTTGGAGGCAAAGACTTCTCGATAAACTGTTAAGAGAAAACCTAACAACTTTGAAACATCCTCATCATCGGGTATGAAGATTATTATTAATAGGTTTGGAAATGTTAATGAAAAACTCGTTATGATATCTAAGGGAGACCCTTCTATTCAAAAATATCATATAAGCCATCAAGCATTTGTGGTAATGCTCAAGACAATGTTTTTGTTGGTGATGCTCCAATGGAAATACTGAATGATATTTGTGTTTTGGGTGGTAGGGGCCCAATGAATCCTTGGTCTAGATATATAATAAAGTTAATCTTTCAAATGACAAATCCTTTTTGATAGAAGATGGGGTTGCGGTTAAGTTGCACGAGCAAAATGTGAGTTTAACTTTCAAAGACTTTAATATTTTATTGTTGTGAAAGTTTTTGGGAATGATATTCTATTCCAAGTGATGGAGGAGGAGTAATGATGCTAGTTGTTGTAATTTGGTAAATTCCATATTACAAGTTTCGGCTTAGGCTGGGTATTATGCTCTTTTTCTCTAGTGAAGCTATGGAGAATGTTCTATCGGGTGGACCTTGGCTTGTGAAGGGTTATATAGTAGGTCTTTATAAATGGAATCCCAAATTTTCACCTACATCACTGAAAGGATTATCATATCTTATTTGGGTCAAGATGCCTAATCTACCACTTTGTTATTGGGTTGAGATTAATGTGTGAAGACTTGGTTCTTTGATTGGAACACCACTTCTAATAGATGGTAATAAGATCCAATGGGGAAGAAGAGAGTTTACTAGAGAATGCATTTGAGTGGAATTAGATATACAACTCCCCTTGGGTGTTTGGGTAGAAGGTTTTGATGGCCGATTCTTTCAATAGGTGGAGTATGTGAAAATCTCATCATTCTATTTTGAAATGTGGGAAGATTGGTCATTTGATCAATTCTTGTAAATTGGAGGAGATTAAAGGTGGTGATAAAGGTACAGTTAACCCGATTATTCATTGAAATAACTCTTAAAAGCCTTTATCAATGGATCCAAATAATGGTTCATCTTATGTTCCTTGGGTCAATGTTAATTTTAGAAGAAGAATGAAGTTAACTGTTGTTTCTCAAAAGAATGTTAATTTTCCTTAATCAGTTCCTATCTATCTTGATTAGGGGTGTCAATATTTGACACGACACGACAACCCGACCCGGACTCGACCCGGAAAACTAGGTTGGACCCGACCCGTTTGATAAACGGTTCGGGTTTACAGATTTGACCTGTTTGATAAAATGGGTCGGGTCGGGTTAACCCGGCGGGTTACCGGGTCAACCCGAAAACCCGTTTAATTTAGAAAAATAAAAAAAAAAATATTTCTGTACAAATGAGTTCCTCAGCCACTCCATGACAAGCTCCATATCCTTGCTCCGCCCAATGAGAACATTTTTAGGCAAGGATCTGTTTCACGTGCTCCAGCCTCCGTGCAGCTCAAGCTGCTGCTTCTGACGCCCTGCCAGCCGACTCCTGCTATGCGTGTTTTACAAGATGAAGGAAAGTATCAACACCAGTTGTTGACTTGTTGCAACTTTATAAAGTTTTAATTCTCCAAAAAAAACTTTATAAAGTTTCTGCACAGTCTCCGGCCTCCGTGCAGATCAATTTTGAGAGCACGTTTGTCAAATTTGAAAAAAAAAAGTTTGGAAGAACATTGCCGGGTCGCGGGTCGGGTCGGGTCAACCCGGCAACCCGGCCGGATCGGGTCAGGGTTGAAATGTCCGACCTGTTTGTAAAAATGGGTCGGGTTCGGGTTGAGCCGTTTAGATACGGGTCGGGTCGGGTTCAACCCGAACCCGGCGGGTTGACCCGAATTGACACCCCTAATCTTGATAAAACATAGACAAAAGATTTAATGTTCTCATGACTGGATAAAGTTTAGAGTGTGATTTTTGGTGCTGAGGTAGCTGAATTGGCGTCGATCATTATAGAAGGTCAATTTGGTGCTAAACAAGTAGTTATGGAGAATGGTAATGATCTTAAGAGAGATGGTAGTGATCATCAAAGTTATGTCAAAAAAGGTGTGGATTTATCTGCTATTACTGGTAAGGATCAATCCACTTCTAACATGGTGATCTCTACAAAAGATAATATGTTTGAATTATTGGAATCTTATTATAGGGATGAGGGGAATATGGATAAGTCTTGGTTGCTTAATTTAAGAAGGCATGAATTAGAAGATGGTGAATTGGTGAAGGTTATGAATGGCAATGTCCATCTTGCTTTTGCTTTGGAGGTGAAAGCTCAAGTGCAGTGAAGTGTTGATCTTCACAAAGTTCATTTTTTTTATCACAGTAAAAAATCTGAATTGATGAAGATGGGTTTTAGTTGGAGCGATCTAACTTTTAATCTTAAATGGCTTATATTTCTTTTTGGAACGGTGGGGGAGCTAGGAAAAGTGATGCCTCTCAGTATTTGAAGGAGTTTGTGAAAGGTTTTACTACATTTTTTGTTGGGCTCGTGGAAGTAAAAATTACATCTACTAATAAGTTTGAGTTCAAAATATTCAATGGGGGTGACTAAGATTTCTTTCTTTTTCCTACAGATGGTTTATATGGTGGTATCATGGTGTTCTATAGGACAAGCATTACTTCTTTTTCAATTATAAAAGCTTCTGCTTATGTTGTTTTTGGAATACTTAGTATTGTTAATAAAAGGCTGTGGCTGATAACTACGATTTATGGTAGTAGTGACACTTACAAGAGGAGGCGCTAGTGGAGTATTTTGGAGGTAATTTTTGGTAGTAATCTTCCTTCTGTGGTTGGTGGTGACTTCAATTATATTTTCCCCCAAGATGATAAAAGATGAGGTAAAAAGTGTGTCCTCTCTCAAGGGACTCTAGATATTCTTTAATTCATGAGGGATGGAGAGTTTCATTAGTTAAGGCTGATTGGTCATAAATTCACATTGTTCAGCAACAAAAGTGGTAATGATAGTATTTGGGAGAGGTTGAATTGGTGCATTCTCAATTTTGTTGCCTTAAATTCTATCCATATGGAGGTGGTCAGGCATCTTGCTAGAGTGGCTTTAGACCTTTGTCCCATTTTGCTGAATATTGTCTCTACTAGCTTTCAGTAGTGCAGGACTGTAAAGTTCGAAGATGTATAGGCATCATATTTGGCTTCTTTTTCTATTATTTTTCATCCTTGGAAGAAGAGCATCCAGGGAGTTGTGGTTGGTATCCTTAGTAAAACGTGCAAAAGAGAATTGAAAGCTCTGTTCTTCTAAAGTAAAGCTAAGTATAAATAACTTTATGTTTTAAAATATCATCTTAAAACAAAAATTCTGGAGTAGAAGCTGAGTAAGTAGAGTGTGGTGGCTTCTAGGATAGTGAGCTTGTCTTATTGAAGTCTAAGGTGATACTAACTAAAAGTTCTTTCATGCTTATTCAATGGTTAGAAGAAATGGAAACTTGATTAATCAAGTAAAGGATAATAATGGGTTGTTGTTAGAGGATCAAGACCGTATGAAATAAGTTTTTTTATGAATTCTTTAAGGATAAATGGAAGTAAAGGAGGTGTGTTTTAAATGATCGGCACTTTCCCGTTATGGTGATTGAAGAATGTGACAAAACCTTTTTAGAAAATGAGTTTTCTAAAGAAGGGCTGGAGTTATTTGTGAACTAGTTGAAGGCTAATAACAGGTAATGATGGGGGTACTTACTCTTTCATTAAAGCATATTGGTCCATTAAGAAATATGTTTGGCTAGCTATTAACTCTTATTTTACATTTGGAATTATGTGTTATGAGAGGAAGGAAACTTTAATTGTGTTGGTCCGAAAGGTGAAAAATCCTTTGACACCGTCCAACTATTTACCTATTAGCTTGTGTTTGATTGTTTATAAAATAGTGGCAATAATGTTACTAAATAAGTCATTATATACCAAAAGTTATTTCTGAAGATCAATCTACTGTTGTGAAAGGTTATTCAAAGTCAGATCATATCTTACTTGCTCAAGAGTTATATAATAAGTTTAGATACCCTAAATCGAAGAAGGGGCTGATGGAAATCAAAATAGAAATGAAATAGGCTTATGATAGGATGAGTTAATTGACTTTTAAGCAAGTGTTAGACCATCTTATTTTTCCTTTGAAATTTATTAATCTTCTACTGGAATGCGTGGAGGATATGAAGTTCTCTATCAAGGTGAATATATAGTGATAACTCTGAATGGATTGCAGAACGAAGTGGGATTATATAAGGTTGTCCCTTGTCTCCATATCTTTTCATTACATTCTCACAATTGTTATAAGAAGCATTTGCTTCAATAGGGAGAAGTATTGGTATCAAAGTGGCTCTAAATGCATAGAGAAATTCTCATTTATTGCATGTGAAATATATTATTATATTTTCTAAGGCTAACCTCAGGAGTGCGAGGAAAGTGAAGAATATTCTATATAAGTATTATAAGTGGTATGGACAAAAAATTAGTTTCCAGATGTCTTCTATCCTTTTTGGAAGTCTGTTAACAGAAGAATTGCGAGGTGTCTTTCAAGAGAGATGGGGTTTAAGTTTGATGGTGAAATGGACTGTGTGGGATTTAAATTTCTTTACGAGGATTGGTCTTTCCAAATTTCCAATGTTTTTTGGAAAAAGAATCTTATAGATTAATGTTTGGGAAACAAGTTTATTTCTCTTGCTAGAAAGTTCTCGTTAACTTTGCTTTTCTTTCTATTCCTATAATTTTATGAACTTATTCATTAGTTCTTTTGGCGGTCTTGAGTCAGTTTGATAAAATGTGTAGGAATTTTTTATTGCACAAACTTGATGGCAGTAAAGGGCTCCATTATATTACTTGGGACGTGTTAAGCAAATCCAAGAGAAGATGTGGTCATGGAGTATATTCTGTTCCAGGGAAAGGTTGCCCTATGATGGCTAAATTGGCCTGGAACTTCATCTCGGAACATTACTCCCTGCTCAATAAGATTTTGGCGTTAAAATATGGGGAGGATGTTTGGAATTCTTGTCTTAAGAGGAATGCTTCATCTACTTGAAAGATTATTTAGGATGGAATGAATTTTTTTCATCTGATTGTTAGATAAAGGATTTGTACAGGGACTGAGATTAATATCACGAGAGATACTTGGATTTTTCATAAAAGTATGGAGAGGTGGACAACATTTGTCCCAATATGAATGAGGAGAATAAATGTCTTGCGGGTTTTATCAAGGAGGGGAAATGGAATGAATCCCAACTCAGATTGGTTTTAGGAAAGCATTTTGTGGACATAGTTTTGTCTACCCCAATTTATTCATATGACCAGAAGTATTGCTTGGAGTTGTCATTGAAGTATTCAGTGAAGTCTATTTTTGTTCTAGCTTTCGATAAATCTATTGAAGATAGTGGGGAGGAGGATCATTGGAGATCGATCAATAAACTCAAATTGAGACCTCATGTTAAATTATTTTAGTGGCGTCTAAAAAGGAATTCCATCACTTCAAATAACTTTCTAGTGAAAAGCATGTGAGCAGTGGTTAGTAAGAGAGAGAAGCTCTGAGAATTCAAAAATCTGTTATTTTGAATTTTCATTTTTCGTGGCGGCCTCAACGGAGGAATGTCGACGGAAGGTCGTCGGCCACCTGCGTTTGGAGATGGGAAGATAAAGTTGTTTATAGGTTTAAAATCTTCCTCCATGATGAACAAGCCACTGATCATTAACGAAGGAGGATTAATGATGAAAAAACAAATCTTGGATGTTCCAGGAAAAAGAAAGAGCATAATTTCAGAAGGAAATCTCGAAAATTCTGGTAGGTTTCCCAAAAAACATATTGAGAAGGTAACAGAAAAATTACTTGTTCTATCTTTTGAATGTAACGCCTCTGAAGTTATGAAGAAAGGAGATGGTATTGTGAATTCCAACATTGAATTGAAGAAGTCTATTGTTATGAATGAATTGAATGATACAGTTTTGGAAGGGAGGATCAACGAAGTCAATAATTCTGATGCGGAAAGGGAGAAGGTCCGATCCTGTTCTTCTGGAGAACTTGGGAAATGTGATGAGATGCTTGAAGTTATGCCTCAAAGAATTAACTCTGCGAACAATCTGAATGCGTGGAATAGAAACAAAAATATACAAGTGGCTGATCTGGATTATGGTGACTGCATTGCTGAAGATGGACATACAGTTAAACTGCACAAGGAGAAAGTTTGTGAGAATGCCATGAAACTGAACAAAACTTTGGTGGTTAAAATCTTTGGAGAAGAAGTACAATTCTCATCAATCAGCTATGAATTAAGGAGACAATAGGAAGTGTTCGGTAAATTCCATCTAACCATTCTTGGTAAAGGATGGGTGTTATGTTCTTTTTTTGAAAATGAACACTTGGAAACAGTTCTTAACAACGATCCATGGTTTGTTAATGGGAACATAATCGGTATTGAGAAATGGAATCAAAAATTTGATCCAAACTCTCTTGAAGGTCTTTCAGCTCCAGTTTGGATCAGATTGCCTAATTTACCACTTTTTTGCTGGGATGAAGTGAACATTTGCCGTATAGCTTCATTGGTAGGGAAGCCTTACTTAATTGACGGCAACATGTTTCAATGGTCGAGAAGAGAATTCGGTCGTATTTGTGTCCGAATCAAGTTGAATGATAAACTACCTACAGGTGTTTGGGTAGAAGATGAAGAAGGAAAATTTTATCAAAAAATAGAATACGAGAGACTACCGAATCTCTGTTTTGATTGTGGTAAGATCGGTCATGATAAGAAGGAATGTGACAAAAGCTATTTGTTGAACAAGGATAATTCTAATCAGATGAAGATGGATTTGTCCAAAGATAATAATGAGAAGAGTACAGTGGATGGTAATCAACCAACTTATGATAATTTGCATAAATCTGAAAATTATGGCCCTTGGTTGATGGTTAATCATGGGAAGAAGTATGCTAACAATTTATGGAATAGAAGACCATCTGTTTTGATGAACAAAAACAATAAAATTTCTCAGCAAAAATAGTATGTTGCAGTGAAGAAGCAAGTTAATATTGAACCAGAATTAACAGTTTTATCTCCAGCTAAGAAGACTGCATAAATTGCTTTGGAAAAAGTTTCTGCAGTAATTAGTGCAGAAACATAATCTCTAATTCCAGTCAATAATAGCTTCAACATCCTGAAGGAATTAGAAGACGGAGAAATTAATGAAATTAATACTAATGTCAATCCAGTTGAAAATGTTTCATATTCAGAGGTGCCGGATTCTACAGTGATTGCTAGCAAGGAAGAACTGAATTACAAATTCTTTTGGCATATCATCTAACAACATTGGTACTAAGGGAATAGAAGAATCATCTCAATCATCTAAAAAGAAGAAGAATAAGCAACTAAAAGACCTGGGACCGATCAATGCTTCTACTAGAAGTCGAAGAATAGAAATGGAAGAAAAAGGTAATGGGGGGTCCTTTCCCCATAATCCTTTTAAATGAATTCTATTTGTTTTTGGAATTGTAGGGGAGCAAGGAAAAGGAGTGTTTCCCTCTACCATAAAGAGGTGGTTAAAAATTATGGTGTTTGTTTTGTGGGTTTGGTTGAAACCAAAATTACTTCTATTGATAGAAGTGAAGTTGATGCATTAATTGACAATTAGTGGGACTTTTACTGTGTTCCTTCTTCTAATCTTTCGCGTGGCATTATTATTCTTTGGAATACCAATTATGTGAATTTCTCTGTTGAGGAAAGCTCTACTCAAATGGTGAAAGGTGAAATCTACTTGTTCAACAACTTAAAATGGAAGGTGGTCACAATTTATGGTAGCACTGAGGTGAGCAAAAGAAGACAGTTATGGAATATGCTAGACAATTTTTCCAATCATGAACACCCTATGGTAATTGGTGGGGATTTAAATTATCTTTTATGCAAAGAAGACAAAATAGGTGCAAGGCAATTTACTTATCAACAAGGAGCAAGGGATATGGAAGAATGTTTGTTAAAAAATGATCTTCATGAAGTTAGCTTCATTGGCCCAAGATTTACTTGGTGCAACAACAAAATTGGTGGAGCTAGAATCCTTGAAAGATTGGATAGGTGCTTTGTGAATTCAATTGCTTTAAGCTCCCCTTTTCAAATGATTGAGAGACATTTGGCTAGAATAGCCTCGGATCATTGTCCAATACTTCTTCAATTCCGGTCATTCAACACAAAGGCTAGCAAAATGATTAAATTCAAAAATTGTTGGGCATCTTACCAAGCTTCTTATGGAATAGTTAAAAAGGAATGGTGCAGAAATTATCAAGGTAATTATTCTCAAATCCTCAACAAGAAGTTCAAGAGATCCTTAAAATCCTTATTCTATTGGAGCAAATTCAAGCTTAAAGAATTGAACAAATTGAAATAAGATCTCATGGAGGAGATTATGGAATTACAAAACAAAGAGGCTTCTAACGGTCATCTCAAGGAGCAAGAATACTGGATACTCAAAAGAAAAAATGGTGGAACTCAATTCTACCTTGGCTAGGTTGAATACTTGGTGGAAGCAAATGGCTAAAGTTAATTGGCTAAAGGAAGGAGATGGTAATTCAAGATTTTTTCATAATTATGCAAGTGCTAGAAGAAACGTTAATAAAATTATAAAGATAAAAGATGAAGATGGCAATACTATTGAAGATCAAGATCACATGGAAGAAGTATTTATGAGGTTCTTTCAAAAGAAATGGGAGATCAGAAACACTAGTTTGGTGGGATGGCCGGATCCTACTAATTTCTTAAACGAGCAAGAAAGAAGCATTCTGGAGGCGGCTCTATCTATGACCGAAGTTCTTAATGTGTTGAACCAATTGGAGGAAAACACTTCTCTAGGTATTGATGGTATTTCGCATTCTTTTATTAAAGTTTATTGGAATATCATCAAGGAGGACTTTTGGTTAGCTTTATGCCTTTTTTTTTAAATTTGGGGACTTGAACAAAGATTGGAAAGAAACTCTTATTATTCTAATACCAAAGATTTCAAATCCTATTCTTCCTTCAAATTATAGACCAATTAGTCTATGTAACGCGGTGTACAAAGTGGTGGCAAGGATTATTGTTAATAGAATTAATTTGGTCATTTCTAAACTTGTCTCTATGGAACAAGTGGCTTTTATTAAAGGTAGATCTTTATCTGACCATATAATGGTAGCACATGAAATCTTCCACAAACTCAGAATTTCTAAAGCTTCTTCGGGTCTTGTGGCTTTTAAAGTGGATATGGAACAAGCCTATGATTCTATGGCTTGGGAATCTCTTAAAGGAGTATTGGAGTATTTAAAATTTCCTCCTCACTTTTTTAAGCTAATTATGGATTGTGTTGTAAATCCTATGTTCTCTATTATCATCAATGGTAATTGTTCTAATTGGATCCATGCTAGAAGTGGTTTTCGGCAAGGTTGCCCCCTTTCACCCATTCTTTTTATTCTTTGCTCACAACTTCTATCAAATGCATTTTATCATAGCTCTTGTGGAATCAAACTTTGTCCGGAGTGACCTCGTATCTCTCATCTTCTTTATGCAGACGATGTTATTATGTTCTCCAAAGATAATAAGAAAGAAGTATTGGGTGTGAAGAGAATTCTCCATAAATTCTGTGAATGGACAGGTCAAAAAATCAATTACGGCAAATCTGTCATTCTGTTTGGTAAACATGTTGAAAGAAAAAGGAAGAGATGCTTATCTAGAATCATGGGCTTCAAATATGTAAAAGAATTATTTTACCTTGGTGTAAAGATGGCATTAAGGAGAATGAAGAAAGAAGACTTTCAATCCATTATAGACAAAGCTTTTAAAAAGCTTAATCAATGGGGCAACAAGTATTTATCTTTGTCAGGGAAGATAATTCTTGTTAAATCAGTATTACTTGCTCTTCCTATCTACCACTCTACCCATTCTTTGGTACCGAAAAAAATTCTGGCTGAACTGGATAAAATATGCATAAATTTCATATGGGATAAGAAGAATGGAGCCAAAGGATTGCATTATGTGAATTGGAATGATATGTGCAAACCAATTGAAAATGGTGGAAGAGGAATTCATTCTAATTTAATTAAAGCTCCTGTTTTACATGCTAGACTTGCTTGGAGATTCGTTCAAGAAGAAAAATCTCTATTACATTCAGTTATGGATGTTAAATATGGTAAAAAATTCATGAAAGGAAGTCATAATGGCAACAATTCAACTGCTTTCAAAATTCTGAATGAAGGTTTTAATTCTTTATATCCTATTGTGAAATGGGATATAGCAAATGGTAAATCAATTGATGCTTTCAAAGACATTTGGATCCTTGATAAAAGTATTAACAATTGGCCTGCATTCGTAATTCCGGTGGAGGACGATCAGTTTATGGTAGAGGCTTTCATTTATAAAGGAAATTGGGATGCAAATAATCTGAAAAAAGTCTTTGGCAAGGAGCTAGTTGATATTATAATGAAGATCCAGATTTCTAAAGATAAAATTGATGATTCACTAGTTCTTATTAATCAAAATTCTGGCATGACTATTCCTGGTCTCATAAGGAAAATGCAGAATTCTGGATTGGAGGCAGATATGGTATGGAAATGGATAAAAAAGGCAAAAGTGAATTCTCGGGTAGAGAATTTTTGGTGGAGATTAAAAAGAAATGCTATTCCTTCAATGCATTTCCTTTGCTATAGAAGAATTGTTGTAAACGCTCAATGTCCAAGAGGATGTGAAAGTAATGAAGACATGGAACATATTGTTTGTGGTTGTTTGAAGATCAAAGAGATGATACAAGCCTTAAACCGTTGGGGTTTTGGTTTCCCATTATTCAATTCTAGTGAACAATGTTTAATCTGGTTAGAAAACAATGTTTCCACTAAAAGAATGATGGTAAATCTTTACTGTATGTTAGTATTTCTATCTTGGAAAAGTAGAAACAAGAGAGTCCTTGGCGGTATAGAAGATAATTCAAGCTTTATAGCATCCGAGGCTATTGTTCAAGCTTCGATTTCCAACAAATTTAGCTAGTCTAATTTGGGCTTTTGGGATGTCAATCAGACGTTAAGATTGTCCAATACTTGGCATCCTCCTCCACCCAATTGGATAAAAGCTAATGTCGATGCTTCTCTTTCTTCTTCATACAAAGCGGGCATAGTAGCTGTCTTTAGAGACAATAAAGGTAGATTCCTATATGCATATGGTAAATCTTTTATTCATTGGGATATAGGCCAATTAGAAACACTTGCAATCAAGTCTATCAAAGAGGAGATCAAGGAATGGATGTTCAATTATAATGGTATTCTCATTGAAGGTGATAACTCAAACATTATTTCTTTCTTCAAAAAAGCTTTGAATAACGGAATGCTAAAGGATGAAGGTATGGAATTTCTTTCAAAATTCAATTTTGTGATCTTTAATTGCATTAATAGAGAAAGTAATAAGTTAGAAAACTTTTGTGCTAACTATGCTTTACTTAGTAACTTTTCTTGGGATGATTGTTTGGTTAATAAGATTCCTCCTTCATTCATGAAAATTTTGAAGGAGGAATCCACTTTGTAGTTCCTTTGCTTTCTTGATATTTATATAAAGCTTTAGTTGGATTTTCTTCAAAAAAAAAAAAAAACTTTCTAGTGAATAGAAAACTTATGGAGTTTAATAGCTTCCTGAGAGGTTATTTATATGTTAAACAATCAGATTATGTGGCAGTAAAGTGTTTGAATATCTCATAAGTGTTTCGTTCTCTTAATAAATGGGGATTCTTTCTTTTGATTGTTTGTTCACTTGAAGAGTGTATCTACTAAAACATATTGCTAATTCAGATCCCTTTTCCAAGAATTTGTATTGTTCAGCTAAATTTTGATGTTGGAAAAGCTGGTAAAAGTTAATCCATGGTGGATCAGAGGATAGCCCGACATTCATAGAAACTAATTCTATTAGTTTAGGTATGGCTTTTTTTGGGATAATCAGGTTTGGGAGAATTGAGATGCTAACCAGCTCTGTTAGCTATCTCAACCATCTTGGCATCCCCCCTCCCAAATTGATTTAGGTTAATGTGGATGCTTCCTAGTTGAGTTTGAACAAAGCACGTGTGGGCGGTGTATTTAGATATTATAAAGGTGGATTGTTATGTGCCATTAGATTTAGTTGTCTTCATTAAGACAGTTAACAATATAAACTACTTCCTATTATTTCTTTGAGAAAATTCATGAGGCTAACAATATCACCATTGATTGGAATAACTATAATGTTATAAAATTCTTTCAAAAATTTATTTTGAATAAGGATGAAGGTAGGAAAGAAATATTAAATTTGGAATATATAGTTCTTCTTAATGACTTCAAGGAAGTTTTATTTTTATTTTTCCAATACAAACTATAATATTTTAGCCGATTTGTTTAGTGTGCTAACTATGAACGTCTTTCATATGTTTTTGGGAAGATATTATTTGTAATAATATTCCTCCTTCCTTTATTTCTTTGTTAAAGGAGGAATGTGATGGGAATTCTTAGGTTGCTCTTTTATGTTTAATAAAATTTTCCCAGTGCATTTCTTCAAAAAAAAAAAAAAAGAAAAGATTATGTGGTGCTCACTAATCAGGTCAAAAAATAGAAAAAAAAAATAATGGGTTATTATTTGACATTGATGATTAATGACTTCATAAAAATTGCATGTTAATGTCACAACTTGATTCCTTCAAGGAGGGAAAAGGTTTGTTCGAATGAGAAGCTTTAATGATTAGAAAATTTAATTAAAATGAAGAACTATATGATATCTATCTATCATTGTCATGGAGAATTTGTAGCTTTACAAATATGATCCTAGGACTTGCTAATCAATATCTCTTGATTCTTAGAAGTAGTTGAATTCTTTATTTTTTTTCTAAATCTAAAGATTGTAAACTTTAATAATCAAAACATATTTAAAAGAAATTTAAAACTTCTAAATCATTAAAAATTAATTCAGACATTCAATTAAGAAATTGAATAAATAAATTTATTAATAGATAATTTTAAACTAATAAAGCATAAGAACTATCATAGGCCACACACTTAGATGGTTTGCTAGGATGATAAACTCTTTCCTAGGCTAGGATAATTTTTTGATTTTATTGCTAGGAGCTTTAATTATGGATATAGAGTTCCTTGAATTATTATGGATACTATTGAATGATTAGATTATCTATATTATTTGCTACACTTTTCTTTTGTTAAGGGTAGTTATGCTGCAAAAATTTCTAAGAAATTTTGAATTATAAAATTTAGTTCTTAGTTGGCCTTCTTGCTAAAGCTATTTGAACTTAATGTTAGAATTGTTCATCTAAATTTTACAGTCTGATTCATCCTTTTGATTACTTAGGACAAGGCATAGCTTCTCATACATTAAATATAAGGTGATTGATTAGGCATTGGCATTGTTAGCTGGAAATTCACTCCAAGCTAGTATATGTCAAGATTTAAAAAACATCTTAAGTCTCTTCATATTCATAATCAATTCTTTTCAAATTTAGAATTTATAATGTAAATTTAGAGGAGAATTAAAGATTTTATATTCTTAAGCTTATATATTAAATCTTATTTGCCCAATTATTTATTAAGATCCATATGTCTTTGAAATCTTTATTCATCAATTTTAATCGAGCATATTCTTTTTTTTTTCTATTAAGAAATGTAATTAAAAATAGGGCTTAACCTTATAGGGAGTTTGGTGCAATCTAGAACCTCTAATTTGTGATTTTAATGATGATAAACATTATTGATAAAATTATTTCTTTTCATAATGAATATTTTGGATATTATTTTGTTTGTGAGCACTAACATAATAGGTAAAAAATACTCTGCATAAGGCTACTGGAAGCACAAGACTGAGTTGAATAGCATGCCAAGTAAAATAGTCTATTGTTTTATTTTTCTTCTTTTCCTAATTCTTGAGTTCAGCCATAAAAGAGTATTTGTAATTGGGTGACCGTGCACATACACACTAAGGGAGTATGAAGAATTTAAAATTTATTTTTTTGTACTAATCATATTGTATTACATAAAATCATAATATATAATGAGTTGAGGAGAAATTTGGCTAAATAGCTAGTTGAATAATTAGTATTTGATAAGTAATCATAATATATGATCTAGATCGCACTGCACGATTTGTTATAATTTAAAAATCCTAGCCTCTGGATAAATTAAGTAAGATATTAAAAATTTATATTTTGAACTAATTGTATTGTACGATGTGATTCATATTATAAAAAATTTTGAAATATTACTTAAATTGACACCATAATTAGTTAGTGAAATCATGTTTTAATTAAGGATATCAGATCATACTTTATGATCTTGATCATACAGAATAGTAGGTATAGACAAAATTTAGTCTTTCCAAAGATCGTACTAAAAAAAATGATTTTTGAATGAATAATATTATATGATATTTCTATCACATTAGACAATCAACTTGAAATCAACTAATTATACTGTATGATGAAAGCAGTATAAGGTGATTGATAAAGATGACTTCCAACCATCCCATGAATCACTCTATATGAATTGAGTGAAAGAAAACAAATCATACTGGATGATCTTTCAATTGTACGGTACGATGTGTTCAAAATGTTGAATAGTTCATCTTAATAAGTATTTGCATTGTAATAGATGGCTATAGTTTTTAAACATATGGTACTATACAAATTCAAATTGCACGATACAAAGAATGCTGACCAACTTGAGTTTTTAATGTTTCTTAAAGCTTAATACTTAAGTAATATTTTGTATAATCTCTTAGTAATAATAAAGGATTGTGTGTACGCTAAAGGAATTCTATGAGAGAAGATTTTGAGAGAGATCCAGGATTTGATAAGAAGGAGAATGTGAAGTTGAGCACGAGGGAGAAGAAGAGTGAGGGGATCACATGGTTGCTTCGGGCTAGTCTCACCCTTGCTCCTCCTTTGGCATTTTTTAGTCCTTAAAGTCTCTATTCAGTGAGAGGATTCTAATTGAAGTCCTCCATGTACTCATCCTTCTCCAAAAGGGATAAAAATATTGGATGTCGCTCCTTTATCTAGGAGGGAGAAAAATCTTTGGGTTTACTTTATCATCCATCTCCAAGAGAGTGTAAAATGATTCAAAGTCTGATGCAATCACCACAGAACTTGACATAGTAATCAGCACTCCACCGTATCAGGTTTTGTGAAAGTGAGTCAGTAAGATCATATACGCATTGTTGTGGGAGAAAAAGTAGAGTCACTTTGTGTTAAAGTGATACATAGAGTGGACGACTCCAAGGAGTAGACATTTGTTCAAGTTAACCAAACCACTATAAAATTCTTGTGTGCACTTTTTGATTTTATTTTATGTAATTACTTTTCTATAATTTATTTTTTTTTATAATTGCTTGGTTAAAAATTTGAGGTTGATGTTTGATTGAGTTGATTCAACTATTATCACCAATTTTATAAGTATTGTTAAAGTTATTAGCTTCCGCATCAAGTGATCAAATTATTTATTTCAAAGGATTGAAATATTACAAAAAAAATTTCTTGTGATAAAGAATTTTTTTAGATAACTAATTCAAACCCCCTCTTGGTGCACCTCGGGCTAGTTTTGTGAGGTCTAACAACCTCGTCAAACTTTCAAGTAGTATCATAGCGGGTTTCAAAAACATGATTTTTGAAAACTATTGAAAAATGATCAACGGAGCATTTTGGTAATCAAAATACCACAGAGAGTTATTGAATAGCCCGTCCACATTTATTTGATAATATACCTTTTAATTTTTGCAAAATTTCCATGTCTACTTTCTTGCAGTATATATATTATCTCATGTGGATGTTATTCCAAGAAGGATAAAATTGAACTGTTGTTTAACAAATGGAGTAATGCGGATAGGGATTTAGCCCAACTAAATACAAAATGTTTAAACTATTTTTTATATGTATAGAATTCTAAAGATTATATACATGTATCAACTTATACTACTGGAAAAGATATTTGGGATATACTATGCATTACCTAAGAAGTAACGAGTGAAGTAAAATAGTCAAGGTTAAACATCGTTCTTCATGACTATGAACCCTTTCCTATGAAACTTAGAGAATTAAATTTTTAAAATGTATACTAGGTTTACACAAATAATGACATCCCCGATTCCATTGCTAGAGAACTTAAAAAGTATCAAAAAGTTAATAAGATTTAATGTTATCTACCTAGTTATTTTGTTGCTAAGATAACTACAATTATTGAATCTAAAGATTTGAATGTTTACACAACTAAAATTTATTTGGTCACCCATTTCCTCCGAGCAAGGAGTGAGTCAAAGGAAAAGTGATGCGGAGGAAAAGAAGAAGAAAAGAATTTTGGCACTAAAACTAAACTATTATGACTATAATAGTTTTATAGTAGAGGAGAATGATGATCTCACCTTAATAACATTGGAGTTCAAGAGCTTGCTAAAAAAGAAATAGAGGAGTCAATAACAACATTGGAGCAAAGTTAAAAGAAAAAAAAATGTTAAATTTTCTCCTAATAGTATTTACTTTGAATGCAAAAAATCATGCCACCTCCGAACTAACTTCCCTAACCTAAAGAGTCACAAGATCAAGGAGAAAGTTGAAAAGAAGCCAAAGTTCAAGAGGGACAAGCAAAATACACTAAAAGAATTTTGGGTCTATCCACTTTAGAATCATCTGAACTAAAAGCAGAGGATGATGTAATAAACATGTGTTTTATGGATTATAATAATCCTGATTAATCTATTCAAGATGAGGTATGTCAACTTTTATATGATGAATTATTCATAATTTAAGAAAAAATAACGATTCTTATAAGAAGCTAAAAAAGATGCATGTTAGTCTTAATGCTTAATTTTCCACTTTCCAAAAAGTGCATAGTTATCTAAATTGTGAGCATTCTAATTTAGATATTGATCTCATGAACATTCTTAGAAAATATAATGCCATAAAAAAAGTATATCAACTTAGCTAATACATAAGACTCCTTGAAAACATCACATGTTGAATTAGAGAATGCATGCAAAAGATTAGAAGCATGTAAAGGTGAAATAGATGGTAGAGATCTTGCATTAAAAATTGAGATGTCCATTCTTGAAATCACAAACAAATTTTTAGCAGCAAAATTAATTGCACTTGAGATTAACAACCCACCACCAACATTAGAAAAATTTCATAACCCCTAAACATAACATGAATCATATAAACCTAGTAAGAGGAACCATAACCCACATAGGTTAGTAAATCCATTTCCTGGCCTTAGGTGTTAGTCTTGTGGAAAGTAAGTTCTGAAAGTTTGTTAGGGATGTTAAGCCCTTATGAACTAGCACAAGGCTAACCAATAGGGGGGATGAATTGGTATTTTAAAAAAGAATTTTGAAATGAAACACAATCATAAACCAAAATCACCATAATCAAAGTGGGGAAGAAATAAATATGGAAGATTAATAAGAAAAGAATAATAAAATTTATGGTGGTTTAGCCGACTCGACCTACATCCACTCCCGAGAGGTGCCCTATGGGTATTGCACTAAGCATCGTGACTCTCCTTTTGCTCCCACAACATGGCAGAGAAGCCCTCACAAAAACCCCAACCCCGGCGAGGCAGAGAACCTAACTCCTTTTGCTTCATCCTGAAGCAGGCAGAGAACCTTGATCGATTGTGGAAGAAGACCTCTCTCAACCTACCAAGGACAAGAGACTCTAGTGTAAGAACAAGAAGTGGAATAATGCTTGGAGAAACCCTTGTGAATTTCCCTCACAAGCTCTCCCTCACAAAATCCTCTCTCTCTCTCTCCCTCTCTCTCCCTCTCCTCTAGGCTTTCTCAGGTCAAGACAACAGTAAAAGATTACCTCTAGGGAAGAGCAAGAGAACTTAAATAGAAGAGCTTCAAAATAGCTCTTATTTCATACAAACTGACTTTATCGTCCAGGATGATAGGGGTATCGGCCTGGCCGATCAGTATAAATTTTGCTCAATCAGCCCGGTCGATTTGAGATGATTAAAGTAATTTTGGTCACATCGTTCAGGATGATGGAATATCGTCCCAGCTGATTAGTTCAACTTTGAGGAAAATTATCCTAAACATCACCCAAAATAGAAGCAGGTAGATGTCAATCGTCCACGCCATCATCTCAGCCGATCCTGCAATCGGCCCAATCGATGTGATCATGCAAGCAGCCTTAATTACTTTCCTAAATTACCAGATTAATTTAGTCATAATTGTGTTGTATCTTCCAGGCCGATAAGATATCATCCTGGATGATATCCTAAAATAAAGAATACCTAAATAGATTATGGCAGCTGATTCTTTCTAATTTTAGCCTACGTCCCAACTGATACAATATCGTCCAGGCCGATCTGCTTAATGATAGCTGCCTTAACCATGATGACCTAATTAGGGTTTTATTTTTGAACCGATCATCCAGGCCTATATAAATATCGTCCCGACCGATGTTACCAAAAATAGTAAACTTTAAGAAACAATCTGAAATTCTCCCAAGATGTGTAAGATTACCTTGCATTAGAAGCCACATCTTTTACAATAGACTCAAGAAAAGGAAAAGTGTACAAAGTGACTCTAACTTAGTCTACCCAATCTTGAGCTGGTTCCAATTGCCATTTGATCTTGTGGATCTGAAATGTTAGTAGGCAAGGCAGTCGTAAAGAAACAAGAGTGTTTTCTATCATCAAAATCATAATCCACAGATTCGAAACAATCTCCTACTTTTTGATGATGGCAAATACACAACGAACAATTCTAAGTAGTTATGATAACATTGTACTGGAAATAGTGCAAAACATAGAGAATATAAAATATCAGAATAGAATAGTATAAGTATAAGCATACTACTACCCCTTTTGACATCTCAAAAAGGATGAGACAAATAAAAATAATGCAGAAACTAAATATCAGAAGAAAAATAGAAACTAATCAACAAAAAAAAAACATAAACAAACTAAAAGAAAACTAGTAGAGTGATGAAAATATAATACAAAAAAGTCATAAACATAAACAAAAAAGTCATATATATTTTCATTTTCGCGTCATTGCGCATCTTTTATTTTTGGCATCATTGGCCACTTTTTTCATTAAATTTTATGCAAGCTAAATTCCTTTCAAAAATTCTAAAATATTCTTAGTTGTGATTTTATCTTTTAGTTATTAGAGAAGAAAAACTAACTCTCTAATATAGGGAAGAATGAATCAAAAAGCAAAATAAGAATTCATATGATAATTTCAATGAGAAGATTACAAAAATTTGAAAGTAAAATAAAGACTTTGAACATAATATTTATAAAATAGATTACTGTAGCAAGATTGAAAAGAACACAATTTTAAAAGCCATTTGTTAATTTGAAATATATTTATTTTTAGAGAAGAAGATTACACCACTAAAAGAGATTAGAGAAAGAGACCCAATCAATGGTATTTTTATCATTTCATAGATTAAGAGATGTAAAAATATTGACTCACAAAATTTCAAAATAAAAAATTCGGAATAAAATATCAATTTCAGCTATGATATCTAAATCAAAAAATAGAAAAAAGTAGTAAAATTAGCAAGAAAAAAAGTTAAAACAACAAAAAGTAAACAATAGAAAACATAACAGAAATTAGTAGGAAATCAAGTTCATGCATTTATGTCAATCATACCCAATCTGGTTCTTAAAGTACTGAAAGTGTCGAAGGCCAGTAATTTAGTAAAGATGTCAGCCAGTTGATTTTCAGTTGCCACATGGTGTAACTCAATGTCTCCCTTGGTCACATGGTCTCTAATGAAGTGATGTCTAATGTCAATGTGCTTGGACCTTGAATGTTAGATAGGATTCTTAGAAATGCAGATGGCACTAGTTTTGTCACAAAGAATTGGAATTATACCTACCAGTAATCCTAAATCTAGAACTTGTTGTTTCAACCTAAGGACTTAGGCCACATAACTTCTTAAAGCAATATACTTAGCTTCAGCAATGAAAAGTGCAACAGAGTTTTGCTTTCTGCTAGACAAGGAGACTAATGACTATCCTATGAATTAACAAGTCCCTGAAGTGCTTTTTCTATCCACCTTACATCCTACAAAATCAGAATCAGAATATCCAATAATCTCAAAAGAAGTGTTGAGCCTAGGGTATCATATTCCTATGTTTTGGGTCCTTAAAAGGAATCTAAGAATTCTCTTAACTGCAGTTAGGTGGGATTCCTTAGGATCAGCTTGAAATCTAGCACAAAGATAAATGCTAAACATAATATCAAGTCTGTTAGCATTCCGATAAACTAAAGATCCAATCATCCCTCTATACTTCTTTTAATCAACTAATTTTCCATTAGGGTCCTTGTCTAACTGAACACCTGAGGTCATGGGAGTATTAATTGGCTTGGCTTTGTCCATTTCATATTTCTTCAAGATGTCCTTTATGTACTTTGATTGATTCAGAAAGGTTCCATCGTCCAATTATCCTATGCTAAACCCTAAAAAATAGAACAACTCTCCCATCATACTCATCTCAAACTCCTTACTCATTATTTTAAAAAAATAATCACAAAGTTTTTTATCAGAAGATCTAAAAAGTATATCATCGGCATAGATCTGAATAATGAGTAAATCATCCTCTACTTTCCTTAGAAAAGGGTGGTGTCTACGCTCCCCTTAACAAATTTGCTCTTTAGTAAAAATGAGCTATGCCTCTCATACCAAGCTCTGGGTTCCTACTTTAATCCATAAAAGGCCTTTTTTAATTTAAAAACATGATTTAAAAATTGAGAACTCTCAAAACCTACTCTACAAACACATCATCTTTTATTACCCTATTTAAAAAGGCACTCTTAACGTCCATTTGGAAATGCTTAAATCCCTTATAGCAGGCAAAGGCTAGTAGCACTCTATTGGCTTCATATCTAGTTACAAGGGAAAAGGTTTCCTCAAAATCTTTCCCTTCTATTTATTTGTAACCCTTAGCCACTAATCTTACCTTATTCATAACCACCACACCAGAATCATTCATCTTATTCTTAAATACCCATTTGGTTCCAACTATACTTTGTCCCTTTGGTCTTTCTACAATCTCCCAAACATCATTCCTAATAAATTGGTTCAACTCCTCTTGCATGGCTAAGAACTAAAACTCATCAGAAAGGGCTTGATTGATGTTGGTGGGTTCAGTCATTGAGATAAAGGCAGATTGATTCACTTCCTTCCTAAGTCCATGCATAGTTCTAACTCCTTCAGAAGGGTATTCTAAGATCAATTCTTTGGGGTGACTTGAAGAGTATCTCCAATCTCTAGGCAAAGTGTGTTTGGGTTCAACCTTTTCCTCCAGATCTTCATTTTCTAGTCTTTAGATAATCTCTCTTACTCTAGTGTTTTGGGGGTCTACCCCCTTCTCCAAATTTTCTACTCCAGTGATAATCTCTCCAGCATCATCATCCTCAACTCTAGGCTTCCTAGGATTAGATTCATCAAACCTTATATAAGTAGTCTCCTCCACCACCAATATTCTCTTATTAAACACCCTAAAAGACTTCCCAATACTAGAATATCCTAAGAACACACCTTCATTAGACTTTGGATCAAATTGTTCTAAGTGAGACTTCTCATTAATGTGAATGAAACCTTACAACCAAAGACATGAAGGTGGAAAAGATTTGATGTTCTACCCTTAAGGATTTCATAGGATATCTTATCTAATTTGCCTCTAACATTCACCCTATTCAACACATAACAAGCTGTGTTAGTTGCTTCAGCCCAAAAAGTATTTTGGAAGCAAATACTCAACATGCATAGCTCTAGAAGCTTCCATTAAGGTCTGGTTCTTCCTTTCAGCTACCCCGTTCTGCTGAGGGGTCCTAGGAGCAGAGATGTTGTGGATAATCCCCTTAAGCTCATAAAAGTCTACAAATCTCTCATTTTCAAACTCTCCCCCATCGTCACTATGGATGGTCAAAACTCACAACCTATCTTTTTCTGGATCCAAGTGAAGAAGGTTCTAAACTCATCAAAAGACTCATTTTTGTCTGATAGAAATCTAGTCCAAGTGAAACTTGAGTAGTCATCAACAACCACTAAACCATAGACTTTTCCTCCTAAGCTAGTAGTACTAATGGGTCCAAACAAATCCATGTGAAGGACTTCTAAAGGTCTAGAGGTGCTAATGTCCTTAATGAAGTGAAAAGTGGAGTAGACATGCTTTCCTAATTGGCAAGCATCACAAAGGTGGTCTTTTGAAAACTTAAGCTTTGGGACACCTCTAACTAAGTATTTCTATGTTATTTTCCTAAGGGTTTTCATACTAGCATGACATAATCTCCTGTGCCTCAACCATGAATCATCAACTGTAGTTTTAAAGCAAAATGAAGCAGCACATTCAATATTTTTTAAATCAAATATGTAAACATTGTTGATCCACATTTCTTGCAAAATAGTGTTATTATTTAAGTTGATAATGCATGAATTTGCCAAAAATTTTATGATGAAGCCCTTATCACATTGACTGATGCTGAGCAAGTTGTGTTTCAGTCCATCTACAAGTAAAACATTTTCAATCAGAAGGTTCTTGGAATTTCCAATTATACCTGAGCCTACCACCTTCCTAGTGGTGTTGTCTCCAAGAGTAACATTGCCTCCTATCCTGGTCTCCAACAAAATGAATTGATTGGCATCGTCAGTCATATGTCGAGAGCATTCGCTGTCCAAGTACCACATGCTCTCACAAGGCCTTTTGTGAGAGCTTGCCTACAAAATTATCAAATATTAGATTTAGGAACCCCAACATGTTTGGGTTCCTTCTTATGGAAAGTAGAATGCAATGCATGATGTGAATCATGTAACTTGGGTCTCCAAAACCAATGTGAACTATGGTGAATGGTGTAAGTGTGTGCTATGTGTCCTAGCATGCAACATGAAAAATATCTAACTCCAAGAAAAGAATGCATTAATCTACTTATGTGGTGATGCTTCTTTTTATGTGATGCATATAATGATGGTTTTTTATTTTCAAAAGTTTTTTAAATTTTCTAACTTTTTAAACTCTTTTTCTAACTCATCATGAGATGATTTTTATGAATCATGTGCATTAGATAATTCAGCATGCTTTTTGTTTAATGCATCAAACTCATCGAGTAAAAATATGTGATTGCTATCAATTTAAGAATGATTTTTAAGAAGAATTTCATGCTCTTTTTATAAATTTAAAAATTCTAATTTTAAGTTAGCATTACTTTTCTTAAGTTTCATGTATGATGCATGAATTTGTTCTGAAACTTCAAGTAGCTGCTCGTAAGTTAGTTCACATATCTCTTCTTGGTCATCATAACCAAGATTGTCGTCTGCCATTAAGCACAAGTTTGTTGTCTCCTCTTCAGGTTCACTCTCAAAGGAGTGTGATGTAGAATCCTGCTTTTGGAACCTCTTCTTGTCCTTCTTGGACTTGGGTTTCTCCTCACCCTTTTCCTTTCTTGGGTGAGACTTAAGTGTAGGGCAATCCGTTTTAAAATATCCTGGCTTCCTGCATTCAAAATAAATCACATCATTAGAACATTTAACATTTTTTTTCCCTTACCTTTATTCCACTTTTAATGGTTCTTTTGTTTCTTCCTTAGAAAGCTTTTAAATTTCCTTGTGATTAAGGAAACATCATTGCTTTCAGAACAGGAAGATTAAGTGTCCATGTTATTAGCCTTCAGTGCCATAGTTTTCTCTTTCTTTTTCTCTCCTGCATCAAGATTTTTTTGATTCACACCTTTCTCGTATGCAATGAGTGAGCCAAGTAAGTTATCAATCGAATAAGTGTTCAAATCTTTAGATTAAGTAATTGTAGTAATTTTAGCATCAAAAGAGGAAGGCATGCATCTCAAAATTTTTTTCCCCTTTTTATAGTTAGTGAGTTCTCTTCCTAAGGCATGCAAAGAAGTTACTATTTAAGTAAACCTTATATACATTTTAGAAATTGATTCAGATGGTTTCATACAAAAAATTTCATAATCATGCAACAAAATATTTAGTCAAGATTGCTTGACTTCTTTAGTTCCTTCATAAGTAATACATAATTTATCTCAAATTTCTTTACCAGTTGTACAAGTTGAAACATGTATGTAATCTTCAAATTTTAAAGCATAAAAAAAGTAGATCAAACACTTTCCATCAAGTTGAGCTAAATCCCTATCATTATGAGTCCATTCAGTAAAAGGAAGTGGAATAGTAATGCCATTTAGTTTACCAGTTGTAGGTGTATAACCATCCTTAACAAGTATCCACATGCGATAGTCAATCGATTGTAAAAAGTAGACATGCGAGTTTTCCAAAAATCAAATGGAATATTATCAAACTAAGGTGGTTGGATAATGGAATACCCTTCCGCAGTATTACGATTACAAAAATTACCCATGGATCAAAATTCAAAAAGTTTTCAAACTTTGTTTTTAAGAATCCCGCTCTGAAACCACATAAAATTTTATTAGGGATGTTAAGCCCTTACGAACTTGCCCAAAGCTAACTAAGAGGGGGGGGGCTAAATTTATATTTTAAAAAACTATTTTGAAATGAAACACAATCACAAACCAAAATCACCATAATCAAAGTGGGATGAAATAAATGTAGAAGATTAATAAGAAAATAACACAAAAATTTATAGTGGTCCAGTCAACTCGGCCTACATCCACTCCCCGAAGGAGCCATACAATTATTATACTAAACACTGTGACTATCCTTTTACTCCCAGAGCAAGGAGAAGAAGCCCTCATAAAAACTCCTTTCCGTCGACCCTGGTGAGGCAAAGAACCCAACTCCTTTTGCTTCCTCCTAAAGTAGGCAGACAACCTTGATCGATTGCTGAAGAATACCTCTCTTAACCCTCCAAGGAAAAGAAACTCTTGTGGAAGAAAAAGAAGTGGAATAATGCTTCGAGCAACCTTTGTGAAATTCTCTAACAAGCTCCCCCTCATAAAATCCCCCCTCTCTCACTCTCCTCTAGGCTTTCTCAGGTCAAGACAATAGCAAAAGATTACCTTTAGGGTAGAGTAAGAGATCTTAAATAGAAGGGCTTCAGAATAGCTCTTATTTTATATAAACTGACTTTATCGTCCAGTTTGATTGGGGTATCGGCATGGCTGATCAGCATAAATTTTGCTCAATCAGCCTGGTCGATTTAGGATGATTAGAGTAATTTTGGTCACATCATCCAGGATGATAGAATATCATCCTGGTTGATTTGTTTAAATTCAAGGAAAATTGCCCTGAACATTGCCCTGAATAGAAGTAGTCCAATGTCAATCATCCACGCCATCGTCCTGATCGATCTTGCGATCGACCCGACCGATGTGATCGTGCAATCAACCTTAATTACTTTCCTTAATTATCATATTAATTTAGTCATAATTGTGCTGCATCATTCAGGCTGATAAGATATCATCCTGGATGATGTCCTGAAACAAAGAATACCTAAATAGATCATGGAGGTTGATTCTTTTTGATTTAAGCCTCTCATCCCGTCCGATATAATATTGTCCAGGACGATCGTCTTAATGATAATTGTCTTAACCATGATGCCCTGATTAGGGTTTCTATTTTTGAACCAATTACTGAGGCCAATATAAATATCAGCCCGATCGATGTTACTAAAAATAGTAAACTCTAAGAAAAAGTTAGAAATTTTTCCAATGTGTGTGTGTTATGTTACATAGCATTAGGAGCCACATTTTTTACAAAAGACTCAAGAAAAGGAAAAGGTAACAAAGTGACTCGGACTTGGTCTACCCAATCTTGAGCTGGTTCCAATTGCCGTCTGATCTCTTGGACCTAAAATGTTAGAAGGCAAGGCAGTCGTAGAGAAACAAGAGTGTTATCTTTCATCAAAATTATAATCCATAGATTCTCAAAAGGTTCATATATCCTGCACTTGTACAATCCACCATAGGATGCATCTATTGTGGAGGCCAAATTTGCATTGATCACAAAATTGCATGCATTCAACTAATTCATCAGTGCATAAGGTGGGACCCAAATGCACGTAGGTTCCCAAATCTAATGTTTAAGTGACATTCTGGGGTGCTCTGACAAAAGACCTAGTAACAGTATGAGGAACCTAGATAGTGGAAGCTTGAGGAACATGATTGCTGATAGGAAGTAGTTCATCACACTAGAGGCCAACTCAAGAGGCAAGGTGACACTAAGAGATAACACCACTAGGAAAGTGGTGGGCTTAGGTATCATTGGCAATGCTAAAAGACTTAGTGTTTATAATATTTTGTTAGTTAATTATTTAAAGCATAATTTATTGAGCATTAATTAAATATATGATAAAGGTTTTGACATTATAATTCTTTCTGAAAAAAATACAAAATTTGTTTAAATGGAAAACTTCTGTTATTAGAAAAATGAATAAATATTGCTTACAATCTATATTTGAATTCCATTGAATATTCAAACTCCATATGATTGGAAATAATTATTTATAATTCTTGTCTATGGTATATGAGACTATGCCTTTCTAGCATGAAAATCCATAGGAAAATTACCTAAAAATATCTATTTAGAGGAATCCCTAAGTTAAACCTCACTATGAACCACCTATTTAATGCTTACAAACTACAAAAATAAGTTAAGTATTCAATTCATTTCATAACAAACATAAAAAACTCTAGGCCACTCGAAATATTTCATATGGACCAATTTGGACATGTTAGTACATCCATCCTAGGAAGTGAAAGTTCGTGAGGGTTGTGAAACCCTAAAGAACTTACCCAAGGCTAACCAAGAGGGGGGTAAATTGTTTATTTAAAAAAAAAATTAGTGAAAAAGAACTTATTTAAAAACTTTTCGAACCCACACATGATAATCGATATAGTAGATAAGAAAAGAGTAAATTTAGCAACAACAAAATAAAATAGATTTTTTAACCACATGTATAATTATAGAAAATAAAGTGGAAAAAAATAATTCGAAAGAACAAATTAGAATTTATAGTGGTTCGGTCAACCTGACCTATATCCACTCCGTGTAGAATCGCTCTCTAAGTATTATGCTGAATATTAGTGACTCTCCTTTTACATCCACTGTATGGTGAAGAAGCATGTACATATGTTGTTTCACATCCCAGGTGTGACCAAGAACTATGACTCTTTTATAGGTAGAGAACCTCAACTCTATTTTAACCCTCCTGGTGATGGTCAGTGAACCTCAACTCTATTTTCACCCTCCTGATGATTGTCAGAGAACCATAGCTCTATTTTTTACACTCGATGTGATCGTCAAAGAACCATAACTCTATTTTCATCCTCTAGGTGATGGTAAGAGAACCACATTTTTTGTTGAAGAACTTCTTCTCCAGAGCCACTGAGAATCCAGGAAGACACTTATAAATACTATGAAAGCTTCTTTCTAGGATCAACTATGTGAATCCTCTCACAACTTCTCCTTCACATAATCTCCCTTTCCTCTCACCAAGATCTCTTTTTTCCCTCCCTAAATGCTCTGTACCCTAAAGTCTCAACAACTAAAAAGATTTTCTAATAAGAGTATCCAAAAACCTTAAGTTGTTATCTCTTAAGAAACCCTAATTTTAAAGAGATCCATCTTATATTAATATCGTATGATATGATCAGTGTAATTTAGACTCGTCCAATAAATTCTTTCAGACAAAATGTTCAACTTTTATAACATTTTGTATGATACGATCCAAACATCATACAGTACAAAATGTAGAAATTTCTTCTATTTGTTTGGGTCAATCTTTGGGAAGCTCAACTTTGTACACTATTAATCGTCTAGGACGTTGGACATCATAAAGTAAGATAAGCACAAAAATTATGGATTTCATTTGATATGATCTCTTGAATGACTAATTTCATACACGTCTAATCATACAGTACAAACACTATCTTATAGTAGGATCAGTCATAATAATTATCCATAATTTGATTACATGAGATTGAGTAATTAATTAAGAAAGATTTACATTTTGTCATACAATACAAACCAAATAATATTATACAATCAACAAAAAATTAGTATCTTTTTTAACCCTTTGTGGCTAGAATTTTAATAAAGAATGAAAGATCATACAATATGAATTAAAATTATACATTATAAAACAAGGTCCTATAATATAAATCCAACATCTTACATTATGATATAATTAAAAAGAATGCTCAAAAACATTTTTCTCTCTCCTACTATATGCAAAAGGTTAATTAGCAAAGATTTCCACCGAACATGATATGACTCAAGAAAGGAAAAAATACAAAATAAAAAGAAAACAAAATGTAACCCATGTCTACCCAGTCTTGAGCTAATAAGAATTGTAAGTGAATGGTGAATCATGATCTTATTATTACTAATGTTAAACATAAAAGTTTGTAAGTTGTTTAATGTCAATCTTTATAATGCGAAGAATTTTAATGGTTATTTTTTTGTTGCTAAGGATGTTGGTATTGTCCATCATGAAAAGGCTAATGATGAGAGGTTTAACTTATTTATTAGATTAAACCACCTCAAAACATGTTCAAGTTAAATAGTGATGGTTCTATAAAAGGGGACACTTGTGTTTGTGGGGGTATTATTAGAAATTGTAATGGTAATTATGTTATTACTTATGCTAGTCCTCTTCCATGCTCTTTTATCTTTTTTTAACATTTTGCTATTTTGTTTGGTCTAAAATTTTATCTTTCTCTTGGTCTGGTTAATATTCAGATTGAAGTTGATGTGTTAT
This sequence comes from Dendrobium officinale, assembly GCA_019514585.1. Taxonomy (NCBI): domain Eukaryota; kingdom Viridiplantae; phylum Streptophyta; class Magnoliopsida; order Asparagales; family Orchidaceae; genus Dendrobium; species Dendrobium officinale. The sequence continues at coordinate 16,462,488 of CM033689.1, forward strand.
ATATGCTGGACTACCTCAAAGATAATAATGCAAATATCTATAGTCCTGAATTATTCTATCTTATTAGAGAAATTAAATAGCTTTTTTTTTCAGGTCATGTTGACTCATATTTGTAGAGACGGGAATGCTTGTGCTGATTGGTTAGCTAAGTATGGTTATAAACTTCAATTTCTTACTGAATTTACTTATAACCAGCTTCCCCCATTGTTAATGGCATCCTTAGATTAATTAAACTTTGTTTTCCTTATGTTAGAAACTAATTTTTTGTTTTGATGGGTCTCTTTTAGGTTTTATTGTTACTTATGTGTTAGTGGTTGGTTTGCTTCGTTATTTCATGACTCAGCTTTCTTAGATTGATGTCATGAGTTTTCATCTCTCGGATTTGCTTTTTAGATTTTTCCTTCACGAGGTGTTTTTTTAATTTTCTTTTGTAGCTTTTTGTAACAAGTGTTATTTATCTTTGGTATTCATTATCATGGTCGGGCTTGAGTCTATTAACCTGGGGATTGCTCATCTTATGATTTTTATATGTTACAAACAAAAAAAAAATTTCTAAACATGGCTAGAATTTTTAGAAGCTAGGTGATTTTGTGGTACCGTTGGTTTGGAAATCTATCTAATATATTTGTGGAATTATATTAAAATGTTAACATTTGGAACTGGCTTGTTTTGAGCAATGATTAGAGATTCAATTGTGCTAATCAATTCCTATGTGTTGCTCGTATACTCCACGGGGTTTTTAGATTTGGATATTTGACATATCTTAGGCTTGACATCTCTATTGGGATGGTTCATCTGTGATCTTTTTATGGTTATTTTGTTTTGTTTGTGAGCTGTTGTTCTCTTTTCTTCTTATGAAGTTTACAACTATGGATCCTTTGATCTCGAAAGCCTGTTGGGGTTCTCGAGTGCAAGTTTGTTATGGAAAGCTTTTGATGTTTTCCTTTAAGTGTTTCTCCTACTATTGTAGGGGCTTTTTCCTATGCAAGATCATCGTGTTCGTGGGTGGATTTGGGAGTAAATTGGAGTGGCACTTCGGTTTTATGCATGATAACTTGGATGATACTACACGCCTGAGCTCTTATGGCCTTTTTCAAAATTGTCGGTATGTTTTAGGTTGGTTTTATGGAGATTTGTATGGTGGTATATTTACTGTTAAGAAGTGCTTATGTGGTATTCTTCCTCTATTTGGGTGCTTTCTTTGGCTTATTACTTTAATGCTCTTCAAGAATACCTTCTTTTTTATTATTAAACTAGGGATCTAGATTCTTGTTTATTGTTTCAAAGAGTTATTTTTAATTGATAATGTTATTTCTTGTCTTTGCTTATTTATTCATGTTGGTTTCTTCATTTTGAATAACAATCTTTATGCGAACATCTTCCCTAAAGGATTTTTTGGGAGAAAGAATGTGCCTCAAGATTATCTGTTTATCTCTTCTCCTTTTTGAGTGTGGTCTGCTTGACAAACTGTAGAATGTTCCTAGGTTATTTTGTACTTCTGCTTGTAGAGACCTTGTGCTCGTGGTTTTTTTATAGCTCTTTTTCAGTTGTATTGAGCTCGAAGCATCTCTTAAGGAGCTTAAATTTTTTATTTTAATTAACATGTAAACCACTTTAATTTTTTTTTTCATTAGACTCAAAATGGCTAACAACTCAAGGCAAAGAAAGAAAAAATATTATAGACATGAGAACTCTCGTGGGCATTTTCAAAATATAATAAACTTACTCTATAAATAAAAAAGACAAATAAGATAAAAGTTTTTTTTTTTATCAAAATGCAAATAGCATTAATAAAGAAGGAAATTATTACAAACTACTATGTGATAGAAACCTATCGAAATCCTCCTTTAACAAATTGAGAAACAAAGGAGGAACCTTATTGCAATCTAATTCATCCCAAAAAAAATCACATTCCAAAGCATTTCTAGCACAAAAATTAGCTAACTTATTACAATTTCTATTTGCAAAGTGAAAAAGAATCATACTAAATCCATCCAAGAATGAAAGATCTTCAGTTCCTTCATTTGGACCATTTCGATTCCTTTCTTCCAACTCCTTTTGCAATTAATTGATAATATTGAGTTTGTCACTTTCAATAATAATTCCTTTTGCTTCTAACATCCATTCCGTAATGATCATCTTCAATGAACGAAATGCCATTAACTCCAAAAGGCCACAATCCCAATGAATGCAAGAGATTCCAAAAGCTAGCAAGAACCTCCCTTTTTAATCTCTAAAAGCTCCACTGACCCCTCCTTTGTTAGATATAGTAAGATAAGCATCAATATTTACCTTAATCCATCCTGGGGGAGGAGGGTGCCAATAAGTAAACAGCTGATCTAGCCAATTAGCACCCCAGTAATCCACGAACAGATTAAAGTTGGCATTTGACGCAAAATTAATAACATTAGCATCTATAAAGTTTAAACTCAATTCTTGGTTACCATGTTTAACCAAGTTTCTACTTTTTCAAGACTAATAAACCATTGAGCAATATACCTTTGCAATGAACTGGTTTTCCATTGCTAGCCATGCCAGATTGAGTTTAGAATCTCTGGTTGATGAAAATGTTGGAACCGGAATACCCATACTCTTTAACAATCTTGTAATTTGCTGATCTTCAAACATTTAACCATTACATAAATGTTTACTTTATTACAATAAATGGATTTGGATTCTACAGTTTGTACACCTTGCTTAATATCTTCATAGGCTAAAATCCTTTGTTAAAAAAAAAAATCTAATTCAAGAATTACAATTAGGCAGGGAAACTTACACTTTTTAAACTGCTAACATGAAATATATATTAATAGAATATTACTGTAAAAGTCATATATGAAGAACCATGATTTTCTAATATCAAGTATAAAACATATTCTAAAATACAAGAACTTGTTAAGATTTAAATATTTACCAAAAAGAAAAGAAAATTTAAGTTGGGCTCATTTTGTGCCTCTTTTATCAGCTTTTGGCATACGTTACATATCTTTTGTTTTTTGATACACTCAGTGAATCTTTTTATTTTTGGAATCATTGCACATCTTTTGATTTTAGGCTCATTTTGTGCCTCTTTTATTTTTTGTGCAAATTGCTTTCTTTCTAAATATTTGAGAATCTCAATTGTAAATATTATCTTCCAAATATAAGAGAAGGGTAACTCACTCTTTATATTAGGAGGAAAAATCTACAAAGTAAACCCAATACTTCTAATAGGAATAAATAACCTAATTTTTAAAAAATAATGAATCATGTTTATCAAATTGTAGAATATATTCATGATATAAAAAATGCAGTAAAATAAAAGTGTTTTCACTTTAACCATCTCTTCTCAAATTTGATTTAGATTTCAAGTTCACATAAGGAATTATCATGCAAAGGAAATAAAAATGGATATGAAAATTAATAAGAACTATTTTTCTTTCGAGTTTTAACAATGCCAGCAATTACTTATTATACTTTTAAGTAAGAAAAGAAGTATGTTTATTAGACACAACAAAGAGCAATGTAGAGAGTTTATTTGTACAGTATGATTCGAGTCGTGTAGTATGAGCTAAATCATATAGTATAATCCATGTTGTATAACACTATCAATAGAAACAAATTTTCTTTTAACTATAAATTTCTCAAGTAAAGAGCACGTAAAAGAGAACTAAGAGCACAAAACCAGCTAGATAGAAAAAGAAATACAATTTGAAAATGAAAATAAACTTTTTTTTTTAAATATTTGACAAAAAAGAAAGAAAAATACCATAAGGAGGACTAAAAGGAAATTTCATTTCAAAACAAGGTGAAAACAAGCAATCATAAATAAACAAGTAAAATACAACACAATAATAACTAAATAAAACTAGAATAGTGGTGGATCCTGATCATGAGGTGGCTGTTGAGGTGGTTCGAAGAATTGACTAAAACTATCATACTGCTACTGGACTGTGGTGAACTATTGTTGGATATTTTTAAATTGCTCCTTAAAATAACCCATATCATTATCATGTTGAGTGTATTGTTGATCCAAGCTAGTCTCTTGTATGGTAAAATGCTGAAATAACTCCATGTATGTGTATTGGTGAGGTGGTCTAGGTGTAGGATCATTTGTAGGGTAAGCTTCTCCTTCTTCATCAAATAACAATTCTTTTTGCTCTTGATCCCTATGCTATAAATATCCTAGTCAAGAGGAGCACGATATGTGATGTTGTATTTTATATCAAATATATACCTAATGACATGTTATGGAGTGAGGTTTTACATTCTTTTAGAGCCTAGAAATGGAATGGAAGTTAGGTTTTGGATGTAATTAATTAGCATTTTGGCATAATCTTTTTGGGTGTTTGACCTTATGAAGTAGTTGCCAATTGATAGTAGGGTAGTGATGTTTATCTGGTCTCCAGCTTTAGGGATGATAGATGCTCTCAGAATGTGTTGGGTAACTTTTACATTTTAATTTAGAGTATGAACCAAGGGTTGGTGGTATTAAGAGCAGCATTTCTTACCAGGATATTTATAGCACTTCAATCAAAATATGATTTAGAGGCCATGGAAAGGGGTCTATTTCCTTAGCTATTTAGCTGAAGATAAATTCGTATATCCTCTCTGGTGATTTCCACATGTTCATAATCTACACCGGTAGTCATTACAGTAGAATGCCCATAAATCCTATGTTTTGCTAGAAACTCATAAAGGATTTCAGAGTAGAAGGTATATACCAAAGTAAAAGAAATTGTATTGTAATGGAATTGAAGATGTTCATCACAGGAAAGATTAAGTCATATCTATTAAGAAGCTTGGAAGTGTGATGTTAACTTCTTTGTATTTTTGGTAGGCATCAGAAGTTGTCAGAAAGAGATGATTGGTAGGGTTGTGAGAGGAGGGTGCACCATGGGTTTGGTGACTACACTTTCCACCACCATCCATTGCATAGATTATGATTGAAGGAAGGTGGATTAGAAGAATTATATAAATAAATGGAATGAGTTGGACTGTTTAAATAGAATTTCAGTGGATTGTACAGTATAATCATGAGATTGTATGGGATAATCATGAGCAATCAATCGGCCAAACGAATAGTCAAAAAGGCTGTCTGATGGTACATTATGATCAAACATCATACAGAATGATTAGAGACATGAAGATCTTATTGAGGAGTTAATGTTGCACAACTTTTGATCAAAAGGTTCATATAGTATGAACATTTGTTCATATAGTACTATAAATAATAGATGTCATACCAAATGAAATGAACTTCTCCCAATCTGGATTGACATAAGGATTGTCCCAATGAAAAGGTGTTCATATAGTATGATTATTAATTTTAAATTCAATTTGGTTAATCCATTGAGTCAAGGGTTATGATAAAAGCAGTGATTTGTAGATCATATAGTACGAAGGTGGTTCGTATAATACAATAGAAGATGAAAAAATAATTTCTTCTAAAAAAATTATGAGGAACAAAAAAGAAACTTATGTGATAATCAGGACACGATCATAAAGAACGATAACAACAAAATCAAACAAAAATAAGAAAAACAAATCTTAAAAAAAATATATTAAGGAGTAAAAAGAAAAATTAAATAAAGTCACAAATAAATAAAAATTTAAGGCAAAACACAAATGTTAAGAAGCTCATAAATGGATGGTGTTAAGTGATATGAATTAAATATCAAGCTTAAAAATCACTTTCTCCCACTGGGTCTTTTGTGAGAGCTATTAAATACAAAGATTATGGAAGAACATTTTTGGGAGCCCATGTGAGTTTGGATTCCTTTGAAAGTCTATATAGGTTGTTAGACATAAAGCAATTATCCCAATGCTCATCAAGAGTGAGGCGAATTGGTAATTTTAAAACTTCTCTTAGAAATTTTTTAGAAAGTCAATTTAAAATATTAGTGCAATAAAAAAAATTTCAAACTCAAAATTTTCAACCACAAAAATAAAACGTACAGAAAAATAAGAATGGGGTGAAAATAAAAACACAAAGGTTTAAAGTGGTTTGTTCCAACTCGATCTACATCCACTCCCTGAATACTCCCTCTTTAGGTTAGGGGTGTCAATTCGGGTTCACGGGTTAGGTTCAGGTCAAACCCAACTTGACTCGTGCTTAAACGGGTCGACCCAAACCCAACTCGTTTAGCTAAATGGGTTCATAATCAGAACTCAAACCCGACCCGGGCTGAACCCGACCCAGGTCGACCCGACCCGCCAACCAGCCAGAATTTTTTTTTCAATTTTTTTTATTTTTTACTTGAGCAAATTATTGAATATAAGAGAAACAATAAAATTTAAAATGTATTCACAATTTATTAGAAGTTAAAAATTTATTATAATTAACAGTTTGCAAATAGTTAAATACAAGTATACAACTTAACTAAACATATAAATAACTAAAAGTCTAAAATAGGTATAAACCATAAAGCTTGATTGTTCCCTACTTCTCTTGCACTCTTTTTGAGTTACTGTCTTTCAGTCCCATGGCTTTCGGTTGATATCTCATCATTCACCATTTCACTTATAAATATTAAAGAACCTGCAATGTTGCGAAAGAATGAAAAAACAAATAAAAGCAATAATTCATTGATTTCTACTTGCTAGCAACGAAACTACCAAAGGCCAAAGCCTTAGGCTCACTGGCTCAGGGTGAACCTAGTAAAGAAACATCAGCTGCAACAAGTCCAAAAATTGTGCCCTCCAAATTTACAACTTGGTAATATGACTTTAAGGCTTTTATCAATTTAATTTTATAGTATCTACTCAACTGCTTAAGCCATCAAAATCATTTATACCAATTTATAAATTGGATGTATCTAAATGTGTGTTGCATCTAAATCACTTTACTAAGTTCTTCATCACAGAAATTAAATATTTAAAACCAACCAAACCAATAATAGCAATGCAGAACTACAAGTCTACAATAGAAAAATCCAATAGAAGGCAGCAGTATTACAAGTTTACAACACTTACACAGTAGCAACTAGCAAATTGACAACAACCCGACAACATCAGCACTAACTGATTACAGCAGAAAAGCAACCCAGAATTACAGCAGGCATCAAGCCATGAAGGCATCAAATCCCCACAGTATTACTCCAACCTGACAACACCAACTGTCCAACAGCCCAACACCAACACCAACACAAAAACTAATAGTCCCACATTGCCTCACAAGTAGAAATGTAGAATTACAACATGCATCAAGCTGTACAAGCCAAATAATAACAAAACATAAAAGATTTCAAGTTCCTGATCTCAGGACTCAAGTTCACAAAGAAACCATAATTAACATTTTAGCACACATAAATTTCTCAATCTCACTAATCATCTAATCCTCCTTCCTCCATCTATAGATTTCAGAAATCATAATTCACAGACTCACCTAATCAACAAATCGGTAATGCTCAAAACCTCAAACACCACGATAGGAAAAACTTGAAATTTGCTACAAAAAGAAATAATAAATCTTCGATCCAAAAACTAAATAGAAATAAAAAAACATCACCTGAGGCCCTGAACATCCCACCAACATTCCAAAACAACAAAAGGTCATGAGTTATTGAAGATATTGCTAACCGTTAAGAATGAGAAAGCCATAAAGGAGGAGGATTTTAGAGCTCGATACTCGATAGCAGAAGAATAGAAGATAGCAACAAAACTCCACGGCACAGATTCACTATTCTGTTCTCCTAAAGACCCAGAGAGATGAGGGACAGAGAGAGTACGGAGATGAGTGGAAACCCTAAAATAGGCGAATGGCTGAAGTGAACTGCATCTCGCTCGAAAGTTGAAATAATCCTAAAAATATAAGTAGTCGCAGGTTAATCGGGTCACCAGCGGGTTGGCGAGTTGACCCGAACCCGACCCAAAATTTAAACGGATCAAGAAATTAAACTTGAACACGACCCATTTAATTTACGAGTTGACCCAAACCTGGATTTTTGGGGTTTGGTTCGAGTTGGGTTTTTGGGTCTTGTTAGAAATTGACAGGCCTACTTTAGGTATTGCACTATTATCAAAGTGACTCTCCTTTTTCCCCCACATTAATATGAAGAAGCATTTAAAAAAAACCTCTCTTCCACTAATCCCGAGTGCAATAGAGTATCGTCATCCTTTCACACTTTCTAAGTGTCGGTAGATAATAATTTTCTTTTCACACTCTTTGAGTGTCAACATAAATCCATTAGCCTTTCACACTTTGTAAGTGTCGATAGAGAGCAGTTATCCTTTCACACTCTCCAATTGTCGGCAGAGAACTATCATCCTTTTACACCCTCCTGATGTCAGCAGAGAACTTCATCTTCTCCAAAAAGTTTCTCTTAAGGAACTTCAAAGAAGTAAGGAAGACATTTGACAAGACTTATAAAGAGATCCTCACCTCTGGGCAACCTTGTGAACCCTTCACAAATTCCACTTATAATATCTTTTTCCACATTCTCAAACACTCTCTCAAAGCACTCTCACACTTACTCTTAAAGAGAAGATGAAGAAGCATTCATTCACAATAAATTTTTAGGACCTTATATATAAAATGCACAAAAAACTGTCTAGAAAACTAAAATTCATAGTTTGACCATCCTTGATCATACAGTACGATCAAAGATCCTATATACAAATAGTTCAAAATTTACTTGTATGACTCAGTATGAACTGATTTCATACTCTGATTAACTTGTCTTCAAAATTTACTCATATGAATAATTCAAAATTGAACAGGTTCGTCTATTACGATTCTATACAAGCTAATTTCGTACATTGGATAATGTATTTTATGAATCCAATATCATATAGTATGATATATTCTAATAAAACTATGTTTCAATTGGTATGAAAATGGACAATTCCATTTTATAATATAGATGTAGTCTATATAATCCTAGGATTGTATAGTACTAATAATTCAAAAAAATTACCTGTTCGTATGGCTGAAAAGATACCCAATCATTTCATACTCCGGACATCATTTATATGAACATATGATCGTATATTATGAATAATTTTGAAAAAAATTAAGAGTTTATTGGGACAAACTTGTACTTATCTATTTTGTACTATAGACATCATCTATATGAAGGTAACTTTGTACAGTATGAACAAGACTTGGAAAATTTTTTTGGCATGGTTTGATTATCTATTTCTAGAGGAACAATCATGGCAAATCAACTCGTATGATCCAAAATCATATATTAGGATTAGTTTTAAAAATTATAAACTTTTACACTCCCCCAGTATATGTGCACATAGTTACCTAATTGCAATAACTCTCTATCAAACTCAAGAAAAGTATAAAATTATAGGCTTAAAATATAATTAATCATAGTCTAATCTATCTTGAAGTCTTCAACTATTTGCAGTATAATTTCCCTAAAATATTAGTACACACAAACAATAAAAGCAATATTTTTAATATATTCTAGTAGAATCAGTAATCAATATAATAATATTTTGAAATCATAAAAAAAACACACATGATATGAAAACATAGTTAAGAAAACTAAGTTGTAATAATCTCCCCCTTTTGATGATGGAAAAAAAAAAGTATTGTTTAAGTTAACATATAAAACAAATTTTCTCCTTAGCTGCTCCTAATGAATGACAAACTAAATAGCAAGGGATTCTCATGACCAACTAAATCATCAAATAATATTTTGACTCCCCCATTTGAAAAGAACAAAAAGAGAAGTAAACTTGAAATGAAAGAATTCTATAAATTAAACAAAAGAGTTGAAGGCGAAAAGGATTTTAATCCAATTGTAAATATAATATTAATTTGATTATACTAAAAAGAAAAAATTTAAAATTTAAAATCTAAAACAACTAAGAAAAGAAAAGTCAATCTGGTTCATTGTTCTTGCTAGACAAATTAAATAAAAATGATTATTGCAAAAATGACGAAATGAAGATTGGTTAACTTTAAATTCAATATTGAATATGATTATTAATTAGATGGATTTGGATTATAGATTAAATGAAAACGGAAAGAACAATATAAATATTTTCAATTTGTGACATTGCACAATTTTTCAAATATTTATGGCACACTTTAAACTCTTTTTCTAGTTTAGCTAATTTTGTGCCTCTTTTCACTTTGTGAATCATTGCGCATCTTTTTTATTTTTGCACTCTTTGTGTATTTTCCTTTTCTTTTACTTTTAGGGTCTTCCTAATATCAATAACCTAATTTATATTCCACTAATAATAAAAATAAACATATTGAAAAGAAATAAAAATAATAATACATCAATATTATAATAATTATAGGTTAGAAAAGTTTGTTTATAAGAATATGAAATTTATCTCCGTATCTAAATCCAGTAATAATTTAATTTAAATTTTTGAAAGATTAAATTTTATATGGAAATTAATTTGTAAAGTAGTTGAGAATCAAATCCAATGATCAACTAAAAAAGATTTTACATTAAAAAACTAAAACATTTCAGGAAATAAAATTTAATGCAAGTGAACAAAATATTCCATCATTTTATTAATATCAAGAGCACATACAAACATATATCTCAAAACATATTTTTCTGAACATAACATCTTAGATCACATCATCAAGACAACATCATCCCAATATATAAAAACATTAAATTCAAGAAGAAACATCACAACAACAAATTTAAAAATTCATAAGCAACGATAAGATAGAAGTATATGTAAAAATCTGAGGGTCCCTGGTCTAGAGCTGGTTGTGGATTGAATATTGAAAAATAAATACTAATTATAGATACATTCATGTTGACCGAGTCAAATTGTCCTTGAATCTACCCCATATATTTATTGTAATGAGCATCCTACTGGTTAAGGTGATTCTAAATTTGATCAAAGTATTGATCAAAATGAGTTTCTAATCAATCAAAGCACTAAACAATTTTTGGGTAGCAGTTTTTGTTAGGTGCAGGTGCTAGAGTAGGAGCCCCCCACCCTACTTCCTCTGAATCATCACTCTCAAAACTCTGATCACTCTTAAAAAGTGCCCGAAAAGAGTCATCAGTAAAATAAATATATAGTTTGGTGGGACGATCAGGATGGATAATATTGCACTTCTTTTATAGGATGTACGCAACTAGATTCCTTAAGGCCATGTTTTTCTTTCTCTTATGATGTGGAAGTCAAATTTTAGAAAGATTATAAATGTATTTCAATATGAGTTGGGCTTCATTAAAGGGTTATTCAATCATAATCAGATAAGTGATTATGGACCAAAGTGGAGTCATATTTATGCGATCACCAACTTTAGGAAAAATTGACATTCTCAAAACATATTGGATGATCTGGGAATTTTTATTCAAAGAGTACACACGAGCAAAATGACTCACTTGGGAGACACCTCTATGAGTTTGATGTATGGGCCGAAAAGAGTCATCAGTAAATTTCAGACCAATCATAGTCAACTCTAGAGGTTAATGTATGGGCTCTAATTGCTTGGGTTTTCAAGTGGAAAAAGTTTCCTAAATCTTCCTTTATAATTTCTACACACTATTTTTGAACATAGGAAGTAATCCTAGAATGGTCTTGGTTTACTCTTATATTTTCCAAAAAGAATTGGAAAGTCTCTTTATGATAGGCATACATGAGAGTTAGGATGAAACAAAGTTGAGTTGAAGAAAACAAGGGCATGATAGAAAAGTTAAGATCACCCTAAATGAGAAGTTGAGATGTGGTGATTTTTGCAGTAAACTTCCTAAAGTAGGTATCCTCATTCTCCTTAAATAAAAAGTTGTCGTCACTACCACTTCTAAATGAACATTCATTAGAGAAATGTGGACGTTCATTATAACTTATCATTCCTAAGATGAGAGCTCTAGAGGGTCTTTAGATGGATATGAAATTGAATGAAAATGATTTTAAAAACTATTCTATTTAAAGAAAAATGACTTATCGTATAGTACAAAACTTGGATAGTATGTACGATTTTAAAATTGTGTGTGATAAAAATGTTTTCATTTGTATGAATAGAAATGACCAAAAATGAAATTAATTTTTGTAAAATGCCATTTCTGATGCATCATTTTGTCGATGCTTTTTTACCATACAATCATATAGACGAACAGGTGTTCGTCTATCATCACGGCCAAGAGAGAAGAGATAGAAGCTCCACAAAATTAGTAGGATTTTTAAAGGAGCATTTGAAGATTTTGGGTGCCAAAGTTGGAGATGGAAGAAGGTGGCCGGTCATCTATGGATGACCAGAACACCAAACCCTTTGTTTCTACCACGAGTCTAATTATGTTGGATTCAAAAGGTAGATTCTCCTTCAAATGCATCTCCCCTCACAATCTTCAGGTTTTCGAATCTCCTTTTGTCATCAAAGAGGGAGGTTTGATTTCCAAACACAAGCTTTTGCAGGAGTACTCAGGTAAAGGGAAAGAGGTAATTTCGGTTTTTGAAAAAATACCAAAAGCACCTACATCAGTTATTATCTCTGGAGAAAATGACAAGGAGGCTTCTTCTTCAAGGAGCAGTATCAGTGATTTATTGAAGAATGATAAGAGTATTAATCCAATTATTTCATCAAGATTGGATAATTCTAATGTGTGGATCAAAAAACCACACATTAAAATTAAATTGAATCAGATTCATGATGAGATTGAAGATGCTAATGTTTTTAAACTCAAAGTGGAGAAGGAAATTTCTAATATTCAAGTTTTGAGAAAATCATTGGTAGTGAAAATTCTTGGTAAGAATTTATCTTTTTCACAATGTGCTATTGAATTGAGGAAGCAATGGATGAAATATGGAGGGTTTCATATAACCTTGCATGGTCTAGATTGGTTTCTTTGTTCCTTTCAAACTCTTGAAGCTATGGAGGAAGTTCTTAATGGAGGTCCTTGGTTTATAGGAGGCTTCGTTGTTGGGTTAGATAAGTGGTCTCCTAACGTCTCTCCCAATTCCTTGGATGGAGTTTCTTCTCCATTATGGGTTTGTCTTCCTCTCCTACCTCTTCATTGTTGGGATGAATCTAATATCACAAGGATTGTTTCTAAAATTGGGACTCCTCTATTGTTTGATGGTAATATGTTTAGATGGGGAAGAAGAGAACTTGCTAGAGCATGCATTTGAGTGAATTTGAATTCCAAACTCCATTCTGGTGTTTTGGTTGAAGGTTTGCATGGTAGATTTTTTAAAAAATTTGAATATGAATATCTTTCTTCAATTTTTTTCAAGTGTGGGAGAATAGGACATTTGGATTTTGTTTGTCCTAATTTTAAAGACGTCTCTTGAAGCTCAATCCACATTGAAAATCCTTATGGACCTTGGATGCATGTAAACTTTGAAATGAAAAATTATGTGAAAAAGCATTCCAAAGCTTTTTCTGAAAAAAGAATTTTAAAAAAATTGGAAGATCAGAATGCTAATGATCAAAGTTTGGTGTCCGAGCCTTTGATAGAAGCAGGTAATGTTGATCCATTTGTTGATCGTAATTCCAAAGACAACAATTTGGTAGCCAATCCAATGACAGATCCTCTAAAAGATGCAGATTTTGTTGATCAAATAAAGGCCGATCCATTTAAGAATTCAGATTTTAATTGTCAAATTACAGAAAATGCTAAATCAAGGAAGGACTTGAAGTTGCTGTCAACAATAATTCAAATTTGATAATTGAGCCGGTTGATGCTCATAATTCAAATTTTAAATTCAATCAATCACAAAATTTGATTGCTGAAGATAATACTGATTTTGCTGAAACTGTTTTGATGAATAATCTAAAAGATATTGGAGCTATTCCCGTGGATCAACAAAAAAAGGTGAAATTGTGGAAATTCAAAATTCAACTTTTGAATTACCACCAATTCCTAGATAAGGAGGATAATTATTCGACAACCAACTTGTTATCCGAATAGATTGTTGCGCCTAGCTCAGCAATTATCTTAAAAGATGGTTTGAATAAGTCAGAAAATTTTGAGGAGATAATCTCGATCTTGACTCCATCAATTACAGCAAGGTCTTTTGAAAAAGATGGTTATTATGAAACCAATACTCCAAATTCTACAATCAGCTTGAAATTCAAAAAAATTGTATTATTGAAGGATAAAATGGGTTCTACTATGGAGCTTGATTCTTCCGGTCATAAACGTAAATTGTTTAAAAGACTTCAAGCTCTAGGATCGGTGAAAGAGCAAACTAGAAGAGGGATTACTGATCTCAGAAAGAAGAACTACTTGAGAGGTTCTTCCCAATCATCTCAATAATATATTAGCCGATTTTTACATTTCAAACATCAAAGTGGAAAGATACCAGAGGTTGGAGCTTATGATCAAAGAATTTACCAAATCTCTTGCTTTGGAATACATTATTGGAAGTTGGAATAAACATCTGAAATACCTATTAATGTTATTCTTAGGTATTTTGCGATTGCCCTGGATTTTTTGTAATTGTCTTATATTTCTATTTTGTAGCTTCCTTTTGCTTTGGTCTTTCTATTTTGTTTTTTAAACTTATTAGATTTGATTATGGGATCATTACTAGATCCTTTTTTTTAACTAGATAGGAACTCTGGGATACTAACCAGACCTTGTGTTGTTTAAAACTTTGGTATCCCCTTCATCTCAACGGTTCTAAAATAAGAAATAGTGGGTTTCATTTCAAAAATAATAAGTTTAACTTAAATAAATATGATTTCAATAAGGATCCTTTTTCTATTGATCAAATCTATTTATTTTTACTTCCTAGTTTGTATTAGGTTATTTACTCTTTCATTTTAATGCAACTTTTGCATTTCTTCAAAAAAAGAATAGGTGTTCATCCGACACAATCATAATAGTAAAGATCATTTTAAAGATGGTTAGGTTCATCCCCCATAGAATCTGATAAATGGATTGTATAGATGAAATATAATTTTGTACGTATTATTAGCAATTAATAACTGACTCAACCTGGTAAAAATAATCCCCACTCGTATAAGCAAAACTGCACATATCATACAGTATGATAATATCATCATATAGTAAAAACCCTATGAAAAACTAAGTTTTGCTTGCTCAACTCCGAAACCTATCATTTATAAGCTATATAATTCATACAAGAGGAAGAAATTTTGTGTAGTATAAAAAGAATACTTAGAAAATAATACATGACAATCATAAAATCTTCTCAAAAACTAATTACCTTACATCAAATGACATGCTTCACAGTAAAAATAAAAGCAAAGATAAAAAACACAAAACTAAGCACAAAAAAAAGAATAAAATAAATAAATAGAAACAAGAAAAACAAGCACATATTTACAATACATTAACTTTGCAGAATTTTCAATTTAAGCATTAATATCAATCACACCTAACCTAGTTCTTAAGGTTCTAAGAATGTCAAAGGCTAATTATTTTGTAAAAATATCTGCAATTTGATTCTCCATAGTAACATGATTTAGTCCAATCTCTCCCTTAGGCATGTCATCTGTAATGGAGTGATACCTTATATCTATATGCTTGGTTCTAGAATATTGAATAGGATTTTATGAAATGCATATGACACTAGTATTATCACAAAAAATTAGAATTATGACAATTGAAAATCCTAAATAAATTAATTATTATTTCATTCAAAGAGCCTGTGCTACATAACTTCCTAAGCTAATGTATTATACTTCAATGGTAGATAGGGCTACTGAATTCTATTTCTTATTAGACCAAAAAACTAAAGAATTTCCTATGAATTGATAAGTTTTAGATGTACTTTTTCGATCAACCATATATCCTATAAAATTTGAATGAGAATATGTAATAATTTCAAATAAAGGGTTGTGCTTAGGATACCAAATCCATAAGTTTTTAGTTCATAAAAGATACTTTAGAATAATTTTTACTACTGTCAATGTGATTTTTCTAGATCAAATTAAAGTCTAGCACACAAATAAACACTGAATAATATATCTGGTATGCTAGCAGTCAAGTAAAGCAATGAACCAATTATACCACAAAATTTCTTTTGATCAACAGATTTTCCCTTAGTGTCCTTATCCAAATGAATAGAGGAAGTCATTAGTGTAGATACTGGTTTAGCAATATCTATTTCATATATCATGAGGATATCCATAATATGCTTTGAATGACTAAGAAAAATTCCTTCCACATTTTACTTTATGCTAAAACCAAAAAATAACTCAAATCTTCCATTAAACTCATCTCAAATTCACTACTATTTATTTTTTAAAAATCATCAAAAAAAACTTTTTATAGATCCAAATAAGATGTCATCAACATATATTTGAAAAATAATTATATAAACTCTTATATTCTTAAAAAATAGAGTGGTGTCCACAGTTCCTTTCATAAATAATCTTCAAATAGGAAAGTGTTTAACCTCTCATACCAAGCCTTATATGATTGTTTCAGTCCATATAAAGCCTTTTTTTAATTAAAATACATAATTAGGGAAATTTAAATTTTTAAAACCTAGATGTTGCTCAACATAAACATCCCCTTATATCACCCCATTCAAAAAGGCATTCTAGACGGTCATTTGATAAAATTTAAAATCTTTAAAATATGTAAATGCTAACAAAACCCTAATTGTTTCAAGTTTGGCTATAGGGGCAAAAGTCACCTCAAAATCAATCCCTTATATTTGATTATTCCCTTCGTCCACCAGTGATGCCTTATTTCTAATCACAACTCCAGAATCATTCATTTTATTTTTAAAAGCCCACTTAGTTCTAAAAAACCCTTTGATCTATAGGCCTTTTAGTTAATTCCCAAACATAATTTCTTATAAATTTATTCAACTCTTCTTGTATGGCTAATATCAAAAATTTGTCCTCAAGTGCTTGATTTATATTTAGGGGTCCAACCATTGATATAAAGGCAGAATGGTTTACCTCTTTTGCTAAGTCTATGCTTTGTCCTAACACCCTCACTAGGTTCACCTAAAATCAATTCCTTTGGATAACTTTTAGAAAATTTCCATTCTTTAGGGAAAGGGTTTCCTTTTTCCACCTTTTTTTTTAATTTATATTTTAATTCCTTGGGAGTTATTTTCCATATGATCCTCTTCCAATCCTAGCTCTTCCAAAATGCTAGATTCATCAAGCAAAAAATATGTGATCTCCTTAACTACCAAAGTCCGACTATTAAAACTCTATAAGATTTTCCAACCCTAAAGTATCCAAGAAAAATTCCCTCATCTGATTTTAGATCAAATTTTTCTAAAGGAGTTTTCGTATTATTATGAATGAAAATCTTACATCCAAAAATATGCAAATGTGTCAAATTTGGTGTTCTCCCCTTAAGAAGTTAATAGCATGTTTTATATAGTTTTGATCTAATGCTCATCCTATTAAGAACATAACAAATTATACTAACCACTTCTACCCAAAAATATTTTGGAAGTGAATATTCAGCCAACATGGCTTTAGTAGCTTTATTTAATGTTCTATTCTTTTTTTTTCTACTACCCTATTCTAATAAGGGGTCCTAGGTGCTAAAAGGTTGTGATGAATTCCTTTCTCTTTATAAAAATTTTTAAGTTTTTATTTTCAAATTCACCTTCATGATAACTTTGAATTGATAAAATCTCACACCCTAATTTTCTTTGAATACATGTTAAAAAATTTCTATAATCCTCAAATGATTCAATCATATAAAAAAAATTAACCCAAGTGAATCTTGAAAAATAATCAACAATCCCTAATCTACACACTTTACCTTTTAGATTGACAGTGCTAACTGGTCAAAAAAGGTCCTTGTGAACGAATTCTAATGGTTTGCTAGTTCAAAGATACTTATTGGAATAAAAGGAGGAATTCACCTAATTTCCTAATTAACATGCATCACACATGTGATCCTTAGAAAATTTTAGTTTTAATTTTCCTATAACAAGTTCTTTTTGTGTAATTTTTCTAAAATTTTCATGCTAGCATGGCAAAGTATCCTATGTCATAAACATGATTCATCATTAATTATTTTGAGACAAAAATCATTAGAAGATTAAATGTGATTCAAGTCAAGCATGTACACATTATTTATCCTTTTTCCATGTAATACATCAATCCATTTTGGCTTAATATGTAGCTAGTTAGAAAAGAAATTACATTATAACACTTATAGCATATGTAACTAATATATAATAGATTATGATTTAAACCTTCTACAAGTAAAGCATTCTCCAAGAAAAAGTTTTTTAAGTTTCCAATCATACCTATGCCAACCATTTTTTTAATGGTATTGTTTCCCAGTGTAACCTTGCCTCCACTCCTCGCTTCCAGCAATATTAATTGTGAAGTGTCTCCAATCATATGCTTCAAATATATGTTGTCCAAGTACCATATTCTCTCATGAGGTATTATATGAGTGCATTTCAATAAAATAATTAAACATTAGTCTTGAGATCGCAAACAAGTTTAGGTTCTCCTCTTTGCAAAATTAATTTAGATACATATTTGATATGCTTTGTTTTATGTATCTTTAGTCTCTATAGTAGATATGATTTATTAGGAATAGTGAAAGTGTGAGATATATGGCCAATTTTTCCACAAGAAAAATATTTGACTCTGGGAAAAAGATTTATTAATTTACATGTATTAAATTATCTTTTCCTATATTTTAAAGTTTTAGGCTTTAGTTCAGGATTAAAGAATCTTCAAGTGTTGTGAGAATCCTATTATCCTTAAAGGCTTCACATTTTATATGAGATATGAGTTTGTGTTGCGACTCTGGCTTCCGAGTTTATAATTTTGATGATAACAAATAATATTTATTAATCTTTTATTTCTCCTATTATTTGTAGTGCATATTTCTTTCTATGTTGACTAATATTTCAGGTACATCATGCACCATTCTTTGAAGATTCAAGGCTCAAGATTGCATAGAATTGATCGTATTAAATGAGTCTGTAATTTTCATTTATTGAGTCAAGTCTTGTAATGATGTATGTTAGTTTGTTGATCATGCACACACACAGAGGGAGCAAAAAATGATTATAAATAATTTAACTTTTCTGTTCATCGTACTGTACGAATTTATTTCGTACTGTATGATGTGATGTAATAGAAATAAATTAAAATATTTTATTTTTCCTAAAAAAAATTATTTTTGAATATAACTAATCGTACTGTACGATCACCATGAAAGTTCGTTCGGGATGTTAAGCCCTATGAACTTAGTCCCAAGCTAACCAAGAGGGGGGTGAATTGGTATTTTAAAAACTCTTTTCACAAAGAATAAAAATTGAATAAACCAAATCACACCACATAAATAAATGCGGAATTAAAAAGTGCGGAAGAAAGAAAAAGAACACAGAAATTTATAGTGGTTCGGTCAACTCGACCTACGTCCACTCCTTGGAGGCATCCTCCAAGTATTGAACTTCAAAACGTGACTCTCCTTTAGCCCCCACGGCTAGGCGGAGAAGCCCTCACAAGAACCTCCTTTTTGCCACCCCGGCAAGGCAGAGAACCTACCTCCTTTCGCTTCCTCCTGAAGCTGGCAGAGAACCACAACCAAAAGCAAACTCCTTACCTCTACCGACCTTTCCACGGATGAGAAACTCCAGACGAAAGACAAGCAGAGCGATCCTTGAAGCAACCCTTGTGAATCCCCTCATAAGCTCCCCCTCACAAGATCCTCTCTCTCTCCCTCTCTCTCTTTCTCTCCTCAAGGTCTTCTAAGGTCAAGGCAGCAGCCAAAAGGTCTTGAAAAATGTTGAACAAGAGCTCTTTAAATAGAAGAGCTCAAGAGGAGCTCATTAATTGTAAGTTGCCGACATTATCGTCCAGGCCGATATGGATATCGGCCTGGCCGATCAGTACAAAACTAAGAAGATCGGCTAGAGCATAGCCCTGGGAATAGTCATGGACGATTGAAATTTGGCTTGATCGTCCAGACCGATCTCACGATTGTCCTGGCCGATCAGTTCAAATCAGAGGAAAATCGTCCTGAGCATCGCCCTGTTTTTCATCTGGCCGATATTTATCGTCCTGAAGTAACTTAAGGTTTTTAACTAGATCGGCCTGGCCGATCCTGCGATCGTCCAGGACGATATGATCGTATCAATCATCCTTAATTACTCCCTTGATTTCTTGATCAATTAAGGCATAATTTGGTAATTTCGTCCAGGCTGATCCTTTGATCGTCCTGGCCGATAATTTAAAAATACACTATGCCTTAACTGTCTATGGTGGCTACTTCTTTCTATTTTGAGCTTATCATCCTGGCCGATACATGTATCGTCTAGGCCGATATGTTAATGACGGTTGCCTTAATTAAGAATCATGATTAGAGTTTCTGTTTTGAACTCGATCATCCAGGACGATCCAAGGAATCGGCCTGGCCGATGTGAGCAAAAATAGAGATTCTAAATCTCGCAAGTGTGTGTGTGTAGGGTTACTAAGTATCAGTCTTTTGACCAATACAAGTAGACTCAAAAAGGTGAAAATCAAAAGTACAGACTTGACTCAACCCTATGCTACCCAATCCTGAACTGGCTTCTTCTTGATCGTCCGATCTTCGATTCCTGAGATGTTAGAAAAAATAGGCAGTCCAAGATAATCAGTAGGGTTTGCCAATCATCAAAACATAAGCCATGAAATAAGGTTTGCAATAATCTCCCCCTTTTTGATGATGGCAAACACAAGTAGGAAAATTTAAAAAAAATAAGTTCATTAAAAAATAAGAAGCTTTGTTATAAAAATTGGTTTAATTTTAAAAATTCCGATAATTGGGAAATATATAAAGTTGCTCGTAAGGATGCTAAGAAAGCCATATGCGATGCAAAGACATTAGCTTTTAGTGATTTATATAATAGATTAGATACTAAAGAAGGAGAAAGATATATGTATAAGTTAGCCAAACAAAGAGATAGGAGTAGTAAGGATTTAGTTCAAGTGAAGTGTATTAAAGATGAAGATCAAAAAATACTTTTCTTAGAAGATGATATTCAACAAAGATGGATGAGATATTTTGCTAACCTTTTTAATGAAGATTGTGAAAATAAGATTGACTGTAGTGACCTTAGCACCCTAAATGAAAATAAAGATTTCTATTTTTATCGGCGTATTAGTAAAACTGAAGTTAGAGAGGCTTTAAAGAAAATGAAGGGTGGAAAAGCTGTTGGACCTGATGATATCCCAATAGAGGTGTGGAAATGCTTAGGAGATGAAGGAATTTCATGGCTTACTAAACTTTTTAATACTATTTTGAAGACTAAAAAGATGCCAGATGAGTGGAGAATGAGTATGTTAATTCCTATTTTTAAGAATAAAGGTGATGCACAAGATTGTGCGAATTATAGAGGTATTAAGTTAATGTGTCATACTTTAAAACTATGGGAGCGAGTTATGGAGCATAGGTTGCGGCGTGATACTAATGTTTCTCAAAATCAATTTGGATTCATGCCGGGTAGGTCGACTATGGAAGCCATACATTTATTAAGAGGTTTGATGGAGAAAATATAGAGAAAATAAAGGAGGATCTACATATGATATTTATTGATTTAGAAAAAGCATATGATAAAGTTCCAAGAGAAGTGCTATGGAGAGTTCTTGAAAAGAAAGGAGTCAATAATGCTTATATTCAAATCATTAAAGATATGTATGCAGGAGCTATTACTTGTGTTCAAACACAAGGTGGATTGACCAAGTATTTCCCTATTTCGGTTGGGTTACATCAAGGATCAGCCTTAAGCCCATATCTTTTTGCTTTAGTCTTGGATGTTCTCACTAGACATTTGCAAGAGGATGTACCTTGGTGTATGCTTTTTGCTGATGATATTCTTCTTGTTGATAAGACTAGAGAGGGAGTTGAAGGTAAACTTGAATTATGGAGGTCAACCTTAGAGTCTAAAGGTTTTCGCTTGAGTAGATCTAAAACGGAATATATGGAGTGTAATTTTAGTAGTAATAGACCTACTGAAGGGATTGTGACTTTGGGCGATCAAGTCATTAATAAGAGTACACGTTTTAGATATCTTGGATCAATTGTTCAAAGTGATGGTGAAAATATGGGGGGATATTATCAGCAGAATTCAAGTTGGATGGTTGAAGTGGAGGAATGCATCGGGCTTGTTATGTGATAGAAATGTACCCCTCAAACTTAAAGGAAAATTCTATAAGATGGTAGTGAGGCCTGCAATGCTTTATGGTGCCGAATGTTGGCCATTAAAAGAGAAGCATAATACTAAGTTAAGTGTGGCAGAGATGAGAATGCTCAGGTGGATGAGTGGCTTTACCCTTAGAGATAGGATACGAAATGAGCATATACGTGAAAAGGTTGGAGTAGCTCCAGTAGAAGATAAAATTAGAGAGAGTCGCCTTAGATGGTTTGGTCACATAAAACGACGGCCTTTCGATGACCCGGTTAGGAGAGAGTAGAGGTATTAGATTTGACTTATGTTAAGAAAGGTAGGGGTAGACCTAAAAAGACTTGGTTAGAAAATATTAGGAATGACCTTTCTTTATTAGGTTTAAATGAGAATTTGACTTTTAATAGAACACAAAAAACACAGACTAGAAAAACGAATGACCCTGATCATCAGATGGAGGTGGTGGAGGTGGCTGCTGAAAGTAGCTGGAAAGTGAAGTAAACTGAGCATTGAACCAGGCGATATCCTGGTCATGCTGCTGCTGCTGGTGAACCATGTAACTGTCAAAGCGGGCTGAGTCCTCAGAATGTTGCTGCTCCTGTGCAGCAATGTAAGCATCGAAGCGGGTCTCCCAACGATCAAACCTCTCAATCAACTGATCAATTGGTGAGTGTTGGTGGAGAGGAATAGGATCAGGAATGGGAGCGGGAGCGGGAGCCGCCTCCTCCCTAGCCCCCCAACCTTCACCGTCTCCTGGGTGGAGACGAGTACTATGAAGGATAGTGAAAGAATTGTTTGAGTAGCAAGGAGGATGAAGGTTTGGTGGAGTAGGATATTGGAGATTGTATTTGGTTTCAAGAATGTAGGCTATGATGTGTCCTAAGGCTAGATTGGGTTTTCTCTTATGGCCTGTATCGCGAATAGTTGTTAGGTGATCGATGTAGCGAAGGAGTATATCAGTGGCATTGAATTCTCTCTGGGCCATAATGAAAAAGGTGGTCAAGGACAGAAGTGGAGTGATATGGATTCGATCCCCGGCTTTTGGAATTATGGAGGTGCGAAGGACATGTTGGATTGTCCTAGCATCTTTGACTAAAGAGCTAGTCTCTCCAACATGAAAGGGTGTGTTGGTTTGGCGAAGGAAGTGGTTTGCCGTGGACCAATCAAAATCCGGATCAGAAACGAGTATGTGCAGCTTATCCCCGGTGGTGGATAGCTGTAAAAGCTCCGCACAGTCCTGAGATGTGATCTCGACCGGGCGTCGATTCACATAGGAGGTCAGGGATGTGAAGGTAGAATTTATGCGAAGATTTGCATAAAATTCTAGGAGGAGTTCAGAAGAAAAAGAGACAGCGAGGGTGAGTATGAAACAAAGAGAGGTGTGGGTAAAGAGATCCATTACCGGATATGAGAGATATGCAGGATTGATCGTTCGGGAGAGGGTAATGCCACACTCTTTGTAGCGACGGTGGGCAGCCTGATCCTCTGCCTCCCTGAATCGAGGGTCCAGAGTGGACCTCAAAGAACTCCCAGACGCCTGACGAACACGTTTCCCACCAGCCATAGAAGAAGGTTTTAGCAAGAAAACACAAAGGAAGATGAGTGGAGAGTGAGAAATCATGGCTGGAACGGCCTGATTTTAAAGAAACGGCCAGATCGTCCTGTCCGATCGTAGTATCGTCCAGGCCTATAGGGCACAATAATTGCGTACAGGCCGATTGGTCAAAAAGGCGGTCCAATCGTCCGGGCCGATCAAAAATCGGCCAGGCTGATTAGACACAGGTGATCGGCCCGAGGAGTCAATCCGGACGATCGTTGAAAAAGTAAATTGTCCGGGCCGATTAGGTGTATCGTCCAGGACGATGCACAATAATTGATCGTACCGGCCAAAGTTAAAACGTTTTAGATTCTTGCCACGTGTATCGTCCAAGATGAACAGTGGTTCGGCCCGACCGATTGTCCAATAATGGATCGTCCGGGGCCAAATTTAAAGATCAAAACGTGCTGACAGGTGGATCGTCCAGGACGATCCAGTGTATCGGCCAGGACGATGCACATAAAATGCATCGGCCAGACGAAATATTCTATCGGCCAGGACTATCATCACGACAGAGTTCGATCATATCGTCCAGGACGATAAAGGATCGTCCAGGATGATGAGTAACAGTAGGCATAGAAAAGGTCAGCAGAAGGATGTTGAACATAATTTGTCATATCATCCAGGACGATAAAAGTATCATCCCGGACGATGTGACTAGAAGTTGAAATCAAGGAAAGAATTGTGATAATCAAGACCCTCAAAAATAAAACAAAAGAAAAACAATCAAAACATAGTAAAAGAAAAACAAAAACACAAGGAAAATAAAAAAAAATGAACATTTCTGGATTTTTAACTTTTCTAAATTTTTTTGTTGTTTTAAGGAGGCATCATATGAGAATTTTTCCAAAAAATTAAACTTTTAAAGTTCCAAGAGATCAAGGAGTTTAACAAATTCCAATCAGAAGAAGGTAGAACATTCGATTCTGTTAACCCTAGATCGGACATCCTTCAGGGTACGAAATTCTTTTGGAAAACAGAAATCTAACTCAGAATAACTAAATGTGATACAAAGATCCATTCAAAACTCGTTTTCAAAGAAAGTATCTCATAATTAATAAACCAAAGTAATTTTTCTCAATCATGAAAATTGAAATCAAGTTTTTTTGAAAGTATCACATAATCAATGCGATCTCTAAGTTTTAAGAGTTTTAGCAAAGAGAGGATAGCTTGCATCTAGTGGGCTCATTTTATGCCTCTTGTCACTTTGATTGGCTCTTTTGAGCATCTTTTGGATCTTTGATACACTTTTGTGTATATGACTTTCTTTTCAATTAGGCTTCATTGGCCCTTTTTATTTTTCTTTTTAACTCTTGCAAGCTAAAATCTCTTTATTATACCCTTAAAAAAAAACTTAATTGTGAGTATATCCTCCAAATATTAGAGAATTGGAGCTCTCTCTCTAACATAGGGATGAACAATCCACAATACAAAATAAAAATCATGTGATAAATGCAATGGCAAGATTTCAAAAGCTTGAATGATATCTAAAGACTTTGGTTATTATGCATAAGATAAATTAATGTAGCAAGATAAGAAAAAGATCTTAAATAAAAAGCCATTGGTTAAACTGAGTTTAGACTTTTGTTTAGAGAATAAAATCATATCACTAACAAAAAGTCAGAAGGAGGGAAAACATCAACAATATTACTCCCATTAACCAATTTAGAAAAGCTAAACCCTATCTCCAAAAACTTCCAATATTTAAAAGCTTGAAAAGATTCATCATATGGAATGCCAATTTTAAAGAATAATGTGAAAAATAAAACACAAAAAAAATGAAAATAACACAAAGTAAGCACAAAAGCAAAAATAAAAAATAACACAAAAGCTAAAAATTTCAAGCAAGTGATAAAGCAGCGAGTTTAAGCAATTTTGAGCTGCGAGCCTCCTTATGTCCAATTATCCTTATGCTCCCACGAGGTTTTTGGTGAGAGCACACCTGCAAAACTCAACAACAGTCAGATTTAGAAACCCAAACAGGTTTGGGATCCTTCTTAAGAAAAGTAGAATGCAATACAGGTATGGTATGCTGTAAATCATGCTTCTTAGGTCTCCACACCCAATGTGTACTACGGTGGACGGTGCAAGTGTGTAAGATGTGTCCTAGCATGCCACATGAGAAACATCTAACTCCACGAAAAGGGTTCCTTAAATGATTTGAGTTACGATGCCTCTTCCTAGGTTCTGGTTTAAGATCAAAAGTGAAAGTCATCCGATTTTTCTTACATGTATCAAAATCATTTTGAATCCTCAAATTTGTTCTTTTTAATGCATCAATCTCAATCCTCAAATTTTTCTCAATCTCTTTAGATTTCTTAAGATCAAAACTAAGTGAGGTGTGTGAAACTTTTAATGCATTATGTTTATCAACTAATTCCAAATGCTTTTTGTTCAACTCATCAAACTCATCAAGAAGAGCCATGTGATTAGAATCAATTATTGCATGATCTTTAAGAATGACTTCATGTTCTTTTTGAAGATTTGAATGTTCTAATTTTAAGCTAGCATGAGTTTTCTTAAGTTTTTTGTATGATGCATGGATTTTTTCACAAATTTCAAACAATTCATCATAGGATGGTTTACATACCTCTTCCTCATCACTTTGATTTTCTCCCATGAAACACAAGTTTGTAGTCTCTTCCTCTGGTTCAGTCTCAGAGGAATCAGTACCAGATTCCGCCCAGAAACCTCTATGGATTTTCTTCTTGTCCTTCTTAGACCTAGCTTTCTCCTCAGCTTTTTCCTTTTCTTTGTTTGAATGATCTTGAAGTGTCGGGCAATCGGCTCTCACATGTCCAGGTTTCCTGCATTCAAAACAAACAACATAAGAAGATCCTTTAATATGTTTATGATCCTTACCTTTTCTCCAACTTTGATGATGCTTTTGTTTCTTCCTTAGAAAGCTTTTGAATTGCCTTGTGATGAAGGCAACTTCATCGCTTTCATACCCGGAAGATTCAGAATCCGATTTGTGCGCCTTCAGTGCAATTGTTTTCTCATTTTTCTTCTCACCTGCATCAAGATTTCTTTGATTTACCCCTTGCTCGTAAGCAATGAGTGAGCCAAGTAAGTTATCAATAGAATAGGTGTTCAAATCCTTAGATTCAGTGATTGCAGTTATTTTAGCATCGTACGAAGAAGGCAAGCATCTCAAAATTTTGTTCACTTTTTCATAGTTCGAAAGTTCCTTTTCTAGTGCATGCAATGAAGTAACTATCTGAGTAAATCTAGTGTACATCTCACAAATTGATTCATGAGTTTTCATACGAAAAAGTTCGTAGTCATGCAAAAGTATATTTAACCTAGATTATTTTACTTCATTAGTTCCTTCATAGGTGATACATAACCTATCCCAAATCTCTTTACCAGTTTTGCAGGTTGAAACACGCATGTAATCCTCAGATTTTAAAGCACAGAAAAAATAGTTCAAACACTTCGCATTTAACTGAGCCAAATCACGTTCATCTAAAGTCCAATCAGTAAAAGAAATTTCAGTTTTAACACCATTAATTTCACGAGAAGGTGGAGAATAACCTTCTTGAATAAGCATCCACATGTGATAATCAGTAGATTGTAAAAATGTTGACATGCGGGTTTTCCAAAAATCAAAAGGTAAGTTGTTAAACAGTGGAGGTCGTATAATCGAATAACCTTAAGTAGTGTTTCTATTCCCAAAGTTAGCCATGGATCAAATTCAAAAAGTTTTCAAACTTAAATTTTTGAATCCCGCTCTGATACCACTTGAAAGTTCGTTCGGGATGTTAAGCCATATGAACTTAGTCCCAAGCTAACCAAGAGGGGGGGTGAATTGGTATTTTAAAAACTCTTTTCACAAAGAATAAAAATTGAATAAACCAAATCACACCACAGAAATAAATGCGGAATTAAAAAGTGCGGAAGCAAGAAAAAGAACACAGAAATTTATAGTGGTTCGGTCAACCCGACCTACGTCCACTCCTTGGAGGCACCCTCCAAGTATTGCACTACAAAACGTGACTCTCCTTTAGCCCCCACGGCTAGGCGGAGAAGCCCTCACAAGAACCTCCTTTTTGCCACCCCGACAAGGCAGAGAACCTACCTCCTTTTGCTTCCTCCTGAAGCTGGCAGAGAACCACATCCAAAAGCAAACTCCTTACCTCTACCGACCTTTCCACGGACGAGAAACTCCAGACGAAAGACAAGCAGAGCGATCCTTGAAGCAACCCTTGTGAATCCCCTCACAAGCTCCCCCTCACAAGATCCTCTCTCTCTCCCTCTCTCTCTTTCTCTCCTCAAGGTCTTCTCAGGTCAAGGCAGCAGCCAAAAGGTCTTGAAATACGTTGAACAAGCAAGAGGAGCTCATTAATTGCAAGTTACCGATATTATCGTCCAGGCCGATATGGATATCGGCCTGGCCGATCAGTACAAAACTAAGAAGATCGGCCAGAGCATCGCCCTAGGAATAGTCCTGGACGATTGAAATTTGGCTTGATCGTCCAGGCCGATCTCATGATCGTCCTGGCCGATCAGTTCAAATCAGAGGAAAATCGTCCTGAGCATCGCCCTGTTTTTCTTCTGGACGATATTTATCGTCCTGAAGTAACTTAAGATTTTTGACTAGATCGGCCTGGCCGATCCTGCGATCGTCCAGGATGATATTATCATATCAATCATCCTTAATTACTCCCTTGATTTCTTGATCAATTAAGGCATAATTTGGTAATTTCGTCCAGGCTGATCCTTTGATCGTCCTGGCCAATAATTTAAAAATACACTATGCCTTAACTGTCTATGGCGACTACTTCTTCCTGTTTTGAGCTTATCGTCCTGGCCGATATACGTATCGTCCAGGCTGATATGTTAATGACGGCTGCCTTAATTAAGAATCCTGATTAGAGTCTCTGTTTTGAACTCGATCGTCCAGGACGATCCAAGGGATCGGCCTGGCCGATGTGAGCAAAAATAGATATTCTAAATCTCTCAAGTGTGTGTGTGTAGGGTTACTAAGTATCAGTCTTTTTACCATTACAAGTAGACTCAAAAAGGTGAAAATCAAAAGTACAGACTTGACTCAACCCTATGCTACCCAATCCTGAACTGGCTTCTTCTTGATCATCCAATCTTCGATTCCTGAGATGTTAGAAAAAATAGGCAGTCCAAGATAATCAGTAGGGTTTGCCAATCATCAAAACATAAGCCATGAAATAAGGTTTGCAACACACCACATCGTACTATACGATATGTTATAATTAGAAAGCCCGCCCGCCGTCCATTAAATTAGGCAAAAAATTGAATTTGAAGAGTTGTATAATCGTACTGTACGATCATAATCGTACGGTACGATGTTTGACATATTGCTTAAGTTAATCCTGAGATTATGCAATCAAAACGGCTGAAATTTGTCATTTGGATCGTACTGTACGAACTGGATCGTAATGTACTAACTGGATCGTACAGTACTAACAGGTCAATTTCTGCACATCGTACTGGACGATCTTGAGATCGTACGGTATGATATTTGATGGTTGAATTGAGTATTTTTAGGGTTTTTGAGCCCTCTATTTAAGCACTCTCATAAGACTTTGTAAGAGTCTTTGGCATCCATTGTGTCTTCATTCTTTTGGAGAAAACTTGAAGAGAGGACTTGAAAGGGAGAGAGGAGAGGGTGAAGTTTGAGAGATGGAGAAGATCCTTGGAGGGGGTTTCAAGGGAGTGTGAAGGAGATCACACGGTTGCTCCGGCGAGCTTGCACCTCAGTACCATCGGATTCAAGGTTCATCTTGAAGGAAGTTTTGGGAAGAAGAAGATCTCATGGTGTCAAAGGACCCGGCTCCTCTGCCGCACCAGGGAAGGTGGAAGTGATTGTGTAAGGGCTTCTCCGCCTAGCTGTGGGAGCTAAAGGAGAATCACTAAAAGTTTAGTGTAATACTCGGAGGGTGCCTCCGGGGAGTGGACGTAGGTCATGGTTTGACCGAACCACTATAAATTGGTGTGTTCTTTCCTTTATTTTTTTTGCACTTTATTTTCGCATATATTTTTTATTGCGATTTATTGCGTGAATGAAAATGATTATCTATCTTTTTATTGTGAATGAAATTCGCTTCCGCATAAAGTTATAAAAAGATATTTCTTTTCATTAAATAAGTTTTTAATCAACCAATTCACCCCCCTCTTAGCGCATCTAGTAATTTCAGTTTGCATTTTTGAAATTAGAATTATTTAATTTCAACTCATATTCCCTTTGATTTGATTCAATCATATATGTTTTAAACTCTTTTTCAAGTTTCATTTATTATTATTTCAATAGTTCATTCTATTTATTCAAATCAACAAACTCATCCAATAATTTCATATGGTTGTTATCAATTAGTTTATGATCTTTCCTAATAATTTCATACTCTTTTTGTAATTCTAGGAAATCTAAGTTTAACCTAACATGCGTCTTTTTGAATTTTCTATATGCAGTATATATTATCTCAAAAACATCAAATAGCTCTTCATAAGTTAAGTCACATACCTCTTCTTGATCTAACTAATCAAGGTTTTCTATCATCAAACAAAAAATTATGACTTCCTGCTCTCCTTTTTTTTTTTTTTTGAGGAATCAAAGCTGAGTCAACCCAAAATACTCTATGCAATATCCTCTTGCCCTTCCTCACATTTATTTTCACTCGACCTTCTCCTTGATAGGATTGGTTATAAGATTTGGTCATTCAGATTTGTTTTGTCTAGTTTTTATGTATTCATAATAAATAATATGTTAAAAGCCTTAGCATTTTTGTAGAATATACCTTTATTCTACAACTAATTTCTCTTTTGCTTCATCTTTAGAAAACTCTTGAATTGCCTTGTCATCAAGGCAATGTCATCTTCATCTTTAAGTTGAGACTAATCACTCTCTGAGTCGTCAAATTTTAATGCTATATTCTTCTCCTTTTACTTTTTACCTACATCATTCTATATTTGAGTCACTCTTTGCTTGTAAATAAATAGTGATGCAAGATTATTATCAATTGAATAAATATTTAAGTCTTTCGACTCCATTATAATAGTGATATTTACATCATAAATAGTAGGCAAATAAAAAAGAATTTTCTTTATATTCTCAAAATTTGTTAGTTCCCTACCTAATGCATGCAATGAGGTGACTATTTGTGTAAAACATGATTACATGTGAGTGATGGATTCATTTGGTTTCATGCAAAATAGTTCATAATCATTTAGCAAAATATTCAATCTAGATTATTTAACTTCGTTAGTCCTTTTATATATGGTACAAATTCTATTCCAAATTTCTTTTCAACTTTTATAAGTAGGAACACGCATATAGTCTTCAGATTTAAGAGCACAGAAAAATTTATTCAAATATTTAGCATTTAACTAAGCTAAACCTTTTTCTTCTATAGTCTAGTCTGCAAACGGTGTTTCAGTTTTAATTCCATCTACAAGTTTAGTTTGCATAGTGTATCCTTCCTATACTAAAATCCACATGCGATAGTCAAGCTATCGAAGAAAAGTAGACATACATGTTTTTTGAAAATTCAAAGGGATGTTATTAAACAATGGAGGTCTAGTGATCGAATACCCTTCAGGTGTGGTATTGTTTCCAAACGTAGTCATGATCATTTTCAAAAATTTATCTAAACCTTAATTTTTGAAACTAGGCTCTAATACCACTTAAAAAGTTAGTATAGGTCATTAGACCTAAAGCAATTGTCCCAATGCTAACCAAGAGGGGGGGGGGGGGGGTGAATAGGTAATTAAATTTTGCTTAGACGTTTTATGGAAACCCATTTAAAAACATTACAACAATGAAAAAATTTTTTCCAAACTCAAAATTTTTAGCCAAAAAATTAAAACGTGCAGAAAAATAAAAATGTCATAAAAATAAAAACACAAAATTTATAGTGGTTTGGTCTAACATGACCTAAGTCCACTCCTTGAAGGCTCCCTCTTTAAGTATTGCACTATTACCAAAGTGACTCTCCTTTTGCTCCACAGCAAGATGGAGAAGCCTTTATAAATCACATCTCTTCCACCAATTCCGAATGTGGCAGAGTACCATCATCCTTTCAGACTCTTCAAGTGTTGGCAGAGAACTGTTGTCCTTACACACTCTCCAAGTATTGATAGAGAGTCATTGTCCTTTCACACTCTTTAAGTGTCAGTAAAGAACCATTATCCTTTCAAACTCTCCAAGTGTCGATATAGAACCTTCATCCTTTCACACCCTCTTGATGTCTGTAGAGAACCAGATCTTCTCCAAAGATTTTCTCTAAAGCAACTTCAAAGAATAAAATGATTCAACAAAACTTATAAATAGATCCTCGCATTTTGGCAACCTTGTGAACCCTTCACAAATTCCACTTGCAAGATCTCATTCCACACTCTCAAACACTCTCCCAAAGCACTCTCACACTTGCTCTCAAAGAAAAGATTAAGAAGCATTCATTCACAATCAATTTTTAGGACCTTATATATGAAAGGCACAAAAAATCATCTAGAAAACTAATATTTTTAATTAGACCATCTATGATCGTACACTATGATCGGAGATTATATGTATGAATAGTTCAAAGTTTGCTCGTATGGTCTTGTACAAACCAATTTTCTAATTTGATTGGACTGTGTATGAACTGACATCATATAGGATAATCAATTCAAAATTGAATAGTTTTGTCCAGTGTGATTCAGTACGAACTGATTTCATACACCGGATAACAAACTATATGAATCAAATATCATACAACACAATATGTTTTAACCAAACCATGTTTTATTTGGTACAAAAATAGATGAGTCCATTTTGTACTCTAGGAGTTGTTTGTATGATCCTAGGAGAGTATAATACAAATAGTTTAAAAAATTTCCCTGTTCGTATAAATGAAAAGATACAAAACGATTTCGTACTCTAAATGTCTTCTATACGAATATAAGCTTGTATAGTATAAGTAGTTTAGAAAATATTAGGAGTTAATTGGGATGAACTTTTATGTATCTATTTCGTACTCTCGATGCCATGTATGAAGGTAACTTCATATAGTACGAATAAGACTTAGAAATTTTTTCTGGCATGGTTCGATTAACAGCTTTCTAGAGGAAGACACAAGCCAAATTGTCCCGTATGATCCAAAATAGTACAATATGATTAGTTTTAAAAATTACAAATTTTAACACTCCCTAGTGTGTGTGTACAATTATCCAATTATAATCACGCTCTCCCAGACTC
The DNA here is from genome assembly GCA_019514585.1 of Dendrobium officinale. NCBI lineage: Eukaryota > Viridiplantae > Streptophyta > Magnoliopsida > Asparagales > Orchidaceae > Dendrobium > Dendrobium officinale. The sequence continues at coordinate 16,495,298 of CM033689.1, forward strand.
AAAAAAATTATAAAAATTATATACCTCAAATTCATTAATCCTAGTCTAAACTGCCTTGAAGTCTACAATTATCTGGAATACTATTTTGGCCGATCAAAAAAATTATAAAAATTATATACCTCAAATTCATTAATCCTCTTATCTTGCATCTCCTTCTCTGTCATCCTCTTGAAATTTTCCCCACTCCCTCCTCCTACTGGCTTCTCCCGGGTGGTCTCATTACTGTTGCCTGATACAGGCCCCTTGGGTGCTAGAAGAGTGGTCGTCGTCCTGTAAGAGCCTCCTGAGCAGTTTCCTCGAACCCCTCTTTCTACTTTCTTTTGATCTTCTACCAACTGCGCCAGCTCCATAGCCTTTCCAGGTTCCTCGGCTCCTGTACCCTGACTGCTGTTCGGATCTCTGGTTTCAACCCCTTCATGAAGTTCCCTTCTAAGGCTGACTCTGAAATGTGATCCAATCTGCTAGCTAAGTACTCAAACCGATCCCGATAATCTGCCACAGTTCCTTCTTGAGTCAAGGCAAAGAATTCCTCATAGAAGTCTCCTCCCCCGTCGGTTTGGAAACGCTCTAATAAGCAATCCTTGAACTCTCTCCAGTTCCGGATGGACTCCCTCCTGTCACGCCACTGATACCATGCCAGAGCTTTCCCTTCCAGACACAGACCCGCCGCTGTCAATTTTTCATTCTCTGTCAACCCGTTGACAGTGAAGTAACGCTCCACTTTGTAGATCCAGCCATAGCCATCTTCACCCTCAAAGATGGGCATCTTCAACTTCCTCACCTTTGGATCTCTTCCGTTACCCCGGTACTCTCCATAACCTCCCATTCCTCGAAGATGAGGTGCTCCCCAAGTGTCCCGGTCCTCCCTCCGACGTTGGTATCCAAATCCGTCATCATATTCTCTTTTTCCCCTTTCAAAATTAGCACCTCAACGCTGAAATTCAGCACCTCGACGCTGATATTCTTCTCTTCTTTCGCCAAAATCTGCACTACCCTCATATTCCCCCCTCCTGCCTTCAAAATCAGCACCTCGACGCTAAAAATCAGCACCTCGACGCTGAAAATTAGCACCTCAACGATCATTTCCCGTGCTCATCTCCTCTCCAGAAAGTGGCTCTAGAGGTGGCATGTCGTCCTCTCCCTCAAGGATCTCTACTGCCGGATTCCTCCTACTCCGAAGAAGGTTTGGATTTCCTCCTACGCCCTGGTCGCCGACAGTCTCTCTTGCTTCTGACGCCGTCGGATTCGTCTTCATCTCAAGTAATTTTTTCATCATCTCTTCTATCGCCGCGAACCTCCCTTCCAACTTTTCATTGTTGGTGGTGATTTCAAGGAATTTTTCCTCCAAATCTGCTTTTAATTGGCCAAATTTGCCGTCTAGGACTTCGATCTTCTTTCCAGCCATTTTTCTTTCTACGAATCACAAGAAATCTTCCTCCGAATGCCAAAAACCCGCTGAAATTTTAGGTTTTCAGCCTCCGATGGTCCCAAATTGATGCTCTGATACCAATTTGATAGGAAACACTTGGATTTCCAAGTGTTTCTCACCAAAACCAAGTAGATCCACTGTAAAACTGCTTTCCACAGCAGAAAAACAGCCAAAAACAGTAGGAAAGCAGGGAAAAACTGCAGAAAAATCAGAGAAACGACTTGTCTTTTACTAGTAGTTGCAAGGAAAATAGCAAAGATACAATTGATCCTCAATTCGAGAGGAGGATCGATCTCTCCCAAATCTCTAGACGCCGCTAGAGCCCAAAGAAATCCTCAATCTACGAGATCTCAAATTTCAGCCAAATTCAAGATACTCAAACCCTAGAAAAAACAACTATTTAATGCGTACAAATCAAAAGAAATTCCCTAAACAGTCCCTACATTCAAATTTCCCTCTTAACTCCCCAAAATTTCTTTCCTATTTGGCTCCCGCACGCCGTGAGGCTCGCTCAGCATCCCAGCGGGCGGAAGAAACTTCGTCTTCCGATCACATTGTCTCCTTCAATACAAATCACTTTGTATTTGAACATCCAATCTTTGATTACTTCTTTCAGTGATTCGATAGCTAGGGTTTCCAATTGTGAAATGTCCCAATGGATGCACGACTTGCCAAAGGCAAATAAGAATCTTCCTTTACAGTCACGGATGATTCCCCCAATACCGGCAATATTGGATGAATCAAAGAGAAGCATCTATAATAATTTTTAACCATTCGAGTGGAGGGGGATACCAAGATTTCAACAGTCTAAAGGATTGATTAGTATCCCTTTATTCTGATTTTGAGTTAAAAATCAACTTAGAGAAAGAGGAAAATCTGACTGCATTTGTAGCAATATAAGTAGCACCTTGTGTCACATTTTCACGAACAAGAATGTTCCTAGCTTTCCAAGAAAGATATAAGACATTGCAATATAAATTGACAATCATACCGTTGAGAATTGTCATAGATTCCATCCAAGAATAGCATTCTTCCAAGATATTAAAATCTGGAATATGAAATCCCCATTTGCTTAGCTGAGTGGTCACCACTTTCAATTTTCTGCATTTGCAAACTACATGCTCCACATCCTCTATATCCTCCAAGCACCTTGGGTATAAAACTTTCTATTGCAATCTTCTGTGTGATAGAAACTGGAAAGTAGGAATTGCATTTTTAAAAAGCCTCCAACAAAATGTTTGCACCCGTGGATTTATTCTTGCCTTTTTGAGCCACTTCGAAAAACTGCATTCTGAAATAACTTGATGATTGGCTTCAGCAATTAACCCTGATATGGTTTTTCTAGAGAAACGGTTGATCAGCTCCTTCTCATCTTCTATAAGATATGATTTAATTCTAGTTTGTAGAATTAAATCCACCAAATCAGCTCCAAAAAACTTCTTCAATTCTGCTATGTTCCAATTATGTCCTTGAATAAATTTGTCCAGCATAACATTCTCCTCATATTGGGGGATAACAAATGTAGGCCATTTATTAATACTCCTATCTAAGATCCATTTATCTTCAAGAGTGTTAATAGATTTGCCATCAACAATGTTCCATCTTAAGATAGGATTGAGAGCTTTTCCACCATCTTTGATAATTATCCATGAAGATGAGATTCTTTTATTACTGTTTTCGGATTCAATGCTGTTACCGTATTTGGAAGCCAACACTTTGTGCAAGAGATAATCTTGATTGTTTTTAAATCTCCAAGCTTGTCTCCCTCTTAGAGCATCCACCTTAGAGGATGAAGAGCTCAATCCACATCCTCCTTGATTAACTGAAATGCAAAGTTCTGTCCAACTGACATAATGAATACCCTTTACTCCATTAGATTTGTTCCAGAGAAAGTTCATGTAGATTTTATCAATTTCCTTCAAGATTCGTGAGGGAACCAACATGTGTGTGCTGTAGTAATTTGGAAGAGCAAAAATTATCGATTTGATTAGGTTAATTTTTCCAGCCAAAGAAAGAAATTTACTTCCCCACATGTTAAGCCTTTTAAAAGACTTTTAAATGATGAATTGGAAGTCATTAGAAGCTAGTCTCTTTAAAGACATCTTTATTCCAAGATATGTAATTTGCTTCACCTCCTTAAATCCCATAATACGTTGGATGGCTTTCCTTTTTCTTCTATCCACTATCTTCCCAAAAAGTATAGCAGATTTTTCCTTGTTAATAATTGTCCAGTCAACTTGCTGAATTTATCCAAAACTTCTTTAATCTCCTTAGCCACCTTTCTATTAGCTTCTGAGTAGATCAACACATCATCAACATATAGTAAATGAAAAATCCGAGGACCTTTTGTACAGATTTTAATGCCAATAGAAGATAATGAAATTGCATTGGAGAGGTGTTGACAATAAAGAGTGAAAAGAATTGGAGAGAGTGGACAACCTTGTCGAAAGCCACTCCTAGCTTCAATCCATTCAGATAATGTACCATTCCAAAATAAGCTTGGAGATCATATGAGGGAATTCTAAGTATTTTAAAACAGCTTGAAGAGTTATCCAACTCATAGAATCATATGCTTGCTCCATATCAACTTGATAGGAAACAAGACCTTTAGAGGACTTAGAATACCTGAATTTGTGGAAGACTTCTTGAGCAACTAGCACATGATCCGAAATAGATCTACCCTTGATAAATGCTATATGTTCCTCAGAGATAAGTTTAGGAACAACTAGAATGAGCCTGTTTAGGATCAGCTTATCCGCAACCTTGTAAATTGAGTTGCACAGGCTAATAGGCCTGAAGTTGGTAGGAAGCACCGGGTTTGACACTTTAGGGATGAGAACAACTAAAGTGTCTTTCCAATTTCTATCCATCTTTCCAATTCCTCAGAGATATGTTTTCATCATCCATTCATCCATCTAAGACAATGTTCTCGATTATATGTGATGTTTTGTACTAATCAGCCTAGATGATAGTGAGATCATCCTAGATGATCAAGTTACTTTTTCATTATCCAGATATCCATCTAAGGCAATGGTCTAGATGATATTCAATAAATTGAACTATTCATATAGGATGATATACTATCATATTGGACAATCTGAATAAAGAAACCTTCTAATCGTCCAAACTCTACCAAATCATCCTGCCTGATTGAGCTAAATTTGAATTGATCATACAGGATGATCAATCGATCGTTCTGGATGATATTTAATGATTAGTTGCAAATTAGGGCAAATTTGGAGCCCTTGTTTAAAAGATCTCTTATTTTCTTCAGAGAAAATCTTTTGCTACTGTCCTGACCTGAGAGAGCCAAGAGGAGAGGGAGAGTAAGGGAGATAGAAAGAGGATCTTGTGAGGGAGAGTTTGTGAGGGGTTTCTTAAAGGTTGATCTAAGTAAGAATCCAAGTCGTCTTCTCTAATCATCATCCCTAGTTTCTTGGAGGATTGGGAGAGGACTATTTCAACAACTGATCAAGGTTCTCTACCTGATTCAGGAGGAAGCAAAAGGTTTTAGGTTCTCTGTCTACTTTAGGATAAAGCAAAAGGATTTGGGTTCTCTTTCTGCTTTAGGAGGAAGCAAAAGGAGTTGGGTTCTCTGCCTTCTTAATGAGGAAGTAAAAGGAGTTGGGTTTTTTGCCTCACCAGGGTTGGTGGAAAGGAGGTTTTATATGGGCCTCTCTGCCTTACTATCAGGGAAAAAGGAGAGACACTGAGTATAATGCAATACCTGGAGGAGAGGCTACGTGGAGTGGACGTAGGTCAAGTTGATCGAACCATTAAAAAATATGGTGTGTTCTTTCTTATTATTTATTCGTATTTAGTTTTTGCACTTTAATTTCTGTGGTGATTTTTTGGTTGTGTTTGTAATTTTGTTTGGAAAAAAATTTAAATACCAATTTACCACCCCTCTTGGTTAGCCTGAGGACTAGTTCAAAAGGACTTAACTTCCCTGTCGAACTTTAAAGTGGCATTAGTGCACCTTCAAGTGGTATCAGAGCACTTTCATCTTTAACACACTCAAACTATTTGCAATAGGATTAATAAACTTGTGAATAATTTTTTTGGGAAAGGGCTAACACCAACTCTAAAATTATTTGGTCTTCTTGGGACAAGTGTTGTAGTGTGTTAAATGAGGGGGTTTTAGGTTGTAAGAGCTTGCTTGATTTATCTTTCAAATTGTGATGTACTTTTCATGTTAAAATGAGTCTTTGAGCTAAAATTCTGTTTGCCAAATATTGTGTGGGTAGACATCCTACTATTTGCTCCTTTAACCAAGGTGATTCTTAAGTATTGTAGATACTCTGCAAGGCTAAATGAATTGTTGAGCCGCATCATTCCTAGGGGCTTGGATGTGGAAATATTTTCTTTTGGCAAGATCATTTGTTAGGCTCTCACTCTATTGATTCTATTACTTATACTTCTTCCACCGCTGTGATTAAGGTGACTATTTCATTACAGATAATTTTTGGGATTATGATAAACTTACGTATGTGATTCCTAGTTCTATTATTCAAAAAAAATTTAACCTTTCCCCTGAACACTAAATTTGAGGATTTACTTTTATGCAATCTGTCCAATGATTGTGCTTTTAGACTAAAGGATGTCTAACATGCTTTTAGAACCAAGAATGCTGTTTCTACTATTTTCTCTATGATTTGGCATAAAAGTATTCCTACCAGTATAGCTATCTTAATTTGGAGAGTTTTATAAGTTCATTTATACTGAAGATAATTTAATTAATAGAGGTTTTATTTTTCCTTCTAAATGTTAATGTTGCTATCTTGTAGAGAATATGCATCATATTTTTCTTTCTAACCCTTTAGCTGTTAAAACATGGACTTACTTTGGTGATATTTTAAAATTAAATTTATATAATGCTAAGTTGTCTATTAACGCTATGCTTATGCTATGGTTTGTCAAGTCTAAGGGTCATTTTAGAAATGTTATTCATCCTCTCATTTTATGGTATTTATGGTTGGAGAGGAATAATTCTCTTTTTAATGGTGTTGGCATGAACCATCAGAGGATTATCAATAATGTGAAAGACAAAGTTATTAGACTTTTTTTTGTTAAGCTGCTCTCCAACAAGATTTTTATGAATTATTACTTTGTGACTTCTGACTTGGGTCTTAAGTAGGATGATGTTAATTCTTCTCCTTATGGACCTAGAATTTTTACTAGATCAAACCCCCAAATAATAATTATAAATTTAATGTGAAGGGTACTATATTCCATGACTGTTCAAGAAATGGTGAGATTATCTGGGACAGTAATGATAACATTGTTATGGCTTTTATAGGTTCCTTAAAAACTTGTGATGTGAATTTTGCTGAGCTCTCGGCTATTCTTTAAAAAAATAGATTACATATTTCTCTGGATATTTCTAACAATGGTATTTTGGTTGATTCTAATTTTTCTATTCAATTTTTAAATAATCTGGATGATTATATGTATAATTATAATGTTTTTTATTTTGTGAGGGATATTAAATAGTTAATGATATTTCTTAATACTTCATTTCTCATGTGTGTAGGGAGGGGAATGCTTGTGCTGTTTGGCTGGCTAATTTGGGTTGTGAGTTGGATTTTATCACTGATCTTGCCGCTAAAAATTTATGTTTTCATTTAAAATGGCTACTTAGATTGCATAAAACTGGCCCCCCTTATATTAAATGTTAATGTGGTTGGGTCGGTGGACATTGTTTCTTGTCTTACAGTTGCTTTATTTTTTGTTTGCTGGTGGTTATTGCTGGAGTATTTTCACTTGAGCTGTTCTGCTGGGTTTTATGGCTCATGTTTTTTTTTTTTGGTTCTTAGGTTTTTGGTAGGCTAGATATTTAGATGATTTTTGTTTAGCCCTTTTGTGATGCTTTTTGATTCCTTTCATTTGGGATGCTTCTTGGGTATATTTTTTCTTTAGCAATGCTCTTATGTACTGCTGAGTGATCATTATAAGGAATTGGTTATTTTGCCTGATTGTGATTTTGGAAGATTTGTTAGGGAGATCTACTATTTTTGGCCCTGCTGAGTTGTGTGATAGTTGGTGTTGTTGTAACACTTTTTCTATGGTTGGTGAGCATTTTGATTTATTTTCTTTTTAATATTTTGATGATAGTACTATTTATGAAAATTGTTCTTATCCTATTTTGATGGAAGTCTATATGGAGGGGTGCTGGAGGTGTTGTTCAATTATCTGTTCTTTTTCCCGACTGTTGGTGTGGGTGCTTCTCAGGTTTTTTTGAGGACCTTATCATCTAGAATGTTTATTCAGGGCAAGATTTTTTTGTGATTGGTTATCTATTTTCTATGGCTAGGCAATTTTGAGGTTGTGTGGGTGGCTATTTTCTATTTCCTTTCAGGTTGCTAGCTTGATGCTGCTAGGGATGTCCCAGATTGGTTTGGTTTTGCTAGGGCTATATTTTGGATCTTGACATTTAACATGGATTACCATGTTGAGTATTTCTTAAATACCAATTGTGTTTTTATACCAATTCTTTCTCAAGTTTGGAGGATCAGGATATATGGTTGTTTCTTTTTATTTACTGCTGCTTGGTGCATTTAGTTTTTTGATGGTAGGACTATTGGTGGTGGCTGGACTTATACATTTTGTTTCTTATTTGATTACTTGTGTTTCCTCTATTTTGGATCTCATCTTGTTTTACACAATATTCTTAGTGCAGGTATTTGTAGTGAGGTCATCTTGGATTCGAAGCAGAAGTTTAATGCGGATCTTTGCTCCTTTCCTATTTTTTGGTTTATTTTTTGGGTGCTCTTTCTTGCGCACCATAGAATGTACCTAGGGTTGATTGTACTTTTGCTTAGTACGTACTTTAAGCTCTTATGTTTTTTTGGATTTAATTTTGTAGCTTTTTTTAGCATCAGCGAGCTTGAGGGCCCTTTAAAAAAATCATTAGAATCTTTATAATATCTATAATTCTTACCATTGGTCCATTGCTGGTGTTTCTTTAGCTTTTTATTTGAAAAAGCTTCTAAACTATGGAGTCATTAGTGCGATTTCTTCCACTTCCCTTAGATGAACTATCTAAATCATTACCCTTTAAGGTTATAATTTTATCCTTCTTTCTTTCTCTTGCATCAAGCTATCTTTGGCACACTCCTCACTCATAGAGAATGAGCGATCCAAGAAAGTAATAATTAGAATAGACATTCAGATCCTTATATTCAGTAATGGTAGTAATTTTTGAGTCATAAGAAGACGGTAAACAATGCAGAATCTTATTTACTTTTTTAGAATTTGATAATTCTTTAACTAAAGCATACAGGGATGTGATGATTTTTGTAAACCTAGTATAGATTTTGAATATGGATTCACTAGGTTTCATGAGAAAGACTTCTTATTCATAAAGTAGAAAATTTAACCTATATTATTTCACCTCATTTATTCCTTTGTAAGTAATGCATAATATATTCCAAACTTCTTTACTAGTAGTGCAAGTAGAAACGTGCATGTAATCTTCAGATTTTAAAGCATAAGAGAAATAGTTTAGTAATTTAGCATTTAGTTGGGCAAAATCTCTGTCATCAGTACTCGATTCTAAAAAAAGTATTCCAATTTTAACTGTGAATGTACAGAACATCCTTCCTGAACTAACATCCACATGTAATAATTAATTGATTGACATGAGAATTTTCCAAAAATTAAAAGCTATATTATAAAATAGAGCTGGTTGTGTGACAGAATATCCTTCTATAGTATTTGTATTTCTAAAGTTAGCTATTGATCATTTTCAAAAAGTATTCTAGAACTTTATTTTATAATCTCACTCTTATATCACTTCAAAGTTCGTGAGGGATGTGAAACCCAAAAGAACTAGCCTGAGACTAACTAAGAGGAGGGGTGAATTATTTAATTTAAATATTCTTTAGTTAAAAAGAACATCTTTAAAAAATTTTTAAACCCACACATTAGAATCGATACAATGGATATAAAAATAATAAATTTCACAACAATGAAGAAAAATAATTTTTTTCAACCACACGTTTAATTCCAAAAAAGATAGTGTAGAAAATAAACTGAATGAACACAATAAAATTTATAGTGGTACGGTCAACCTGACCTACATCCACTCCTTGGAGACTCCCTCTCTAACTATTGCACTAAATAATAGTGACTCTACTTTTTCTCCCATAACATGGCGGAGAAGCTTATACAGATATTATTTCACCTCCCCATAATGAACCATGTCTCTTTTATAGGTAGAGAATCTCAATTCTATTTAAACCCTCCAAGTGATGGTAAGAGAACCTCGTCTCTATTTTCACCCTCCTGGTGATGGTAAGAGAATAAAAACTCTATTTTCACCCTCTAAGTGATGGTCAGAGAACCATAACTCTTTTTTCAACCACCTGGTGATGGTAAGAGAAACATAAATCCATTTTCACGCTATTGTTGATGGTTATAGAACCATGATCTTTGCTGAGGAACTTCTACTATGGAGCCACAGGAAAAATCCAGGAAGTTGCCTTTAGGTATTAGGGAAGATTCTTGCTTGAAAGAACCTTTTGAATCCCTTCAATACTTTCGCCCTAATAAAATCTCCCTCTCTTCTATCACTAAGATGTACTTCTTCCCTTCCTCAAGGATCTCTCACCTTGCGCCCTCTACTGTTCAAAAGAGCTACAATATTAAAATTAAAAAAACCTACGAGCACAAGGTCCTACTACACAAAAGTATAAGTAACCCTGAATACATCCTACGGTGCGCAAGAGGGAGCACCAAAAAGAAGGAAGAAAAAATATTGATCTTCAACGATATGCTTCCCATCAAAAATCCTATCAGCCTTGAGACCTGCATAAATAATGTCCTGCAAGGCCAAGTGATAACCCACAAAATAGTAGACAAGGAGCAAATATAACATATATTAAAGAAATTGTTATCACAAGGATATAAGCAGTAAGAATTATGATAGTTGAAGTCATACAACCTCCGCTAAATAATAGTGTAACACAAACCCTAGGGGTGAGCTGTAAAAAACCAAGAGGCAACATAAAGAAAGACCAACCAACCAACCAAAAAGAAGGTCCAACTACCACAAACTAGAAGTAAAATGCTGAAATCATCAACAACCATGAGGCTCCCAACAATAGATAATAACATATCCAGCTTATATAAAAGATTAAGCCAATGCCACTCATGAAAAAGATGCAGGCACTAGTGACCCTTGCAATAATAACCCTGAGACACCATAGAAAAATAATCACCACTAGCAAAGCAGACTAGACTAATAAAATAATCACCACTAGCAAAGCAGACTAGACCAAGGGAGGCCCATCCACCACCATAAAAACTGAACGGGGGTCAACCTGAGAGCTAGGATCCAAGAACCAGCAATTGAAGAAAGACCAACCCAAAGTGGAAACCAAATATAGAAGAATAGACCCATTCGATATTTGAAAAAAAATTGCAGACACTAATTATAGATGCTACAAGGACCATCAATCACAAAAGTGAGGCAATCACCAATAACACAACCCACCAAAACCAATACAACCTCAAAAGAACTCGAAGCAGTAATACACCATACAGATAAGAAAAAAACCAAAAAAGTGCCTAGAGGTCGTAAGAGCACCAAATTCAACCATAAAGGAGAACCCCACAACCAGCAAAAGAGAGTAGAACCACTAAGAGAAAAGCTAAACAAGGCAGTAAGAACACCCCAAAGAATCCATAGAGGGGAGATCCACAGTCACCAAAATAGAACAAAACCACCAAATTTAAAGCTTAACATAAGATAGCCCAATGTGATCCATTCTATTAAGATCTTGAACTAGAATAGGTAGCTGAGCAAGAGAATGCTAAGACATTCTAGTAAAATTACAACCCAAAGTAGCCAAAGCCTGCGCACACTCATTCCCCTCATCCAATATGATAGAAAAGGAGTAGTTAGAGTGTTCAAAATCTCCCTAATGTTTCTTTGAATGTAGCACAGGGCAGAGAAATAAGAACTATCATATTTTTCAAGAAGAAAATTTAAATCAAAATAAGGACCAACCTCCAAAATAGTAATACTAAGAGAAAGAATAGCATAGAGATTTGACAAATGAAGCACAATTGAGAAAAAAACATAATTAATATCACCATAATTAACTGGCCCAGCAAAACCCAAAATAAAAGTGCCATTTTAATCTCTAATGAGACCACCAAAACCAACATTATTACCCAGATTAGCACTTGCCACATTCAACTTAAAATAGTTAGGATGAGGCTTACACTAATTAATACACCTCGTTGTGAATTGGAACTTATCCACTTCCAAGTTAATACCAAAGGAAGTAAAGTTAAATAGATAGTTCTTAAAATTCTTAACCGAGAGTAAATTGGCAGAATAAAGGGCAGCCACTTTATCCTTAACTTTATGGATGATTCTCTAGTGATTCATAACAACCCCATTGAAACGGGAATCATTTCTCTCCAACCAAAGGAACCATAGGATAAGAGAGGGAATAATATTTTGACATGGCCTTTAGACCTGACAAACCAACAATCAAGCAAATTGTACATAGAACTAATAGTATTATAAATGTTAAGATGAAATAAGTCCTTAACAAAGGGACCAAGCCTTAATAGTAATGGGAATGAGATGAAATCATGATGCATATTATCAACACGGAAACAACATTTGCATTTAGAGGGAAACATAATGTTTTCCTCTAAATCTCATTAGTTGGAATAAGCTTGTGAAGAATTCTACAAATAAAAATAGAAACCGTAGAAGGAATACTTTTATGACAAATCATTTTTAAAAGCTTAGAAGACTCATTTTTTGTTCTAAAAGAAAGCCTTGCATCCTTAATTCTAAAAGAACCATCTTTAGTAAAAGTACAAAGTAACACATCCTTAGAGTTAATGTTAAGTGAAATCTTTAAAACAAGATAAATAATGAAGTCAGGTAGAACAGCAGAAAGCTTCTTCAAATCCTAGGCATTAGTAGAAAATAAATAGTTAACCTTTAGATTAGTAATGGAAAAAATGTTTAATAAAGAATCCGTCGACTGGCCATTTAGCCACCGATTTTACCAAATGAAAATATTGCCATTACTAAGACCCGAAACTAAAGAAGGCTCCACCTTCCATTTAACCAAGCAAACCTGATGCCAAACTTTAGAGTGGCCTTTAGAAAAACTACACCTAGAAGGATGTCTCCCCCCATAATACTTGGCCATCATAAAATTGGCCTAAAGACTCACATTAGACCTAAGGTTATACAACAGTTTGAAAGAAATAGCATAAGCCAGATCTAACTAAGTTTTACACCCTAAAGCCCCTTCTTGTAGAGTACCACAACATTTACCCCAAGACATCTAATGAATCTTTAAATTATTCCTAGTACTTTTCAAAAAAAAAAATATTAAGAATTCTATCAATTCTATGGCACACATTCTTACTAGGAAAAAGAGTTTGAAAACTATAGACCAGAATAGAGCAAAGAACACTTTTAATGAGAATAAGACGGCCACCAAAACTTAAGAAGTTAGAATCCCAAGAAGACAATCTATTCTGAACCGCAAAAATTAAATCATTAAAAAGAAAGGACTTCTTTCTTCCCCAAAAGAGAGGAATACCTAAATATTTTAAAGGCGAAACACCTTGAGTAAAACCAATAAGATTCTTTATATCCACAACCCGATCAGAAGAAACATTTTTAGCAACAATAAAACATCACTTATTCTTATTAAAAGCCAAACCACTAACGGATTCAAACTGATAAAAAAACTCAAAATTTTATCACTCCTATTCATCGAAGCATTCGAAAACACAATGAAATCGTCAGCAAAACATAAGTGAGAAATTTGAATTCCACCTAAAATTCTGAAATAAAGACTAGGACATTTATAAAAAAAAAAGATTAGCTAGGCCCCTAGAAGGATATTCTGTAGTAATAATAAAGATTGCAGGAGATATGGGATCACCTTGCCTCAAGCCAAGAGAAGCCTTAAAGAAACCATGGCTCTTATCATTCACAATAGTTGAGAAAAAAGGACTTTCAATACAAGACTTGATGAAATTATAATCAAAACCAAATAAGCTCAAAATATTATAAATAAAACCCTATTTAATATTATCATAAGCCTTAGAAATATCCAATTTCATAATCATATTACCACCTCTTACCTTAACATCCAAGTCTTGAAAAAAATTCCTGTGCCAACAGGATATTGTCAGCAATGGCACGACATTTGACAAATCCCATTTGAAAGGGAGATATAAGCTTAGGCAATAAAATAGTTAATGAGTTCATCAAGATTTTAGAGAGAAATTTATAAAAAATAGTACACAAACTAATAGGTCTAAAATCATTCCAAGAATTCACAGCATCGTTCTTGGGAATCAGAACAATAGAAGTAGAAGAAAAAAACATCGAAATAGGAAAACCATTAAAGAAATCAGTGATAGTAGAGAAAATATCATTAAAAATAATAGGCCACATTTTCTAGAAGAACTTAGTAGTAAAGCCATCCAGACCAAGTAAAGTATCTTTAATCTAATCAAGAAGAGGAGGCTTAGATAAGCTACAGTTTTCCTCTTGATAAACAATATTAGGAATAATAGACGTGTTAGCAATAGTACTAGGATTATATGATTTATTAAGGTGATTTTGAAAAAAAATTATTGCAAGATTAGCAATCTCATAACTATTCTCAGTAACAGAGCCATCCTCATGAGAAATTTTATAAATCTAGTTAATAGCATGTTTATTATTCACCAAACATAAAAAAACATAATTAATGAGAAGTATGCTATCTAGTGCTTGTAGGAGACTGTAAGATAACATTTTTTGGGTTTTCTACCATGCTTATCACGACCCTTGGAGAAACTCAAATCATGATCTTCTCTAGCATAACATTTATCCAAAACATCAACTTCCGTATCAGTAAAAGCATCACACTGATAATGATCAGATAATAGGGTTACTATCATTTAAGTTACCAAATGGCCCTTACGAAGAGGCTGCTCACCTTCCACAAACAGAACACCATCTTCCATAGTAGAAAAATTCCTCTCAATGCCTCCACATAAATCCTTCCCACTCTTGATTTGGACCAAAGGAAGATTCACCTAAGGAGCCAAACCTTCCACCGACAAAAAAAGGCTCATCTCTTATTTGAATAAGAACATTAACCTACTCATTCTCATTCATAGACTGGCTAGGATTAGAATCGTTAGTATTCACATCCAACACAACCACTTGAGATAAAGTTTGTAGTGAAATAGATGGAATAGATGAAGAAGATGGATCAGATATATTATTAGAAAGATTAGGTAATCATTTTTCCTCCCCAACAGTAATGGAAGGTTCCATGGTTTCATCACCAAAATAAGAGGGGTGGGGGGGGGGGGGGGGGGGGGGGGGGGGGGCATCCTGAATAAGATCAGGCTAACCAACCACCTCCTTAACCTGAGGTATAACTCCATTACCATCCACCACAGCATGATTCACAATAGCATTAACATGAACATTTGAATTGCCCTCTTACATTTTAGTATGCCTAACCATTTATTTTTTCCTTCTTGAGGTGTTGGTGCAATATAAAGAATTCACTCAAACCATGTCCATGCATTTTACAATGAGAACAAAAGATTAAATTTTTTTCAAATTCAACCGTTTAGAAATAACCGTTCAATTTAGAACCTAGCTATATCTTCGTAGGCTGCTATTTGGAAATATCTAACTCAACTAACAAATGAGCCATAGACAGAAGAGAAATCAAAGTCGTGGCTTGGTCCATT
This sequence comes from Dendrobium officinale, assembly GCA_019514585.1. Lineage (NCBI taxonomy): Eukaryota > Viridiplantae > Streptophyta > Magnoliopsida > Asparagales > Orchidaceae > Dendrobium > Dendrobium officinale. The sequence goes on from CM033689.1 coordinate 16,510,476, forward strand.
TGCAATGGTCGACCAAGAATGGAAGCATGCCCAAAAAGAATTTGAGAGTTAAAAAAATGGAGCCTTAAAATAGGGAAAGTAACCCAAACAGAAGTAATAGGCGATTCCTGATGAACATCAAAGTCTGGTGTCCATTTAAGAAGCCGCATTTGGCAAGCCTGAATGTAATAAGATCTCCTTGAAAAATTTTGACTATAATCCAAATCATTAATCATTTGGATCGCCACATGCCTTGGGTCAAGTAATCCAAATGAAAGGAACCAGAGAGCTTTAAATTCCCAAAAAAATTATTGATAACATCTAGGTTAGGGCACTTCACAACAAACTTACCCACGAGAGTAAGTGCAAAAGGATCAACAAATTGCGACACAACAATATCATCAAACATTAAGGCGAGAAGACCTTTAAATGACGTGTGAACATATTGGAAGGGAGGAAAAGAAAAAGAAGAACCAGCAGGCACATCCTTAAACAAGCAGGATTTTCCATTTGGAACAGTAGCCAACAGATGGAAAGATGACGATGGGGTTGTTATCCCCGAAACCCACAAAAATCGACAGACAAAACAAAACGGAGGCTCAAAAAGAGCACAAAAAAGATAGAAAACATAGAATAAGAGGATAACTAAGCGGAGAATCCATACATCATATAGAAAATAGCCAAAAACAAGAACAAAAAGCAAACCTATGGGCACATAACAAAAGCCCAAGGTATCAAAAAACCACATCACCAAAAACTAGGAGGAAATAACATAAGAGGTCCAACCAGGAAGCCACTAAACGAATGCCCAAAGAGGAACCCTAGACTCGCCTCAAAATTGCCAGAGGGGAACGTAGAGGTGGAAAAAAAATTTTTTTACAAAGAATAAACCAAATTGTACTATATGATCAACACCAAATTAGTAACTTTCTTAACCTTTAGTGGCTAAGGTTTTTACAAAGTACAATAAATTGTATAATATGAATAAAAATCTTACAGCACAAAAAAAAAAATCTTTCAATATGAAGCTAACATTGTATAGTACAATATACTTAAAAAAACTCTCTTAGAAATTTTTTTCTCTCCCTATCTATACGTGCAAGGTTACTCAGTAAAGAAATCCACCCAATTATGTGGTACAACTCAAAAAAGGAAAAAAATAGAATAAAATGAAAATTGAATATTACCCCAGTCTACCCAGTCTTGTGCTGATCAGAATTATAAGTGAATGATAGACTGATTTTCTAAAATATTAGTACACACAAAAATAAAACAAAATATCTCAGAAATAGGAGAAAGTAGTTATAGACATAATAATGTTTGTTATCAGTAATATCATAGTTCTTGGATCAACTTTGCAATATGAGGGAAGATATATGGATTTGTAGTAGTAGATGACTTCTCTAAATTTACTTGGTTAGATTCCTAGCACATAAAAGTAAGTCATTTGAGGATTTAGAATGTTCTCCACTAGGATTCAAATGAAATTGGGATGCAAAATTTCAACCATCCACAATGATCATTATGGAGAATTTAAAAATAATATGTTTGAATCCATCTATCAAAAGATAATTATAAAACATAACTTCTCTACCCCTAGGTCCCCTGAACATAATGGAGTAGCTAAAAGGAAAAATAAATTTTGGTAGAAGATTATAGGGCCAAGCTAGTTAAATACTCACTCGCTAATACTTTTAGATATAAGCAGTTAATTCATCTTGTTATATTTTAAATTGGGTTAATATTAGATCCACACTGAACAAGACAGTCGTTGAACTTTTTAAGTGTATGATACAATTGTATATTTTTGTGTGTAAATGTTTTTTATGATCAATAGAAAAGTACCCTTTGGGAAATTTGATCCAAAATCTAATGAAGGAGTCTTCTTAGATTATTCATCTTATAGGGAAAGCCTATAGAATCTTTAATAAGAGGACCCTATTAGTTGAAGAGTCTACCCATGTGATATTTTAAGAATCAAATAGGACCTCTTAGTCTAAAGCTTATGAAGAAGAAGTATAGGTCGTTTAAGGGGTAGAAACCATTGCTATAAGAGATAGAGTAGAACCTCAGGAGCCACTACCGAGAAAATGGAGATATTCTTCTAATAATCATAAATAACTTATCTTAGTTGACCCATCTAAAGGTATTAGATCTAGGCATGGACTAGGAAGGAAGTTAGCCATTCTACTTTCTTTTATGATAGAACCCACCAAATTTAGATCAAGCCCTAGGTGATAAATTTTGGATCATAGCAATAAAGAAGAGCTAAATAAATTTCTTAGAAATAATGTATGGGAACTAATGAAAAGTATAAAGGACCAAAGTCCTAATAGAATCAAGTAGGTATTGAGAAATAAGATGAATGACTCTTGAATAATGACAAGAATTAAGGCCATATTAGTGTCTAAGAGGTACAACAAATTAATAGAATTGAATTTGAGGAAACCATTGACCCTGTAGCTAGACTAGAAGACATTAGGGTGCTACTAGCTTTTGCCTTCTTTAAATAATTTAATATGTAGAAAATGGATATTAAGAATGCCTTCCTAAATGGGGTGATTAAAGAAAATGCTTATGTTGAGCAACCCCCATGTTTTAAAATTTCATAATTTCCAAATGATGTGTTTATGTTAAAGATGGCATTATAAGGACTAAACAAGCACCTAGAGTCTGGTATGAAAGGCTAAGAACTTTCCTGTTAGATAGTGCCCTTGTTAAGCTAGCGTAGACACAAACCTATTCCTTATAAGGGTATAAGAAGAATTACTCATCTTGTTTGGATCCTTAAATAAAAACTTATAAGATAAATTTTAAAACATAATGAGTAGAGGGTTTGAGGAGAGTTATATGGGCGAGCTAAACTATTTTCTTATATTTAGTGCCAATCAGATGAATGATGGAACCTTTCTTAGCCAATCTAAATATATAAAATTTATTCTTTAGAAATGTGAAGTATACAATGTCAAGGAAATAATCACTGACATGAGCTCTACCATATAGTTAGAGAAGTACATAAATGAAAAGTAAGTAGATCAAAAGAAATATAGAGGATTAATTGGATCACTTATTTACTTGACTGTTAGTAGACATGATATTATGTTTAGTGTTTGTATTTGTACTAGATTTAAGGCTCATCCAAAAGAATCTCATTTGACAACTTTATGAGAATCCTTAGATATCTCTTAGGAACCCAAAACTTAGAAAGATGGTATCCTAAGCATAACATTTTCTTTGAAATTATATAATATTCTTATTCAAACATTGTAGGATGTAGGCATTATGAAATCATATGATATCAAAAAGTTCAATTCGAAAGTCCCAAAAAAGCATATAGACAATGGAATGACTTCAAAAGAGATAATTTAGCCAAGGGAGAAATAGAATTATATTCTTATTCAAACATTGTAGGATGTAGGCATTATGAAATCATATGATATTATAAAATCATATGATATCAAAAGGTTCAATTCGAAAGTCCCAAAAAAGCATATAGACAATGGAATGACTTCAAAAGAGATAATTTAGCCAAGGGAGAAATAGAATTATATCGTATAACTTCAGGACGCTAATTGATACACATCTTTTCTAAACCACTAGCCTATGATACATTTAGCACCTTGAGGACTAGACTGAGTTATACATATTCATGCTTAACTTAGGATAATTCTTTTTTTTTATTGAAGAAATGAAAATTGCATTAAAAGGAAGAAAATAAATCCCTAATACAAACTAGAAAGAAAATAAAACTAAGAGTTCCAGATCCAAAAATATAAAGGAATGTTATTGAAGTGCATATTTGTTAAAATAAAACTATCATAATTGAAATGAGACCCACTACTTCTTATTTTAAAACCCTTGGGGTGGAGGGGATACCAAATATTAAACAACATAAGAGATTGGTTAGCATCCTAGAATTCCCAACCTATTAAAAAATAAAAACTATTACTAATCCCATAAACTATATTAACATTTGAAATTAGAAATTCGTATGTGTTATATGGCATGTGTTTAATTTTTGTACGTTGATATATGTATTGTCGCTTTTTCATTTTTTTTATTTTTTTTGTTTTAAAGGTCTTTTCTAATCTTAACAGACACACTCTTAACTAGATCAAAAATTTTTAGACAAAGAATTTAAAAATCAAATTATTTTATCATACTGTATGATCCATGTTTGTACTTTACAATGTGATTATTTATGCACAATTCAAAGCCATAAACTAAATAAACAAGCAAGATGATTTCAATTATTGGTGATGATATGGTACAAACTTCCCTTCGGACTATAAAAATCATGTGTTAGAATCTAATGAGAAAAAATCAATTTGGTTGGTATGATCATTTATGCACATTGTACTACATGAACACTTATTCATATTATATGATTAATTTAGTTAAAAGTCGTTCAGACAACTCATCAAGATGAATGAAGTTCTTTAAGGTTATCTAATATGACACTGAACATACTATACTATTTACAAAAATCTATAAATTGCAGAGTTTTTTCAATGATTTCAATCACACAACTCATCCTTCCTTCAAACTTGTACCCTCTCTAATCAAAATTCTCCAACGGTCGGTGGAAGTAAATGATTTCTAATTACCCAAGAAAGTTCTGTGTCCTCTCATCATTTTGATGATCAATTTTTGCTTGTAAGAGATAAAGATCCGTACTATAAATTCATGGAGGCTCAAATCACCCCCTCTAAAATGCTCAGTCAACTTACTTTCAATGTTGAGGTAATGAACCTCTTTGCTTCTACAACTCTTCAATTCCTTCTCAACCTAGCCTTTCATTTTAATTCCAATCAACTTTATGAATTCCTTACAAATCTGGAGTTCAATGCAAAAAACTTCACCAAGATCTCCTACATGTGTAGATAACCCTTTGAAATCAATATGAAAGATCTATGTGAGTATATCAGTCTTTCTACTGAAGGTCCTCATCCATAATCTATGACCTATAGAAATGATTTTGACTAGAGTGCTATAAACCTAGCCATTCAAAATATGGCCTTAAATCAATATCAACCCTTCGTCTAATCTCTCATTCAAAATGCCAGTCATGCAACATTTTCATTGCACTTTAATAATACCTAGAGATGGTGATCATGTCAGCATCACTCCACTTCTTTCCCTAGTCACCTATTTTATATTGTTCAATACTTAATTTGATGAAGCTCTGAGGATTATTGATTATATCCAAAACATGATTCCAATTTGACATCCTAATACTAGAAGAAAGTAAATGTTGCAAAAGGACACAGTATAGGATATTTCAAGGACAAGAAATATTAAATCAACTTCCCTACACCACTCAATAATCTTCCCATTTTCTATACAAATGTGATGTGGTGACTGCTCCTCGTCTAGAAACGAAGCCATCATTCCCTCTCACGATCGCTGCAGCCACTTCCACCTTTCCGTTATTTACAGCTTTTGGCAGTGCACTTTTCGCTTTTTGCCTAGTCAGCTTTTTCTCTATTAGTTTACTTATGTGCAGCCTGGAGAGGGCAAGTTAGTTTTTCGATTACACAAAATAGACTCAAACGAGTATTCTCCTCTTCTTCTGAATCCCGTCTCCTGTTCCTTCTTCCTTTCCTAACCTTTTAATCTGTTTCTCTTCAGAGATCTCACTTCTCTTATTCTCTATTTTCCTATTCCCTGTTCTGCTTAATTTGTTTCTTGCAGGTATCACACCAAATTGGTATCAGAGCCAGTCGCTGAGTCACAATGGCGGAAGGCAGCAAGCGACCAACCGTGGAAGGTGATCGTAGCTTAGACGCATTGTGGAATGCTCAGATGAACATTACGCGCCAAATAGAGGCGCTCACTAATGAGCTCGCGCGGTTCTCTACGGAGGTGCGAACAGAGCTCCGCTCCATACGAACCAACAGGCCGTTAACCACAGGCGCTCGACTCGTAACACCGATTCATACCGCAGCTCACCAGCAGCCTCGCCTTCGGCGACAAACGACGGTCACACATGTCACCTCTGATTCCGAGAACGAAGCCGAGTTTCAAAACCAATATGCGTCCGAATCAGACGACGACGAACGACAGATGTATTATGAACCACGAAGATATCCCGTTCCTCGCCGACAGCAAGGGGAGTTTTGTATCAAGCTCGATATTCCTTTTTTTGAAGGCCGTCTTAACATTGAGGAATATCTAGATTGGGAAAGAGCAGTGGAGGCTTTCTTTGATTATATGGAAATAGCTCCCGAAAAACAAGTTAAGTATGTTGCTTGTCGCTTGAAAGGGGGAGCCGGAGCGTGGTGGATGCAACTGATACAATCCCGGCGAAGAGAGGGAAAGGGTGCCGTAACCAGCTGGTACCGAATGAAGCGACTGCTCCGCGGACACTTCTTGCCAGTCGATTACGAACAAATGTTGTATGTTCAATATCAGCATTGCTCACAAGGGGGGAAAACAGTGAACGAGTATACAGAAGAGTTCTACAGATTGAGTGCCCGCAACAATCTGAATGAATCCGAAAACCAACTCGTCGCGCGATATATAGGCGGACTACGAGAAGCGATCCAGGAGAAGCTGGAACTTAATTCGGTCTGGACGCTGTCGTAAGAGGTAAATTACGCTCTCAAAGCCGAATTACAACTTAGCCGTCACCCAAGGAATCGCACTATCAACCGGTATCATAGTGAGCAGACTGGAGAAACAAGCAAACCACTAACCCACACCGGCAACAAACAGACGGCAGCACCATTGGGTGGGGCAGGTATTCTTGGTCCTGAACCAAAAGCTGCATCCCCTTTTCGGGCGAAATTTCCAGTTAAGGATGCCAATCCTTATGCTAAACCAACTACAATCAAATGTTACCGGTGTTTTCAACCGGGACATAAGTCAAATGACTGTCCGAATCGGCAACAGTTACACTTAGCAGAGGGCGAACCCGAAGATGAACAACATTTTGGAGAAGATGTCAATGAACAAGATTTTGAAGATCTTCAGGCTGATGACGGAGAGCAACTAGTATGTATTCTGGAGAAGCTACTGCTGGCTCCACGGCAAACCAATAACACTCAGCGACACGCCATTTTTCGGACGCGATGCACAATCAACGGCAAGGTTTGTGACATGCTTATCGACAGTGGTTGCACCGAAAACATCATTGCCCGTTCGGTGGTGCAAAAGCTCCAGTTGAAAACGACCAGGAATCCGCAACCATACAAAATAAGCTGGGTGAAGAAGGGGGTGGACATACTCGTGTCCGAAATGTGCCGTGTAACATTCACAATTAGAAAAAATTACATGTGTGAAGTTCTCTGCGATGTCCTCGAAATGGACGTATGTCATATCATACTCGGGCGGCCATGGCAATTCGACGCCGGCGCTATGTACGATGGGCGCCTCAACACCTACTCGTTCGACTGGAAGGACCGTAAAATTAGACTGCTGCCGCATACCCCTGCGGATAATAGTCAGAAACTGCTGGGCAAAACAGCAATGCATATGGTGTCGGGCCCCAGCCTCATTGAATCATGGAAGGAAGAAAACCACATGTTGGCCTTGATCGTGTCCGTGAAGAGCTCACATAGCAAGCTCGACTTACTCCCTACGGCGATACAGGAATTGTTACAACAATATCAGGACATCTGGCCGGAAGAATTACCAAACGCTCTTCCCCCCCTCCGCAACTTACAACATCAGATTGAATTGCATCCAGGAGCTACCCTTCCGAACCTGCCCCATTACCGGATGAGTCTGCAAGAACATGAGGAACTCCAGAGAATTGTAGAGGAGTTATTGCAGAAAAATCTGATACAACCAAGCCTGAGCCCGTGCGCAGTACCCGCCTTATTGGTGCCGAAGAAGGACGGGAGTTGGCGAATGTGCGTCGACAGCCGGGCGATCAACAAAATCACTATAAAATACAGATTTCCGGTGCCCCGCCTCGAAGATATGCTGGACAAACTCGCGGGAGCTGTAGTTTTTTCGAAGCTGGATTTGAGAAGTGGCTACCATCAGATTCGGGTCCATCCCGGAGACGAGTGGAAGACAGCGTTTAAGACTCGTGATGGGTTATATGAATGGCGTGTAATGCCATTCGGCCTATGCAACGCCCCCGCCACATTTATGAGACTTATGAATGAAGTCTTGAAACCGGCTCTAGGGAGATGTTGTGTCGTCTACTTCGACGACATCCTCGTCTACAGTTCCTCCATCGAAGAGCACCTGAATCATCTTCAGACAATCTTTGACATCTTAAGGGCCAATCAATTATATCTAAATTTTTCTAAATGTGAGTTTGCTACTACCTCTGTCCATTTCCTCGGTTTCATTGTATCCGGCAAAGGCATTCAAACGGATCCCCAAAAGATCTCCACGATTACCAGCTGGCCAACCCCCAAATCCATTTCAGACGTTCGGAGCTTCATTGGTTTAGCAAATTTTTATCGCCATTTTATTCGGGGATTTAGCATATTGGTCGCGCCGCTCACAGACTGTCTCAAGAGTAAAACATTACAGTGGAATCAGGAACAACAAACTAGCTTCGACAACATCAAGGCGGCCTTGACCACTGCTCCAGTACTAGTAATTCCTGATTTTCACAAACCCTTCAGCGTTGATACTGATGCTTCAGCTATCGGGGTCGGTGCGGTATTATCTCAAGAAGAAAGGCCAGTCGAATTTTTCAGCGAAAAACTCAGCCCCACCAGACAGAAGTGGTCCGCCTACGAGCAAGAATTGTACGCTGTGGTTAGAGCTTTAAAACAGTGGGAACACTACCTAATACATCAAGATTTTGTACTAAGCAGCGACAACCGTGCATTGCAATTTATCAACAGCCAGAAAACAATCAATCGAATGCACGCCAGATGGGTGACATTTCTACAACGTTTTAGCTTTGTTTTGAAACACAAGGCTGGTACGCACAACCGCGTTGCCGATGCTCTCAGTCGGCGATCTGCATTAATCGCTAAACTTCAAGTGGACCAACAAGGTCTTCATTTTCTCACGGAGTTATATGCATCCGACGATGACTTCTCAAGCATCTGGACCACATTGACGCAGGAGACTGCATCAGCTAGTCAAGACTTTTCGATACGACACAATTACTTGTTTAAAGGAAAGCTCCTTTGCATTCATCAGTCGTCGTGGCGGGAACACTTGATTAAAGAGGTCCATAGTGGCGGACTAGCTGCTCACGCTGGAAGAACCAAGACATTGGAACAATTGCAAAGTCGGTTCTATTGGCCGCACCTTCGTCGCGATGTAATCAGGTTTGTGGAACGCTGTCCGATATGCCAATTATATAAGGGCAATGCTCAAAACACTGGGTTGTACCTACCATTACCGGTACCAAATTCCATTTGGGAAGATTTGAGCATGGATTTTATATTGGGATTGCCAAGAACCAAAAGGGGAGCTGACTCAATCATGGTTGTCGTCGACAGATTCTCTAAAATGGCACATTTTCTAGCTTGTAAGAAGACTTACGATGCCCTGAATGTCGCCATCCTTTTCTTCAAGGAAATCGTCCGTCTTCACGGGCTGCCCCATAGTATTACATCCGACAGAGATGTAAAATTCATCAGCCACTTTTGGCGGGAGCTTTGGAAGCGGCTGCGAACAGAAATGAAATTGAGCTCAGCTTATCACCCGCAAACTGACGGACAAACGGAAGTCGTCAACCATTCGTTGGGAAGCATGCTACGGTGTATAGCCCACGAACATCCCAAACAATGGGACGACTACTTGGGGCAGGCTGAATTTGCCTATAACTCGATGAGTAACCGATCGACCGGCCAATGTCCCTTTAGCATTGTATATACTAAACTCCCTAATCATATTGTGGATGTTGCTATTTTACCCAAATGCAGGAGCAAGTCAGCTGCTGAAACAACCGAACGTTATACCAAAATGCTAGAAGATGTGAGGAACAAGCTGTCAGCGTCCAATGCCGATTACAAAGAACTCGCCGACAAACACAGGAGGGAACAAGTTTTCGAACCAGGAGACTTGGTTATGGTCCGTCTACGCAAAGAGAGATTTCAACCGGGAACCTACTCCAAATTAAGTCCACGACGTATAGGACCAATACCCATTCTGCGGCGTATCAACAACAACGCGTACGTCGTCGAACTACCACCGGGATTTCTCACTCCAGCCACCTTTAATGTCACAGACATTATAGCCTACAAAGCAGCAGACACAGGCATAGTTCAATTTAATTCCTCAGGCGAGGAATCTCCTACAGAAGGGGAGATCTGATGTGGTGACTGCTCCTCGTCTAGAAACAAAGCCATCATTCCCTCTCACGATCGCTGCAGCCACTTCCACCTTTCCGTTATTTACAGCTTTTGGCAGTGCACTTTTCGCTTTTTGCCTAGTCAGCTTTTTCTCTATTAGTTTACTTATGTGCAGCCTGGAGAGGGCAAGTTAGTTTTTCGATTACACAAAATAGACTCAAACGAGTATTCTCCTCTTCTTCTGAATCCCGTCTCCTGTTCCTTCTTCCTTTCCTAACATTTTAATCTGTTTCTCTTCAGAGATCTCACTTCTCTTATTCTCTGTTTTCCTATTCCCTGTTCTGCTTAATTTGTTTCTTGCAGGTATCACACCAAAATGCTTCCTTCCAAGTTCTTTTCCATTAGAGGTAAGAGCACAATGAGCCAAATTTGATGAAGAAGGGAAGTTGCTCTTGCATGTGTACCTGCACAACCACCAATACCACCACCTACACATTTCCACGCTGCCTACCCTCACGATGACTTGACTTAGATACTCAAGCAATTAGAAACCAGGCTAGACTATGACATATAATAATAACATGAATAGCATGAGGAAGACATGGTCTTTTTGGTGAAAATTTTGCTCAAATTAAAGATCAGTTCACCTCCATACATAAATACTTTCACCAACCACCACCACCACCTCTCGATCAAGATTCATCTTATTTTTAATTCTTTTTGGTTGTGATTTATTGATGGTATATCTTTTAATGTTCGCTTTTTTTATGTGCCTTCTCCTTTTAGTGATGCCAAAATGGGGGAGAATATGTTTGTTTGGTTATATGTTTTTATTTTAATAGAATTATGTTTTTGTTTTTTATTCTTCTATTTTATTTCTCTATATTTAAAAAAAAGTTAATTTTTTTAATTACAAAAAATTACAAAAATTACAAAAATGGAATTCCAAAATTTTAAATCTATCACCTAGTAAGGGGAGCTTAAGAGAAAAAATTTTTTTTAACCACTCAACCAACAATGTTTGCCTTCATTAAAAAAGTGGAGATTGCTGCAATCTAGGACCCTTATTTGTGATTTTATTGATGACAAATATTACTGATTGAATTATTCCATTCTTAGTGAATACTTTTGATATTCTTTTTGTCTATGAGTTCTTACTTTATTGGTAAAATATACATTGCTCAAGGCTACTAGACTATCAAGAATTGGTAGAATAGGATGTCAAGTTAATGAATCTATAATTTTATATTTTTTTTATTTTCTATTTCTTGAGTTTGGCCACATAAGAGTGTATATAATTAGGTGACCATGCACACACACATTAGGGGAGTGAGAAAAATTTAAAGTGCATTTTTATTTTGTACTAATTATGTTGTAGAACATATAATCATACTCTATGCTCATTTATGGAAAGAATGGGTTTAATGGCTAATTGAACAATTAGTTCCTATAAACTAATCATGATGTACAATTTAGATCGTTCTATATAAATCATTAGGATTTAAAACCCAATACATTATATAAATTAAGTAATATTTTTTCACAATTAAAATTTTCCATCCTCCACCTCTTCCTCTAAATTATTTAGCAATTCTACCACCTCTTTCTTAAGGAGTAGTAGTGACTAGAAAGCATCATGTTCAAGATCAAGATGCCTTTTTTTCCATTCCTTTTTTTTTTCTTTATTTTCTTTTCCTTCTTATTTAACAATTTTGAAATTTTTTAAGAGGACTATTTGCTTCTTTGGTAGATAGTATAGAGCAACTTTTTATATGTTGACTTGATGAATTGAAAACAGTTGCAATTTAAATTTAAAACATTGTTCTATCCCCATATGAGAGTATTTATTATATTGATGAAGGATTGAAGGAATCACTTTATAATGATGGAACTAGGGTCTACCCAAGAGAGTGTTAATGGAAGTTTCTACCAACATGTTTTATATTTATTACTTTAGAAATATCTTTTTTTAACTTGATCATAATTTTTTATTTTCTTTTACAACCTCTTTGGGTTACTGTCATTCTAAACATATTCAATTGGAATGAAATCTAATTGAGAATTTGTAGATGGGACCTCTTTTTTTTTGTCGAGCATCCATAACAACCATTAACTCTTCCTTTTTTTAATTAAATCAATATATTCAAATTTCTAACATAATTAATCTATATTATTGGTAGCCTAATTAGGAACTTATTCTTTATTTCTATGTTGAATTCTTCATTATCAATGTCTACCTTATTTATTTTTATATTACTCTTATCTTTTTGCAGTAATGATCATGTATCCACGATGAATACACTTTTAGCCATTGCATCATCCATAACATTTAAAACTAATATTTTTCTATCTTCTACATACTTTCTTTGAGGTAATTCATCATTTTTTCAATGAATTACCCTGAGATATTTTGTGGGTCAACTTGTATATACTCTTTCTAAAAGTAAGGCTCTACTAGATTTTTACTTTTCTTTCTCTTATCTTCTACTATACTTTGTTTATTAATGATAGGTGTTGTAAAAGTGGAAACTACTTAATGTTGCCGAACCTTCTTCTCATTAGATTATTGATTTGACTAATTTGTTTATTTAAGTATATTGATATCAGGGTGAGAAGGTAATTTACTACATTTGAAATGATGTCGATCAATTCTTGGTGATTGATGAGTTAAAAATTGATAGGATACTTTAGTTATTTCTCTTTTCAGTTGAACAAATTTCAAAGTTAGGACTTGATTATAACATTGAGAGTTTGCAAGTTTATGTCTTTGATAAAAGATAGGATTAGAGTTATGATTGAATTTAAAAGATTCCCAATGATCTTTTTGATGACTTTGTACCATTGGTGACTTTAAAGATTTAAGATGCCTTGCTTAGATTTTTCTTTTTCAAAGGGGAGGAATAACCGTTTCTCTATGCGGCTTTGTTTTAACTTTAGTAGAGATTGTCCCCGTCATTGACTTACAAAATTTTGACTTTGATTATCCATAACTATTTAAATAGTTATGAACCAATTCATCCAATAAACTTTTGGATGTCCTCTTTCTCTCTAATAGAGAGACAAAAGTAGGTTATTTAGACAATAGATCAAGAGGTGAAGAGTTTACTATTCTAAGAATTTTCTCTTCTCCAAAAGCTTGAGATTGAGGGAGGAATGAATTTATACATGCTACAAAAGAGCTAAATAGAACTGACTCTTCAATGTTTAATTTAGGAGACTTTATTTTGTCTACCTCAACTGTAGCATTAATCACACAGTTTTCTTCCATCAATTTATCTTTCTCTACTCTTCACCTCAAATGGTGATTCTTATTCCTTCTTTGATATTTTACCATCTCCATATTGGTACAAAATGACCTCATAAAAAAATTACTTATATAAAAAAATTTAGAAGTTACAACAAAATTTCCCTTTTGGCTAGAATATAGTCTTAAGAAAGCCAGACAAAAAAATACTAAAGGTTTAATCGCTATATGTGCAACTTTATACCTACCCGAGTTATAATTTTAGTAGGTAGAGTTTGTACCAACACAGTTGGAGCATATTAAGTCTTCACCACATCATCTTATGGTCTAATGAAGTTAAACTGAACAGTATCTATTAACACTAACTAAGTCATGGTAGCCTCAACACATGGAATATTATTGACCATCATATTGATGTTGCACGTAATGGAGAGGTTTAACTTTACAAACTTCTTTTTGTAATTGACCATAACTATGAAGCAATCTCAAAATTTCACTGACCCATAGGCAAGATATAAGTCTATATAATAAACTAAATAAAGTATATTAAATTGAAGAGAAAAATTAAACTTAACTTGCTAAAAACTATTTAATAATTGGTTTTTTAAATGATTTTGTATATGAATCTAGTTCATGAAAATATAGACTAGGAGAATGATTGAGATGTATGTTTGTGTTTAGTTTCAATTATAGGATAATGACTCTAATATAAATGAATGTGAACTGGAAGGGGTGATTGAAGATTGATTTGAGATTGGATTTTTAGACAATTATTTGAATAGAACCCCTGTCCATAAAATTTCAAATAGAGAGGATAGAATTTAACATGAATTAGATTCAGATTTAAACAAAGATATTAGTGAATAGATTTTATACAATAAGGGAGATTGCTTTTAAATTTATAATAAAAAAGCTAGAATTTATAGACATGTACAAGACTATACACAAGAAAGGCTATACACATGAAGCATAAGGAAGACTATAAATGGGAACTACCCCTAATGGACCTAGGACCAATTTAGTATTCCAATTAGCCTAGTTTCCATAGATTTTATTAAGAAACCATGTAATCTCGGGACAGGTTTACCTGAGTAAACATGGACAACAAAATTTTGATTTTATATAAACATGAAAATGAAAATATGTAAATGTAAGACTATACATGGGAAAAAATCCTAGCTATTCTAAGATTGATTCAATATTTATGTTGGCTTAGTCTGCCTAATTTTTCTAACAAGACCAAGTAACTAGGAGACATATTTATATCAGTAAGCATAGACAACAAAAACTGTAATTTAAATAAACAAGAAAATGTAAACATTTAAATGCATAACTATACACGGACAAAGTCTCTACATGATATTGGAGCTATTCAATGTTACGGTTGTCCTAGTCCGCTTAGTTTTTAGGATGAGACCAAGAAGTAGTGCTGTTCAAATAACCGATTTTGAGTTTTGAGGATAATAATTATTGTATGATCATATTTATTTTCACCTAAATTTTATTATTACGTATCTTTATCATGTGTACAAACACTTAATGTTCATCATACATCAAACTATATTAAAGAATTACGACTGAAGAATGGATACTATAGGTTTAATTTATATAAGAGTCTATACTTCTTATTTTACCTATATAATCCAAGTAAAAAGGTGCATTTTAGTTTAAAAATTGAGCACACATACAAAGGAGGATTCAAACATATTGTTTTAATTTTTTTTAAAGATCATACTAGAAGATTTAAATAATACAGCATGATACAGGCAACAAAAATTAATTAAAATGATAAAATTAATAAAATAAAAATAAAATAAATAATGAACTAATCATATTGTATGATTAATATCATATAGGGTGAATAATTAATACTTAGAAATCCCCATCATTGTTTAATATTAAGTAATATTTAAAATTTGAAAATTCACCTAATCATCCAGTAGCATCCTAATCATACTATAGGATATCATTAAAATATTTCCTAATTTAATCACTATAATTATGAAATAAAATCTTAGGTAATTATTAGTTAAGATTATATTATGATTAAGATTGTACTAGACAATCGACAAAGATGATTTTTTTAATCTAGGAGTTTATTATGTAAGAACTATGGTTTGATTGTCCTAATCATGGGAACATTCCTAAGATCATACTGGATGATCAAAAAAAGTTTTGACAAATCTTATCAACCAACATTCATCGTATAATATTGAAATGGAGTACTTTATTAATTATATTATAACTCCTACATTGAAAATTGTGATTTTCTTAAAACCAACATTTTAATCATCTCTTATTTCATGATAGAGAGAAAGAGTCTTTTGACAGTCATTTGGTTATGTCTTGCTTAATAAAGCATTGAAAAGTGAGCTTTGATTTAGGTAGAGAAATGGTGATGTTTGAGAGAGAGGGAGAAGATCCTTGTGTATGTTTAAATGAGGTTATTAAACCTTGTTGAACATCCCAATGGCACACAAAGAGGGGGTGAATTGGTTATTTAAAATTTAATTTTTCAAAACTTTTTATTTTTAATAAAAATGTTATTCAAATGCACAAGTGGAAGTAAATATAAAAAAATCAAATAAAATTTAAAATTTAGATTTCATAGAAAGATGAAAAAAAAAATAATTTTGTCAATTTTTGTTTTTTTTTTTCTCCTACTAACTAAAATTTGTCTGATATCTTCCCCAACCTATGGTAAAGATTGAGGGAGAGAAAAATAGAGAGAGAAGCTCTGAGAAAATAGAAAAAATTAGCATTGGGTTTTCAAATTTTAATTTTGTAGTTTCTCTGGTGATGCTGATGGCGACGAAGGGCCGCTGGCCATCAATGGTCAGTGGTCCATTGGATGATCGCTGAACTACTATAGGGAACCTTCATGTTCCTATTCTGGCATTTTCATCGTCTCCTCTGGCATTTGGAGATGGCATTCCTAGTTTTGCTTAAGGAATAAAACCTACGGTGAGAATAGGTATGCTTTTAGTTATTAATGAAGGTGGATTGCTATCTTCAAAGAAAAATATCAAACTCATTGGCATAGGGAAAAGTTTGGTGATTGAAGATTCTGATAAGGTTCATTTTAAAACTGGGAAATCTCCAGGAAGAATAATGGATTCAATTGCAAATAGTGATGCTTCTCCATTTCAAAACTAATTTCCAAAATAGGAGATGATAAATTAATGGTGGAGGAAGGTTCTGAAACTCTAAAATCTGATGCGGAAAAAAACGATTTGATCCTTGAATGTGATCAAGTAGCTGTGGAAGATTTGGCGATTTCAAAGAAGGATGATTTTGCAGGTAGTAAAGAAAATGATAAAAAGGAAAACTCTGATTTGGCGACAGTTCATGAATATAATCCAGGAGATTTGGGGAAGTAATCTGGAGTCCAGAATGCATTTACAACAAGACCAACGATTTCTAATCAAAAAATTGCTTGGAGCTAAAAGGAAAACATAATGGTTTTAAATATGGAATTGGGAGATTTTTTATCAGATGATGGATCATATGTTAAATTGCATGTGGAGAATGAGATAGAGAATGCTAGAAAGCTTCAAAACTCATTTGTGATTAAAGTATTTGGAGGTAATGTTCCATTTCATATAGTAAGCACTGAGTTTAGGAGGCAATGGGCTCCTTTTAGGAAATTTCACCTCACAATGCTCGTATTGGACTTGGTTCTTTGTTCTTTCTATGACAAAGAAACATTGGAAGCTATCTTCTCAAACAGACCTTGGTTTGTCAATGAGAAGATTATTGGAATGGACAAATGTTTGCCAAATTTGTCTCCCACATCATTAAAAGGATTAACTACTCCAATCTAGGTTAGCATGCCTAACATTCTTTTATAATGTTGGGATGAAATCAATATTTGTAGAATTACGTCTGTGGTTAGGAAACCTTACATGATTGATAGAAATAAGTTCTAATGGGGAAGGTGGGAGTTTTGGAGGATTTGTATTTGTATCAAATTGGATGCTCAATTGCCTCTAGGAGTATAGGTGGAAGGAAGCTCTGGTAAGTTCTTTCAAAAAAAAGAATACGAAAGAATACCGGATTTCTATTTTGTATGTGGCAAAACTGGACACATGAAGAAAGATTGTTTAGAGAAGAGTATGGAGGAAAATAATGGTTCAAAAGAAGTGGGAAGAACATTCAAACAAATGGAGAAATACATATCAATAGTAAAGAATAAGCTGGCGGTTGAAGTACTAAGTGTTGCAAAAGAAGGTTATGGGCCATGGATGCAAGTTAGCTATGTGAAAAGAAAAAATAGAAACTATGATTTCCGAAAGATTAATCCATAGAGTAAGGAAGAGATTGTGAATAAAAATTATGAAGGTGTAACTAAAAAACTAAAACAAAGCTTTGTAAATGTCGAGAAGTACAAATGGTTGAGGATGTCTCAGTTCAAAAAGATAAAGCAAATCGAAATGAGGATTCTGAGAATGGAACAATTTTAGAAACAATGAATACATCAGCTTCAGAGGCCAACGATATGTCTATCAAAACATCTAATATTGTTTATGAAAATAAATTCAATATTTTAGATGCAATGGTGGAGGAAGGAGAGATTATATGCAATGAAGAAGTTGTTGCTAATAGGGTTGAAGAGTTGAATGGGTTAATTAAAGTAGCATATATAAATTCCAAATCTAATATGGAAGAATTGAATATGGGATTTGATATGAAGGTAGTTCCTCTAATGTGAAAAGGAAAGGAGCTAAACAATTAAAAGGGTTGGGTCATATTAATTTGGCTCCTAGGAGTGGAAGAGCAGAAGGTGACAGTAAAGATAAGTTGGGGACTTTATCCCCTCTTATTCATTGACATCTCCCATAGCTTTTTTGGAATTGTAGAGGAGCTAGGAAGAAGAAAGCTTCTCTATACTTGAAGGAGGTAGTAAAAGAGCATATGGTTTTTTTTATTGGTTTATTGGAAACCTAAATTTCAAATATTGAAAGGAGGGATGTTAATTAGATAATTGGTTTAGATTGGGATTTCTTTCAAGTTCCTTCTAAAGGTTTGTCTGGAGGTATTCTTGTGGTATGGAAAGCTAGTCTTGCCAACTTTCAAATTTTAGAATCTTGTTCACAATTTATTATTGGTGATTTGGCGGTTCCTAATGTAGGCAAGTGGAGGATTGCTTCAATTTATGGTAACAAAGATGTTTATAAAAGAAGAAGGCTTTGGTATAGGATGGAATTCTATTCCTCTAAGGATTTGCCAATGGTAATTGGAGGAGATTTTAATTGTATTCTTTCTATGGAAGATAAGAGGGCAGGGAAAAGCTTCATGTTTTCCCTAGGACCAAAGGAGATGAAGAATTTTCTAGCTAGTAATGATTTTCATGAAGTTGGGTATGTAGGACCAAAGTTCACCTAGTGTAACAACAAATCAGGTGTGGATCGGATCCTTGGAAGACTAGATAGGTGCTTCTTAAACACGACTGCATTGAACTCTTCATATCGATTTGTGGTTAGGCACTTAGATCGTGTGGCTTCAGACCACTGTCCAGTTCTTCTAAATCTCATGATTCAACTGTCAACTAAGAAGGTTTTTAGGTATGAAGATGTTTGGGCTTCCAACAAGGCATTGGCTACAGTGGTGAGAGATTTTTGGTTGAAGAAATTTGATATCAACTACTCCCAAATCCTGAATTGTAAAATGGAAAAGCTCTAAAGGCTTTATTTTATTGAAGAAAAGCAAAACATAAGAGCTTAGTTCTAATGAAGGATGAATTATTGAAGCAAATTGAAGATCTTCAAATAAGGGAAGCAAACGATGGAGGACTTTTGAAAGAAGATTATTGGTTGTTAAAAGTAAAAGTGGGTGTACTCAACTCAACACTTGCTCAGTAAGATACATGGTGCAGGCAAAGGGCTAAGGTGGAGTGAATGTTCGAGGGAGATCGTAATTCAAAATTCTTTCAAACTTTTGCATTAGCAAGAAGGAATTCAAACTACATTGAAAAAATTAAAAATGAGAATGGAGATATTGTGGAGGATCAACATCAAATAGAGGATGTCATGGTTCAGTATTTCAAAGATAAATGGAAAAATAGAGATTGCATGCTTGAAGACTAGCCTTGCCCGTGGAGATGTCTAGATGATGGAGATAGAAAGATTTTTAACAAAGATTTCTGTATTGAAGAGATGGAAGCAGTGATCAGGCATAGCGGAAATAACATCTCTCCAAGTAATGATGGTATTACTTTTTCTTTAATTAAAGCATATTGGGAGATAATTAAAGGTGACTTGTGAAATGCCATCAACTATTTCTTTGAGTCAATGGATATGGACTCAAAGTCGAAAGAAATAATTATTCTTCGCATTTCAAAAGTGAGCAACCCATTGACTCCATCTTATTTCTGACCTATAAGCTTGTGTAACACAGTTTATAAATTGGCGGCAAAAGTTCTTATCAACAGGATGTTTTCTATAATCTCTAAATTGATTTTTGAAGAGCAAGCGACATTCATGAAAGGAAGATCCTTATGAGATCATGTGTTGATATCACAAGTTATTATGCATAAACTCAAGTATTCTCAATCATCAAAAGGTTTAGTTTCTTTTAAAATTGACATGGAGAAAGCTTATGATTCAATGGGCAGACCAACATTAGAGAAAGCTTTGGATTATTTTGGTTGTCCTTCTAAATTTTCTATTCTAATTTTGGAGTGTGTAAAAGATTCAAAATTCTCTATTTTGATCAATTACAATTTGTCTAATTGGATAAGTGGAAGAAGTGGATTCCAAGAATGTTGTCCCTCGTCCCCATTTCTACTTATACTTTGATCTCAATTGTTATCCAATGCTTTTAGACAAAGAGGAGGCTCCATTGGTGTTCGTCTATGTTCCAATAGACATAGAATTTCCCACTTATTGTATGCAGATGATGTGATTATTTTCTCAGAAGCAAACTTGAAAGTACTCAAGGAGATAAAGGCAATTTTGGAAGATTTCTATGGATGGTTTGGTCAAAGGATTAATGCCAACAAACCTTATATGATATTTGGTAAAACTGTTAGCAGAAGAAGGAAGAAGTCAATTTCTTGATTAGTGGGGTTCAAAATAGTTAATCAGATATCATACCTTGGAGTAAAATTAGCATTGAGAAGGCTAGTAGGAGAAGACTTTTATTTTATTGTTGACATGGCATTAAGGATGACAAATATTTGGGGAGGGAAATTGATATCCTTAGATGGAAAGATTTTGTTAATAAAAACAATTTTTCTATCTTACACTATCTTCCATTGTACCAATTCTCTGGTTCCTAAGAGTGTTCTTGATGAGGTAGACAAGATATGTAAAAGCTTATTTGAAACAAGTCCAATGGGTGACATGGGATTCACTATGCCAATTGGAATGTTATGTGTTTTCCACTGAAATGGGGAGGTAGAGCTCTTCACTCTTGTTCAAGTAAAGTGGGACCATTGAGAGATAAAATAGTGTGGAAGTATGTGGAAGAAAAAGAGTCATTGCTATACAAAGTGTTCTATCCAAAATATGGAGATTTATTGGAGAATCACACAATGAGGTGGATGGGCTCACTAGCTTGGAAGATCATCATGGATGGAGGTAAATCATTCAGGCCTTTAATTAGATGGAATATTTCTAATGGAGAGGGTATTGATGTATTCAATGACACATGGATATTGGATAAAAGCATTAGTAAATGGCCAACTTATGTTATCTCACATGATAGTAGCATATTCTCAGTGTTTAACTTAATTACTAAAGGTAGATGAAATGTGGAAGAGATAAGCAAGTATATGGGAAAAGATCTTTTAGATTTAATCTCTCAAGTTAAAATTTTCTCTGGAATAGAAGCGGACAAGTTGGAACTGCTTTACCAAAAAACTAGTAAATCCATTTCTTCAATGGTGTTTGAGGCATCTGTTATGTATACTGCACCGAAGCAATTCTAGAGTTGGATTAAAAAAATAATTTGAACCCACGAGTAGAGAATTTATGGTGGAGAATTTTTAATAAAGCCCTTCCTACTTTTCAATTTCTTGAGTATAGAAGATTGCATAGGAAAAGTAAATGCCTAAGGAGCTTTAATGAAATAGAAGATGGAGATCATGTTGCTGTTAGGTGTGAAATGCTGAAGGAAGTTTTAAATCAACTAGGCAAGTGAGGGTTTACAGTTCCAGTATTAAACTCCTTGATAGAATGCAGTAATTGGTTGTCTATAAAAAATTATTTCATCATTAATTTGTATTGTAATGTGGTGTTCTTTGCATGAAAATCAAGAAACAAGTTGATTCATAGAGGAAGTGAAGATAGCTCATTGATTATTAGTTCTAATGTAGTGAGTTATGCTTCTATATCTACACATGGTATTGGTAAATAATCGGGTACATGGGATGCTAATCAGTCTTCTAGGCTATCCAATTTGCATTGGTATCATCCTCCACCTAATTAGATAAAGATAAATGTGGATGCGACTTTACTACCCTGTTATAAAGCTTGAATAGGAGGGATTTTTCGTGATCACAAAGGTTGATACCTCTTGGATTTTGGAAAATTGTATGTTCATTAAGATATATCTACATTGGAGCTTTTGGTTACTCAATCAATCAAAGAGGTGATCAAATATTGGATGTGTAAATACAAGGGGATTATATATGTAGGTGAAAATATTAACATTACAAAGATTTTGCAAGAAGCTAAGACAAGTGGTATATCATGGTGTGGAGATGTTCATTTAGTCAATGCGTTCAACAATGTTCTTTTTAATGCCATAGATAAAACGTGCAATAAGTTAGTGGATTTATGTGCTAACTAGAGTATTTTGAGTGCTTTTAATTGGGATGATATTAGTGTGAATAAGGTTCCTCATTTTTGATCTTTGTTAAAGGAGGAATATAATTTTTAAGTATGTATGTTGTATTCCTTTCTTAGTTTTTAATGCAATTTGCTACATTTCATCTAAAAAAAAAAAAAGCTAAAATTTGTCCAAAGTAATGACAATTTTTTTATCCTAGATTTCATATAAAATAATATACAATAATTAATAATGTAAAAATTAAAAGTGTTAAAGAAAGTGAAATGAGCCCATTAGAAAATTTTATAAAAGTCTATCTTAAATTAATTAAGAGGTGTTTAATTATAAAAGGCTTAAAAATCATATTTTTTAAGTCAGATGATACTATTCATATAGTACAATCTTAGATCATACATTATGATTAGTTCAAATATCATTATTTATTCTATAGAATGAACAAACTCTAGTATAATCACTTCAAGCCTAAATAGATCTTGAAGTATGAATTAGTATCATAAAGTACGATAAAAACTTATATTCATATAGGATGATCTTCGGCACGATCAAATATCATCTCTTATGATCAACCAGTATAATTAGTATCATACTATATAAATAGTTAAATCATGTCAAGGTTTATCTAGTATGATCTCTAGGTTTACAAAATATCATCTCTATCAATCATCCAATATTATCACAATTATACAGTATGATCCGCTCTTATGAATTAACCTTGCTATAATCCAATTTTTATATTATTTTTATAAATAGATGTATTATTAGTAAGTAAGTTCAATCAATTATTTTATTTTAGTCTTTATAATGCATCTCTAACATTTTTTTTAGGAGTGATAACTAAGGGAATTCTGAGAAGTACTAAATATATTCCATTTGAGTGTTTGGCATTTTATTATTGAAGTAATTTTTTATGTTTCAGGAGGAGTGCAGAAGAGATCATTAAGCCATCTGAAGATATATTTTCTTTTGTACTTTGTTTCTTTTTTGTAATAAATAAAAATGAATATGCTTCACTCATTATTCCTCATATCTAGCTAAATTATCTAATTTTTCCTTGATGGTATAAATGAAATGTGGAATACTAGTGAGTTCCATTCATCAATAATTTGACGATGGTTTTGAAATACTAATTCTTCATTTAATGCACATAGTTTCCATAGTTCATCTACAAATCATCAAGTCTCACCACTATAACCTCCTAGGCCTTAAACTAGTAAGCAAATGTTGTCGATGGTGTTGAGGTTGGTCCTAGTGCTGGATTTGGTTCTCGAAGGTATCTGCCTTCCTCATTAAACTTGTGATATTCTACAAGCTCGCCGCCTCTATATCAATGGAAGAGAACATAGAAGGAATAATTCTTGTAAAGATAGAATTATATCTATTGGTCTAAGATATATAATATTATATTCATATATTAGATAGAAGTAATAATGTATCCTAAAACTAGATTCTACCAACATCGAACTCCTGATTGTCAAATGGAAGTAAGATTTTTAAAATATCCAATAATCAAATGGGATTCATTAAAGTGTTTGCTTAATTTTATTAGATCGGTGATGATGAATTAAATTATACTGATGATGTCTCAATCTCCAGTCATATGTAAAATGATGGTTTGAAAAACATGTTGAATGACACTTGCATCTGAATTTAGTGTGTTGGTAAGTAGATGATGTTTTTTTGAATGGGTTATTACTAAGGGGTTGATTTATTGTAGTCCAATCATAATCTTCCCTAGAGGATAGGATATGTTGATTGTCCCCTACTTTAGAATGGTGTAGATAGTTAGTATGAAGTTGTTGGTTGGTTTCTAATAGATGCCTTCAGGCATAGGAATGCATAGAAGTATATTCTACATTAACTCATAGGCTTACTAAAAAATTATATAATAGTTTAGAATTAAATGGAAAGGCTAGATTCAGAAAAAACTGATGTGATTTGTATGTAAAGAGTTCTATAACCTAATAATTAAGAATGCTTTGGTATAGAATACAAGTTGGTGTGATGTGGGCTTCTTTGTATAAATGATAGGTTAAGTCATCATTAAATGTTGGGAAACGGTCATCCATATGATGACAAGAGGAACTTTCTATTAGTATGCTTGCTCTCTTTCCAGCAATCATTTAGGAATGCTACGGATTAGAATAATTAAAGTCTTAGAGAAGTTGGTGTGATTCAAATGACTTAGCCCTTCCCTTCTATTTAAATATTTTAGTTAATCATAGATATGATTAGTTAAAGTTTTCCAGAAGGATTTTTTAGAAAACAAGTCAAATTGTGTAGTATGATTAGAATCGTACGAGATGATCTTCGTAAAAGCTATCATCTTGAGGAGTCTTGTGTTATGACCATTGACCAAAAGGTTTATTTAGTAAAATCATGAGTTTGTAAATTTCAAAGTCATTTAATTCCATACAAGTTGATTTAATTAATCCAAGGACAACTGACATGTGTATTACACCAAACAAGGAAGTGATCGTATAGTATGAACACCCATAATTGACTTAATCATGGCAATCGATTGCTTAGATTTTGAGGATGTTGAGTGTGTTACTAACCATATAGTACATAGTCATTCATACAACACAATTGTGATTTTTTTTAATATTTTTAAATATTTTGTGTGTGATGATCACAAAAATCTTTTACTTATAAGATATATAAATAAAACTACATAAAAAAGCATAGTCTTTGTTCAATGGGCAAGAATACCCAATAATTTTAAATGATATGTTACGTCTCGGATACTTGATACTTATGTTTTGGGTGACATAATGTATCTAAGAATTTTTTTAAGTATAATTGAATGGGATTCTTTGGGATAATCTTGATATCTAGCACATAAACAAGCACTAAACATTATATTTGGTCTACTAGTAATCAATGATAGAAGTGAACATATTATCAATTGATGATTTTTTTGCTCTAATGATTTTCCATCTATATACTTATCTAATTTAATACATAATATCATCAGTGTATTTATTTTTTTAACACATTCCATATTATATTACCTTAGAATATCCTTTATATACTTACTTTTATTGAGAAAGGTACCATATTTCCATTGCTTGATATTAAATCTAAGAAAATTTGTTGGCTCTCTAGTAAGTGTAAATAATATTAAATTTTATGTGTTAATGTGTTAAAAAAAAATTTAATTTTTTGTGTATAGGAAAATAAAGGAAAGGAGTTAAATTTTAAATTATTATACAACAACACAGTGTCTAACACCATATTATCATGGCACCATTATGACACCACAGGTTTTCCCAAATATGGACATAGCGGCACTAAGTCTCTGTTAGCCAGTGTTGAATCATCAGAGGAGTCAACATTGCAAAGCCAACAATATATCTCAATTCTATTGCATGTAAAGAGTCAGTGCCAAAAAGTTCAATCTCTACCTTCATACCATGGCAACACAAAAATCCAGTTTTGTTAAGTTAAGGGACTACCACGTGGATGTCACAATGCTTAAATCATTAGAAACATCATGGTATTATAATTATAAAATTTTATACCCTGATCTCCTAATGATGTGATGTATCGATTTATTAAATATGAAGTTAGCATCAGTAAGAACCAAATAGGAGGAAACATTCAGCACTATGTTGTTTGTTTATTTATGGGTGCCTCAATGCAAGTTTATCAATCACCACAATTCTAGATTCTGGTTTATATATTTTTATATAAATAGTCTAAATGTAATATTAGTAGGGGAGTTCAGTCACTAATTTAATTTCAATGTTTATAGTGCTTCTCTAACTTTTTCTTATGAGTGACAACTAAGGGAGTTATAAAAAGTACTACATATCCTCCATTTGAGCAGTTGGCTTGTGTTTGTGAAAGAATTTTTTATGTTTCAGGAGGAGTGTAGAGGATATCATTGAACTATCTGGTGATATATTTTCTTTTGAACTTTCTTTCTTTTTTTCTAATAATGAAAATTAATATTCTTCACTTTTTCTTTATATCTAGATAAATTTCCTAATTTTGTATTGATGGTGTAAACGAAATATGGAGTACTATTGAGTTCTCCTCATCAAAAGATTGATGATTTTAATATACAAGGTCTTCTTTTAATGCACATAATGGTCCTATGTTTATTTAATATTATGAATAAAGTAGAGCCTATGAATAGGTAAGAAGCCACAACTAGGTAAGTTGAGTTGGTATGAAGCAATCATGTGCATAGTGCTTTCCATGTACGAAATAAATAAAGTTAAATTATCATAAGAAGATTTTAATAGTGCATTCTTTACTTATTCTTCTAAGATTTTCATAGGGTGATAGACTATGGTAGTTTAGAGTGCTATTGGGTATAGAAGAGTTTAATGTATCCTTTGACTCTTCACGCCTGACTGAGTGATTGATGTTGCATATGCTTTGAGAATCATCAATAAAAATGATAATAATTAAGAAACATAATGTATTTACATCCCATAAATCCAAAATAATATATCCCAACAATATTTCATATCATTCTATTTTATTTTAAATTAAGTGATTCAATCTCCACCAAAACATATTTTTATTGAGTAAAATTATTATTATAGTTGAAGTAAACAATACTAGTATTTGTAACTAAAAATTCTTCCTTGCATGATCAATACTCTACTCTATGAATATATTACTTGATTTGTCTTGAATACTTATGTATATTAAGTGCAATTTTATTTTTTTTATATAAATGGGAACCTAAGCATTGTTTAGGGATTGATATAGCCCTAAATCATTTTTCAAATTATTTATTTTACTCAAGCACCCCCCATATAGTTTTTGTTTAATGGAGCCAAGTTAAAACAAACATTATCCCCATTGAACAACATAGTTGTCCCATATTTCCCCCATTCTATGCAAGTATCATGTCTTTGGAATCACTTTTACCCCACTTATAATATAGGTATCATATCTGGGGTCCCTTTTGCCCCACCATAAATTGTAAGTAACGTATCATACTAAAGCAAATCTTACTAATTTGATATTCAATAGACTTCACATATTTATAATATATAAACACATATCATGGTTTCTAAAATTTCATAATTTTATAACCATATATCAATTGCATAAAGAGAATTTGTATTTAATATATAAAAAATTAAACTTCTTTTTAAAATATTTCCAACTGAGAAAAGATTTAAACTATTATGGGTGTAATTTCAAACCTCAATTGATCATATGGATATACAGTTGATCATACATGAATTCTTGAATGTATTTTCATGTTTAATGTGGAATCTTCATATTGCAATTATTTCTTAGAACAATTCAAATAACATTACAAATGTATCTAGAACTAGTACTTCTTGCATTTGTAAACTAAATTTCCACTACTTACCTTCAGAACAAGAGGTCTTCTCCAAACATCCCCCTCTTACTCTTCTATGATTGTATGTCGCCTACAATTACCTCTTTCAATTTTTATCAATTCCATTATTTATTATTCAAATAATTTGTATACATCAACTTATATGTACATCATAATATACCTTAAAACTTTTCTTCTGCTTATATCAGATGAATCCTTAATTTGATCTTTGTCTTCTATTCTTAATTATTCTTTGAACTGAAATTTCTTCACTGAAATTCCACTCTCAATTTCTATTACAAAAATTAGTGAATTTGATCAAAATACTAAAACAATTCTTTGATATACATGCTGAATTTGATCACAGTTTCACATACTTGAACATTTTGACATTTATTCTGAAATATGCTGAATAAGGAAAATAGTTTCTCACTCACATACTTCTTTTGTTTTAACTGATTCGTTATGTAAGTAAAATTCTTCATTATGCTACTACATTATGCTGATGGTAGCTACAGTCACGTACCTTTAGCCTCCTTCCAACATAATTCAAAATATCCAATTGATCAAACACTTCTCCCAACTGTACTTTACCATAATACTTTTCTCTACTTTTACTCTAGTGAGAATCCTCACTACCAGGGCTCTCTCACAGCATTAGATTCATAGCATTTCCACACTACCTCCAAAAATCATCCATCACCTACCATATATGCTGATGTTAATCAAGGAATATGTTCTTTATATATCCAAATTCTCACTTACTATAGACATTTCTTCACACAACCAAACTCATAGATACAGTGTACCTACTCCTCTGGTCAAATGCATGCATGAATCCAACTTAATTAAAGTGCCACAAAATAAACTTCTACTCTAACTTTGCCAAACATTACGAGAAACATTTTAAAACATATAGTTTACATAAGGTAATTTAACATATTATTAATCGATAAATAACTGTTAATGAAAATAAAATTTATATTTATTTATTAAGTTTTTGGATATTATAATTCTTCCCTCCTTATTAGAATTTACTCCCTAAAATTCTACTTTTCATGAATCTCTAAAAAGTTAACGAAATTTCTATTTTATGTCTACTTCTTTTCCATGTAGCTTGCTTTTTTGACATGTGCTTCCATTTTACCTTTATGAAAGGGATCTTTTTTATTATCAATTTATGAATATTCATTTCCATTATCATTTTAAGATCTTCTACATATGTCGAATCATTTTCAAGTTCAATTTCATTTTAAAGAACTCTCTGAATTACATTTATAACCCATTTTTTTGAACATTAATACATGAAAAATATTTTGTATATCAAACATATATATAAGTTGGGCTATTTTGTAAACAACTTGTCACACTCTTACAATAATCTCAAATGGAACAATATAACAGGAATTAAGTTTTCCACTTTGACCAAATCTAGCAACAACATTCATTGCTCTGACCTTTAGGAACAGAAAATCTCCTACTTCAAATTCTATCATTTTATGTTTGGATCATAGTATTTTTGTTAATGGTCCTGGGATTTTTTAATTTCTCTCTAGTTAATCTGACCTTTTTAGTAGCTTAATCCACTAACTGCAAACCCACTAATTGCCTGTCACCAATCTCAATCCAACTCAATAGAGTTTTATATTTTCTGTAATATAATGCCTTATATGGACCATCATGATACTTGATTTGTTATTATTATTATAAGTGACCTATATCAATAAAATATGATCTTCCCAGCTACCTCCAAAATCCAATATTCATAATCTTAGTAAATCTTCTAGTACTTGAATCAACCTATCTAATGAACCATTAGTCTATGGATGAAATTCATTACTAAACTTCAACTTTTTCGCCAAACTTCCATGTATACATTTCCATGATTTGGGTATAAAACATCCATCTCTATCTGATGCAATGGTCTCAAGAATTCCATGCAACATGATAATTTCCTTCCAAAATAACATACCAATTTCTATGCTAAATCAATCTAACAAATAGGTAAAAAAATTTGATGACTTTATTAATCTATCAATCAAAACCCATATGCAATCATATCCTTTCCCACATCTCTAAAATCCTGTAACAAAATTCAAAGCTATTTCTTCCCATTTTTAATCTGGAATTTGTAATTATTTTAATATACCACAAGGTTTCTAATGTTATTCCTTAACCACTAGACACTTTGCATATTTAGACACATATTTAGACACCTCTCTTTTTTTATCTAACCACCAAAAAAAAGTCTTTAAATATTTTTACATCTTCAAACTTAATGGATAATTAAATTCATCGAGTGGTGGACATCATATAAAATCTCCTAAACCAGAATTGATTTCTTTGTTATCCATAGATACATATTACTCCTAATTATTCCCTATTCATCAACATTGAGATCTTTTATTTTTTTTTTATTGTCAAATTTCCTTAAGCATCTAATATTCAGTACTAATCTTCTAAGCTTTAGTAATTCTTTCTTCTGAAGAAGAATAAACTTTCATCTTGTTGAGGCTAACTGAATCTTTACCACTATGCATTATGACTTCAAATTTTATGGATTCCATCTCTTTTACTATCCCTTCCTCTAGATTCAACATATAATTTATATATTCTCTAGACACTCTGCTTAATGCATCTGCTACTATATTAGCCTTGCTTGGGAAATACTTAATGTCAATACCATAATCCTTTTTTAATCACAACCCTCTATTCTAACACATATTTAATTCCTTCTAAACAAAAAAAAAAAAAAACAATTCAAACAATTATGATATAAAAAAAATTTACATCTCACTCCATACAAGTAATATATACAAATGTTTAATGCAAATACCACTACAAAAATTCTAGATTATTAGCTGGATGATTATTTTCAAGAGGATCAGCTATTTAGAAGCATAAATAATAACTTTTTTATTTTCAATCAATACACAACCCAACCCTTCAAGGAAAAAAACATTGTTGAATAATCAAAATCCTTTAATTCCATATGGAATTATTAATACAAGTGTTGTTGTTAAACACTATTTTAACTACTGAAAACTTTGCTTATAATCCTAGTCTCTTCAAATTTAATATATTTCCTAGTCAGTAGAGATAAAGACAAAGAAGAGGAGAGTTTGATAAAGATGATTTTGATGGAACGAAGGCGATCAGTGGTTCTCTGTCGGCCTTGTATGGCCGATAGAGGTCCTTGGTGTGTCTTTGTTGATTTTGATGGAATGAAGAATAGGAGGATCGGAGAATAGTGGAGAGAAATCTTAGAATTCTTGGTAATTTTGATGGATCGAGGCGATCTTGGCATTTTGGCGGTGCTTTGGCATTTGGTTGAACTCTATCGGCCCGATATGGTCGACAGAGTTCCTTGGTGGGTTTTTTTGTGGAGATTGTGATTTATGCAGAGAAGTTTGTCAAGTGGAGGTCCTCCTTCAGCCTATTTTTGTGAAGGTGACTGATTTGAAATTGATTTTGGTGGAACATTTCCTCAGACGAGGCAATCTTGGTGCTTCGGCGATCTTGGTGGAGATGATCTTAGCGATCTTTATCGATTTGAATTGCAAAGTGGAAAAGTGTCAGGCATATGCCTTGGAAAGTCTGAACGGAAGAGAAAGATGTCATTCAAGGCCATTTTGGCCGTGGGATGCAATCGACCCTGTGTTGCCGACAGTTGTTCATTTTATAGATTGAAGTTTTTCTTGAAGGATCTCTTTTTGTTCAAGAAATGGGGTAGTTGCAAATTCTTTTGGTGCAAATATTTTTTAGTGGCGGTTTTTGAAATATTTTCGTAACCTATTTGTTCTTGATTTTTCTTGGCTTGATTTCTTGATGGTCCTTGGTGAAAGATTTGATGCAGCTCTGGTTATGATTGAATGTTCGTTTATTCTTGCTCTAGATTGTCCAAGTGGAAAGATTTATGATGGATCAGTAAAAGTTGTTAGATTTTCTTTTGGTTTCTCTCATGTATTGGGTTTGGATAACAAGTTTGGTGGAGGATTTGTCAACTTCATTTTTTCTTGTGAGGTTTGGAATGTTTTGGTTTCCATGAGAATTGGCAACTATGTGGTTGGCAAGAAGGATATTTGTGATGTTGTATGTGACGGTAATAAGATTAAGCATGTGGTTGGTCTTCTTGTCTCCTTTATGAAGATAATGGAGATTTTATTTTTTCATGGAGGTTTCATACTTCCTAGGTTTAAGGAAGTGAAAGTTATATTTCAAGAGGATTCGGTCTCGAATACTTAGATTATTGCAGTTCTTTGGCTGCCACTTAGTGGATCATCTAAGGATGATTGTTTGGTTGATTGGATTGTCCAAGGAAGTTTGCATCTTTTTGCTATTTTAGAGAAAAAGATGTTGGAGCATGTCGAGGAAACTTTTGCTATGAAGGATGAAATTTGAGTTTCTTTAGGATTGGTTTTTGTTATAGTTCTTTTAAGTTTTAACTTTTCAATTTTATGTTTTTATTTTGTTTTCGTTCTAGTCCTTGTTTGCTTTTTTGGAACTATTGTAATATTTTATAAGACTCTTACTACTTTTCATTTTTTATCTTTTGGGAACTCTGGGATACTAACCAACCTTTTTGGTTGTTTAAATATTTTGTATCCCCATAACCGCAATGGATTTAAAATGGGAAAGTGGTAGATCTCATATACATTATGAAGTTTTGAATGGCTTACTGTGTTTTTTGCTTTCAAGTTTGTTATAGCTTTTTGTTCAATGCTATAAGCTTTCCTTCAAAAAAAAAAAAAAAAGATTAAGGCAAAGAAAGTTGAGAAAAACCTTTTAGAATTATTCTATAATGACTTGTTATTCCTAAAAAACATCGAACCTCTATCACATTCATTGGGCTTTGCCATTCTACCACTTCTTTTATCTTTTATAGATCTTCTAATCTACCTTGACCACTGATTATGAACCCATGAATGAAATTTTATTTAGCCAAAATTTATATTTAAAATATTTAGCAAATAATCTATGATGCCTTAATAATTATAGAATAATTTTCAAATGATCTGAATGCTCATTATCATTCTAGAAATATATCAAAATGTTATTAATAAAAATAATTACAAATTGATCAATGAAATGCCAAAAAAAATCTTTTCATCCTAACCATGAATACTGCTAAAGAATTGGGTTGTTTGAATGGCATATCAAAAAGGTCATAGTTCCCATATCTAGTATCAGTGGCAGTCATGTCAAAATCACCTTCTTTCACTCTTACCTGATGGTAACCTAATCTTAAATCAATTCTAGAAAATACAAAAGTACATACTAATTAATCAGATCAATCATCTATTCTTGGAAGAGGGTAGTTATTTTTAATAGTCATCTTATTAAATTGCCTATAATCAACATAGTTTTTCAACTAACCATCCTTATTATTGACAAATAATATTGTTACACACCAAGGAGATCTAATGGGTCTGATAAAACCTTTCTCAAACAAGCTTGTCGACTTATTTTTTTAATTCTTGATAATCCTTAGTTTCCATACTGTACGAGACTTTTATAATTGAATTTGTTCCATGTTGAAGTTTTATTAAAAATTATACCTCTCTTTCTGTAGGTAAATCATCCATTCCTTTAAAATAATTACTAATAATTCATTTACTACATAAATATAATTTATCTCATCACCCCTCCCTTTAGTTGCTTCTAATTATGCGATTAAATTTAATTCACTTTCTCTTCTATTTTATGCACCTGACTAAAGAAATAAATGATGAAACAATTCATATTTTACACTGAAAATAGAATACCTCTTCTCCAAGCAAATAAAATCTGTCCCTTTTCTTCGAACATTCAATAGTAGAAAAATATTTGATTGACCAATTCATTCTCCAAATTATTTAATACTCCACCAATGGAAGTGCTATCAAGTATAATTAAAATTCCCAACCATCTATCATAAAATTGATTGAACATGTTGTACTAACGGATAAATAATTACCCGGATGTAATTTAATACTCAACATAAGAGTAAAAATAATAGGTTTCTCATGCAATTGCTCATAAAATATCTCATATATAAGTGTGAGAAATTAATAGTTCCTATCACCACCTCAAAAGATTCCTTAGCTTCACAAGATGTTAAAATAAAATAGTCAAGCCGATGCTGATTTAATTTCTTCATATGATGCTTCTTCTTTTATCTTCAAAGCTATGATTCATTTGTGTCCTACCACCTCTATACTTATATGTCTTCTAAATTCCTTTAAATTCTCTACCTCCTAGAATATTCTTTGGATAATTTCCCTTAATATGTCCCAATTCTCCACACAAATTACATTTTTGTGTGTTCTTAATATATCTTTTTGTATTAGGTATTCCACAATTTGAATAAACTCATATTGTAGGGACCCTTATAGAATGCTATTATTGATTCTTATCAATTTTTTTTATCATTCTTTATGATACACTCCTATGATCATTTTGTCTATTTATATTATCAGCCTCCCATTTCTATTTGACTACATCTAAATCATTCTCCAATAGTCTAGCACATTAGACTAGTTTAGCAAATTCCTTCCTGCCAATAGGATTAAAGGAGGTCTCAATGAATACCTCACACCCTTAAAAAATTAATAACATTATTCAGGATGAGTAATGATAAGATGTGGGGCATACCTTGATAGAGATTTCAATTCTATCTCATACTAAATAATAGTCATGGATCCATTCTTTAGGTTCACAAAACTTTTCTGCATTGTCTACCTCGCAGATAGAGGAACATAGTATTCCTTAAAATCTTGATCAAATTCCTCCCAAGCAATTTGATCATCTGCTCAGTTTGCATAGCTACGTAGTGCCAAATGCCAGCACCACATTATCTAACATGTTAGCGATGTAAAGCGCATCCAACTATCCCAGTGCCACTGTATCTCTAAAGTCAATACCATAAAGCCCAGTCTATATCTTCACAGTGCTATCATGCCAAATTCTAGCACCATTAACTCAAGGGAGTTCCACGTAAATATCACAACTCTCAAATTATTAGTAGCACCAGGGTGTTATTATTATGGTTGATCATGCCACTATCATTTAGTGATGTAACATGTTAATTTAATAAATAGAGATTCTACATCAATAAGCACCACAGTATAAGAAACCTTTAGTGATGTAGCTTTAGTTCACTTTATTTGTAATGCGGCATAAGTGTCTAGAGCATTGTAGCACCTGAATCTATTTTGTATAGTTTTTATAAATAGCCTGTTTGTAATATTAGAAGAAGTGTTCAATCACTTATTTAATTTAAATTTTATAGAGCTCCTCTAAATTTTCCTTAGAAGTGGAAACAAAGTGAATTCAGAAAAAAACTTGATATATTCTGTTAGAGTGTTTGGCTTATATTTATGAAAGCTATTCAGTAAGTTCCACAAGGATTTTAGAGGAGATCATTAAACCATCTGGTGATATTCATTCTTCTATACTTTCTTTCTTTTGTGCAATTAATAAAAATGAATATGGTTTTCTAGTTCTTTTTATGATGCTAAATTCTCTTATATTTGATTGATGGTATAAATATAATATGGAGCACAAATGAGTTCTTTAAATCTATATTTTCATGATTTTTTCAATACATCAAGTCTTTATTTAATGCACATAATGGACATATATGTAGTTAATATCATATGTAATGGGGAGCCTATGAATAGGAAAGAAGACACAACTAGGTATGTTGGTTTTGTATGATGCAAGCATAGGCATTGTTCTTATCATGTATCAAATATATAGAGATTAGTTGACAAGAGGGGTTTTTAACATTACACACTTTACTTACTCTTCTAACATTTCTATAGGGTGGCTTATTATGGGAGTTTAGATTTATATTGTGGTTGGAAGAGTTTAATCTATCCTTTATCTCTTCATGCTTAACTGAGTAGTAAGTTATGCACTAGCTTTGAATAATATCAATATAAAGAGAATCATTATGAGAAATTTTGTATTAAAATTCCATCAATCCAAAATAATTTAAACTCAATGTATTTCAAATAATTATTTTTTTATTTTAAATTAAGTGATTTAATCTCCACAATAAATTTTATTATTAAGTTAGATAATTATTGTATTTGAAATAAACATTACTATTACTAGTATGTAAACATTCTTCCTTGTTGGATTGATAATCTTCTCAATTACTATATTACTTCATTTAGCACGTATACTTATATATATTAAGTGAAGTTTTTATAATTGTTATATAAATGAAATCCTAAAAATTTTATATGGATTGATAGATCCTTAATCATTTTTATAATTCAATAGGTTACTCCTACCCTATCATACTTTGGCACCATTTTAGTGGAAGAATTTGCTATATTTAAAAAATTGCAATAATGTTGAACAAATTATATAATTAGTCCTACTATATTCTTTTATTCTTTTATTTTAAGTTATAAATTCCATATATGTGGTTGCATGCTTATATGATACAGAGTAAAAGCATGTTTAAACTTGGATTTTAAATTTGAGGGATCCCTTTCTACAATTAGAACCACCAAATAATTTTTTAAAATGCATGATCCTATTTAAAAGATAGATCATCTTAGACTTTTTTAAGGTTTTTGCAAACCATCACTATAAGAAAATCACGTACTACAAGTGGATTTTAAGATAGAAAATTATTCATTTTCTATAAAGCCTTAAATTTTTTTGAATAATTTCTTATGGAATATTTTTTTGTCGGTAAATTTAGTGTCAAAAATTTTCCATGGAGAAAAAAAATAGCTTTAAAAATTTTTTAGATAAATGTTTCCATTCAAAAATTTTCTAGGAATTTTGCGATGGAAAAAATAAGACAAAATAACTAGAATTTTTTTTTTAGAAAAGTAAACCTACGGTAGTTACCCTCATGCCTGCCCGCCGTATCTACTAACCCATTCTACCAACAAGCATGTTGACGGTGCCCGCAAGCCTGCATGCTAGCTAACCAAACTTGAAGTTCATCAGGATTATCTAAAGTCTCCAAACAGAGCCCATCGAGGGGATCGATGGAATTCGTAGGGACATTTTGAGATTCAAGATGGTAAGTTATCATTAAGCAATATTCATCATCATCAGATGAACTAACGGTTCCATAGTCGATACTAGCTATTGGGTTTTTCTTAATCTTAGTTTGCCAAATATATAATAGTATCTATCTTGATCCATAGTCCATTGATACGGCATAGGACCTTTAGAGAAAGAGGTCTTTACACAAACAGGGAAGTAGCTGAAAGGTAATTCCATTAATTCATTAAAATATGTCTCTTCAAGAGTTACATCACCTTCTTCCCTTATGGAGGAAGAGCTAGGAAAGAATTTCTGGACTTTCTTTACTTCACCGTTCAGGTTGGGAGCCACTTTAACTTCTAACCCTGCAATCCTGCCAGCTTTTGTACATTATTAATTCAGGCTTATCACTTTTAACTTTTGAATTATCTACCTCAATGTCACTGTCCTGGTCTATGGTGAGATCAAATTTTGGAGGAGTATTTATCTTCTGATGGTTAGGGGGATTGTAACACCTTGATGTTTTTGTTCACCATCAGAATCTGATTCCGGGTCAATATATACAGGTGTTGTTCTCCTATCTAGTGAAGCACAACCCCAACCTCGTTCCCTTAGATCCATCCTCCCACCTCTTTGAGGTAATTTGTTTGGAGGCCTAAGGACAATGATATCAAAGTCATCTTCACTACTCGACTCTATATATATTTTTTTTATTTTTATCTTCATCTTTTTCACTTTTTTTTTTCTTAGTTGGATTTTTGTCCAACCATTTTCTCCTCAATTTTGATCTCAAACTTAGAACGGGACGTGAACTTTTAGTATAAAATATGCAGCATCTTCGTAGACCCCAATTTCTTGAATCGAGAATGGTTGCAGATCACCTCTAATCACATGTTTAATGCCATCTCATTGGTACTTGACGCATTGGTGTAGTGTAGATGGAACCATTCTATATTCATGAATCCAAGGTCTACCTAAGAGAGCATTAAAGGATGTTGTCTAATCAATTATATGAAACTTAGCTTCAGTTTTCAATTCTCCTATCTATAAGAGTAAAGTGATTGAACCTAAACTCTCTCGCCCTTTTCGTTTAACCCACGAAGCACCAACTTATCAGTCGAAAGCTTGCTAGTATCAACTCTAAGGTAAGCGAGGGTCTTTATATTCATTAATTTGACCGATCCACCCAGATCAATGAGGACTCTTGATGACTTGAAATTTCCCACATCTACAGTAATGTAGAGGGGATGGTCGTGGTCAGCAATTCCCAAAAGCAGGTCTTCATCATAAAAGGTGACTCCAGGGACCTCTTTGAAGTAATGCGCCTCATCTTTTGAAGTTGAAGCCAATTGGGCTAAGCAAATC
The DNA here is from genome assembly GCA_019514585.1 of Dendrobium officinale. Taxonomy (NCBI): domain Eukaryota; kingdom Viridiplantae; phylum Streptophyta; class Magnoliopsida; order Asparagales; family Orchidaceae; genus Dendrobium; species Dendrobium officinale. Next base: position 16,548,382 of record CM033689.1, read on the forward strand.
TCGGGGTCAAGAAGCACTTTGATTAAAAACTCCCTCATTTTCTTAGAAATAAAGAGGGCGTCATAAATACTTAATTTGATTGGCAACTTCCTAAGATGGGCAAAGATGTTATAATCAACCTTAGGAATGACAGACTCGCAACTCAGAGGAATTAAAAGAAATTCAGATTGCTGAGGGGAATTTAAATTTAGATCTTCCAAGACGGGTTGCTTTCCTTTGTCCTGAGGGGGTAGCCTAGGGGGTAAGAATTTACCACCACAGAGTTGCACTTGCTTGATATCTTCGAGCGGGCAAACTAGAGAAGTGTCTATGCTCACCATAGGCATCAAATCATCATTTTCTGAAAGAGAGTCAGAATCTAAAAAACTCTATCTTGATAGGACTTCTCTGAAATTAAATTGGGGAAAATCACTTTCTTATAAAGTTTCACATTTAACATCTCCTTGAATGATCGACTCGGGAGGGTCAATTTGTTTGAAATTGAGATTTACTTCACCAAAAGTTTGATTTGAAATTGGAGAATCATCAAGTTGCATTTTAGATTTATGGCTAATCATCAAGACAAAGGTAGAAGGATATTTTTTATTTATCTTTTGACCCTTTACCTTTGATGGGGCAAAGTAAAAGTTAGATAACAAGAGAGCAGAAAGGGTTTTCACACTGCCATCCGCCACTCGAATACATCTCTCATCAACACACTTCCTCTTTACAAAATCATCTCTCTATTTTTCCATGTTTTATAGTAGTTCCTAGGAAACTGGAGAGGGAAGTGGCTCAACATCCTCCTACGAAGTGTCTAGGTCAACTTCCAACACTGAGCCCTAGGCTGTCATAGTCAGCTGTTGAGAAAGAAAAAAAGGTTTGTTAATCGACTTTTTAAATGCCCGAGATAGAGTAATGTCCTAACCATATTCAACTAAAAGGGAAGAGTTAAGAAGATTACCTGAAATAGTTTTGACTGAGGCTTTTTCTGGATCCACCAAATACTCTTTAGGAATTATAATGTTACCTTGAATGTAGTTCCTCTTGAGCCAATCTTTAAACACAACACAGTCCTCGAGTGGGTGACTAAGCATTCGGTGGTATGGGCATTATTTAGGTTATTCTTTCTTACTCTCATCCTCTGTCTTACTATCCTCTAGTAACTGGAAATCTGGCTTCTTCAACAAACTCTCAAATATCCTCCTCACTGACTCTGTCTTAAATGGATAAGGTTTTTCCAATCTCTCTCTAAAAGGGATGAAGGAATGATCTCTAGCATACTGAGGAGTTATCTGAAATGGTTGCTTCTGAGGTGGATGTGGCGGTGGTGGAGCACTACGCTAACTAACAACTGGTCTCTTTCCTTTCTCAATCGCTGAGACCACAGCTTTCTTCTCAAAAGTTTTTACAAACTTGGGACCCTTCTTATCTCCAGGCTGCTCCCATAAGAATGGCATCCTAGGAGCCTCTTACTGCAAATTGCTGGGATTGTTCAAAAGTTTTGATAGTGAAACCCTTCAAGAAAAAAGCAATCAGGCCATGGATATTCTTAAAAAAAATCTTCACTGCATATTGCTCTTGCAACTGGGATTCACACTTAATCTAGAAGTTTCACCACCAAAAGATGTACTCAATTAGAGACTCTCCCATCTTTTGCTTTTCAATGATGAGATCGCCCATAATAGTATCTATCTTTAAAAAGAGGTTTTCTAGATGGCTAAAGGTTCTTAGAAAACCATTAGGCAAATTGGCATACCATTCAAAAGCAATACCGGAGAGACTACTTACAAATTGGCTAAAGTGTATAGCATCTAACCCTCCTACATTGCAATAGCTTGCTCAAAAGTGAGCTGGATGCTGCCTCAAGTTTTCAACTATGGTAAAAATTTTAAATGATGGTGGCATAAAGCCCTTTGGATAAGGAACTGAGTCATATTCTTTGTGGTAGGGTCTACCCTTTGGAATAGATGCGGTCCTTTGTGAAAGAGCTAAGGCCTCCCTTACCTGGTCCTTAATCAATTGTTTAATATATTTTTGAGGAAGAGTTGGAGGGACAGTGGAAATTGTGGGCTGAACTAGGGGTGCTTTTGGTGGATAAGGAGGGATCACTGTTGCTGACTCGGGGGATTTGGAACTACATTCTGCCCTTTTATCTTTTTCTATGATTTCTCGAGCTAATTATTGGATTTTAAGAGATTCTTGTTATGACTTGTCCAATCATTCTTGCATTTCCTTGACTTATGACATCATGATTGCCAGCTGAGCCTCCAAGTTTCTTATGTGTTCTTCATCTCTAACTTTAATGGACTCATCTGAATCTGACTCGATAGTAGGTGAATCATTATCTCTAATAGGTCGACGCTTGATGGGCTCAGCTTCTTTATTGGACCCACTGGTTTCAACCATACAAATGCCACCGGTATAATCATCCTCCTCCCCACGGAGGTCATCAAATTCTGGATCAAAAGTGGCCATTCCTTCTTTATTCAACAAAATGTTTCTTATCTCCTGTACTACCTCCTAGACCGGACTATTCTTAATCAATTCAAGATAAAGGGGTAAATACCCTTTATATTCAGCCATTTCAAAGAGTTCTTCATAATCTAACTTGGAGATGATTTCTATGTCTTTTGGGTTAGTATCTGGTTGAGGTTTTAAAGCTAGCCCATCTAGCATTTCTTGGTCTTGGTCAGTTCTCTCCTCCTCAACTGTCCCAGGACTAGTAGTCAAAAGAGTGTCATCCTCTGCCGAGTGAGGGACACATACCTTGAGGGGTAAAGTATAAGCTTGGAGGGTAATAGCTCCTACATCTAGCAAAATAAGGTCCTCGGACACCTGACTAGGGAGCCTAATAATGAAACACATATCTTGGGGAACATCAACCAGAATAGTAGCGGAGGTGATGATTGGAATATGTACTAAACTGGTAGTGGAAGCACTATCGACTCTAACAACTGGAGTACTAACATGAGCATCCATCGGATCAACTGGAGCCATAAGAGGGCTAACTGGAACTCATTGGAGTTAAAGGATGAACTTAGAAGTTATAGGAGGTGGTGGCAAGATCTCCAACTTGGTTCTTTTTGGCTCAAATAGTTTCTCAGGGTCCTTGGGCATCTTTCCCTTAACATCTATAGGTCTTCGAATCTCAGCCTCCTTTGGCTTGATGATCACTGAGGCCAACTTTAGAGGTGTAGGAGGGGGTACCGGGTGTTTACCAGTAAGACGGTGGCCACTCTCAGACCCAGTCAATACAATACCTTCCATCTTAGAAGATGGAAGGCGTGGAACCCAGTGATACCCGTCAACTAGTACTGGGTGACAGGCTGTCGGACATACTTCTTATTTCTCCTAACAGGCTAAGGAGTTAAGTTATTTGCTTCAAACAATTCTTCTTTCAATATTTCCTTTTAAAAGAGATGGGAAATAACTCCCCTTAACTATTTTATATCCTCCTCTTTGGTTTGCCCAGACTGCGACGCACAGGTGTGAATTATATTTCTTAATATCCTTGTCCTTTGGAGGTACTTTTCTTTTGGAGTCTTCTTGGTTTAATAGTCAACCAGGGATGGTGGGGAATGGGATATCCTAGCCACCCTCTCCTCTCCCTAAGCAGCAATAAGGGGATAAAAGCGACTACCCTTGAGTAGGGGAGAGGAAGCAGGAATAGGTAGCTCCTCAAGATGCTAAGTCTCTACTTAGGCTAAGGTCTTAAAAGGAACAACACTCTTTTCTTTGGAGATCTTTTTTCTAAGTCTGTTCAGGTAGTTCTTTCTCTGGTTCTTAGTGGAAAAAGTAATTCCATAACAAGACCCTTCCTCAAAATCAGACTTAACTTCAGTTGGCCCCTCAATAATTAGCTCAGACTGTTTCTGCTCATCACTATCTACTAGTAAAGTGGGTGCAGATCCGACAATAAACTCATCCACTGGAGGGACTTCCTTACTGGCATCCAAGTCAACTATCTTATGTCCGTCCATGGTTAACTCAAGGGTATTGAATCCCATCCCAAAAATTATAGTGCTTCCTTGATCATAAACTGTTGAAGATAGTACTCGGACAAAAGAGAAGATTAATTTTTCGGTCATTTGAAATTTTCTGAAATTTAAAGAAAGGATTGGAATAATATTTAAAAATATATATATATTATTTTTCTAAAAGATCAAGCCTCATAAGGGAATCTCAACCTTCTAATGCATGAGTAATATAAATTATCACTCAACACGTATTAATAGAGTAAAGAGATTTAATATGTTCCAGGGAAGAATTAAACTTCGCAACACATGCTAGCCCACACGAGGATACTATGGGATAACATGTGATGATTTGAGAATTTTTTTTTATAGAGAGTTTAAAAAGATTTGAACTTTGTGAGATTTAAGGTGGGCTTCTCACAAATTCCAAAACACAACGGGCAGAGTTTCCCCTTGCCTGAAGGCTTTTGAAACTGTGGGAAGGCTCAAGTAAAGTTGATTGCCTAACTCTCCCCACCTCTAAACGTGTAAAAGGAGGCGAGGGGTTAAGGCCAAAGCATTTTAAATACCAGAATTAAGATCTCTTGGATTATTTTCAATCTTAAGAATTTATATATTGAATCAAAAAAACAACTAATATAAATTTGAAGGATTGGAAAGAAGATCTAAAAAAAATCTGATTTGACGCTATCATCCTACTTGTTGGCCCGAGAGCAGAAGGTCAAAATCAGAATCAACGCTTAATTAAAAAAGAAATTTGGAGGTATGACCTCTCTTTTACACATATATTTTATTTTAGATGTTGGCCACACTCACCCAAGAAAGAAATGGGTAAAGGGACCAACAGATGAAAGGGTAGTTAAGACTACCGATGAAACAAAATTTTATCTCTATTAGAGATGGAGAGAGAGATTTAGTCTCACCGGGCGTGCCATTCTTTTATTGGTGGAATTTTGAAAATAAGTTTTAAAAATACTAGTTTTCTTTAGGAATTTAAAACTGAATTCTAAAATTGAATTGTCTCGTTAGAAAAAGTATATCACCTCGAAAGGTGAAAATAAAATTTCATAACGATATTGAGATTTAGAATTATAAATTCCATCTTGACTATTGTGACCGGATTCTGTGAGAACTTCATATGGCCCCGAAGGATCAAAATGAGGTTCAATTGATTATCTAGCTATAATAGTCAAGAAGTGTGATTGATAAGTTCACATCCAAAGCCTTATCAAAGAAAGATGTATCTCCCCAAAGGGGGAAAATATGATTCAATGATAATTCTTTAGATGTGATAATAACGATCATCTTTTGATTTTTTCCAAAGGAATCTAATAAAAAATTTGGAAAATCAATTTTTAAAATCAGGTGAATGTGTGGTTCTAAATCTCCTATGAGCGCAAGCCCTCGTAGTTAATTACATCATAAGGAGACAAAGTCCCCTACTAAAACTCTCTATTAAAATAGTGACAAAATTTTGTTAGATTATCTAGGAGTGATATCAAAAAGAGGTGAATTTTGGAAACTCAAAGGGAATGGATTAAAATTGAGCAGTTATTATCAGAATCAAGGGATGAAAAGTAGGGAACACTTTGAGATTTCAAAACCATCCGGGAGTTTCCCAATTTAATATAAGTGTTGGGCTTTACATTTTACATTGAAAGAAGATTTAATTAAAGTTATGCATTTTATTAAAAATTTGGGATTATATTCTAGGAGGTTGGGGTATTATAATCAAAGATCTGCCCCAGATCCTAAATCTAAATTTAGACACTCGACCACAGTCATCCGAACCTAACTAATGTTGTGCAATATCTCGACTTACCTTGGCCTAGATTGGGGAGCCAGCTAACCATCTAATAGATTTAAAATACACTATTATGGTCTTTTATGAAAAAGTTGTAGGGATATTTTATTTAAGGTTTTGGAGAGCTAGGGTCGAGATCTAGAGATTTTTTTAGTTGGCCCCTTTTGACTTATGCTGGGTGCAAAATGCTAAGGACTAATACAATTAAAATTTTGACACTTTTAACTTATTTCTAATGTAAAGCATGCTAGTCAACAACTTCAAATCATGAATGCTTAAAAGTTAAAAAATAGACTTAGAAAATAATTTTTTAGAAGACTGGACTTCCCCAGGTCTGACACCTCGTCCTTGTAGGTCAGACTATCTGGACTCTACCAGCAAGCGGGGAAGGGTACAAAAATATGCATGTGACCTGGGGTCGATCCTCGACTGATTATCAAGATTCGTTATCTTTCTATGTTATTTAGACTCGCTAAATTTTAAACTTTATAATTACTAGTATAAAACTTTTCACACCCTCTTGAGTCTCACGTATCCAGGAGAAAATAAAAGCGGCACACAAATGCCAAAAAACTAAGTAAAGCATGTAGTTCTATAAACATTCATTTCATCACATCAATTATAAATGTATTAATTAATAAATACTCATATGCATAGTTGCCATGCTTATTACATACCAGGGTCTTACAGAAAGTAAAGTGCCGTGCATCACTGACAATAACACGGATTCTAAACCTAGTAGAGACGCAAGTGGTTTTGAATGGCATACTTTTTATCTTTAAATATTGAATTTTGTTCTCCTCCAACCTCCTTTCCTTCATGCTCCTTGGATTATTCATAGTAGACTACCCAAATGGATAAGAGGGCACTTCCTTTGAGGGGAAGGCCACTCTTTCCTCTTTGGGTAGGGAAGAAGTGATCCAAATTTAGATCTCCAAATAGAAAAGGGCTACTCCTCTAAGGGATGTCCTTTTCTCATTGGAGTCTAAGCTTTGAACCTATGTATCTCAATTTAAAACTCCACTTTCACAATACTTTACATTTACACAAATTATATTTATATGAAAATAAAAAAATTATAGACTCTCCTACAAGGTTATGCTAAGTAGTTAACATATCAAAATATATTTCCAAGCAGTTATATATGTGCATAAAAATAAATAAACACACTGGCCACGCTCTTTTTATTTGTGGCTTAGCAGCTGAAGTAACTGTGCAAGCATTTTTATAATTGATTTTATTTAACCCCTCTTTTTTTATTGCCTTGCATGAGCGTAGACACTCATAGAAAATCTACTCGCCAAACACATTAATCATCCATATAGTGCAGTAAAAGTAAGCATACACAACAAGGCAATTTCATCCACAACATGCAGTAAAATCACGAAACATCTGGCACACAACAAAAAAGTAAACCCCAGCCTAACCTAGATCTAGAGTTGGTTGTCCTAGAAATCCATCTAAAGTGTATGTAAAAGGTCCTGTGGCTGGGGTAGATCCAAAACTGGGTAGTTAATTAAAGTTATCTAAAATTTTGAATTTATTAAGGCTTAAAGGGAGATTTAAGTTAGAGTTTAAATATTAATATATTAAGAATTTTATTTGAATACATTTGAAGGGTTAAATAATTAATACATTTGTTTCACACCGAGGCCGTGAAGTTTATTTCACCTTTCTTGGGGCTAAGTTAATAGCCTCGTAGGCCTTGGTTACCCAGTAGTAATCGGGGTGGATTAAGTTAAATTGGTTGAAATTAAAGGAATATATTAATATTAAAATGATTGGTTACTAATTTTTAAATATTGGTTGGGCATTTTATTACGAAACTCATGAAATTTTGGAGTTTGAATGAATTAATGGGTTTAAGGAAATTATCTATATATGTTAAATAAGGGTCAAAAGTTGATTTTTAAAATTAGAGGAACATTATGTATATTTCAAATTTTTAATAAATACTTGATGTTATTATGAGTTGTTAGATAGGTGGCACACTCAATTTAGAGTTTTTAATGAAAAGTTATGATTTTTGAAAGTTTTAACCCGATTTTGACCTAAGGTTGACCAAAATGTTGAATTTTTTTACTTTGACCAGATTTTGGGAGTTCTACATTTTTAGAAAATTCTAGAATTTAAGTAGAGTCATTAGCCACTGAGTTTGATTGATTTGGAATTTTCTAGAATAATTTATGAATTATGAATTTTTGGTATTTATTGGAATTTTCTAATTACCTTAATTAGGAAACCTTTTTAGTGATTTGGACAAAAATGAGTCCTAAACTTCTTGAAATCAACTCCAGAGATCAGCAAGTATTTAAAGATATTTTTGAATTTTTATTAATTTTTAATTAATTAAAATTAATTAAATAAAAATTTTAATTAAAATGAAATTTAGGGGGATTTTATTGTTAAATTAAAGGGGTTTTAATTTCTATATATTGAGGAATTAATCAGGGTTAGTTAGGGGTGTTATAGAAAATTTTTAGGGATTAATAAGAATTTTGGTGAATTAATTAGTCTTTAAGCCAATTCTAGAGAGAAAATTTTTTGGCTCCTAATTAGTGGACCAAATGGGCACCAAAGCTGATGAGATTTGGACCATGAGATCACTTGACCTAAGATCCTAAACACACCAAACTTGAGCCTTAATGGATTTTTGTAAGGTGACTAACCAAGCCACCTAAGGTGATCCCTAAGTCACGTTTGAAAAATCCTAGGGAGCTATCCTAGGGTTGGATTTCAGCAAAATCACTAGCCCTAAACTCCCTATACTACAAATCATCACCATATTCACAATCAGATCCTAAACCTCATTGGATAGATCATGATTTCAATTTGGTTTAAGGGTCAACCCATGACCCTTAAACTAAAATTGGTATGATAATGCCCTTAAGCACTTCAAACAAACGTGGAAAAAATTGGACATGTCAGGGACATGCCCAAATTCATTCTCCCAAACTTCCAAGCCCTGGTGAATTCATTTTAAGCAATAAATGTAAAAATTAAGAAAACACTAGAATTGAAATAAAACTTAGTACAGATGCAATTAGAGCCTAAAATCATAAGGAATTTGTAGATCTCCCTGAGATCTTTCCAATGAGCCTAAGAACACCTAATTTGGTAAAGTGTGCAGGGAGATATCCATTTTTGAAGTTTCCCTTGATTTTCTATAAAATTAAATCCTTTAATTACCCAGTTAGCCGGTGCTTTACACGCGGCGCATCATGATTGATGCAGCAATCATTGGTGACTGACTTGATAATAGTCAAATTTATTGTAGTCATCGAATGAGCGATCAGACTACCACGATCAATTGGCCTCCGAAACTGCGGGATCTAATCTGCACCATTGATTAAAATCAATGGCTAGGATTATGTCTTCCACCTCCCACATGAACCTGAAGCCATATGGTTTTTTTGGTATGATCCGAGCAATCCTACCGGTGAACTTCAATGAAATTTTATACGGAGGATTAGGAGGAGGAAAATTTATTATGTCCAGTGTAAGGACATAGAGGAACGTTCGGTCGGAGGCAAAATCCCGCAAAAAAACTCAGTATTTGCTCTGTATTGCTATGTATTATTTGATAATAACGAGGAATACCGCTCTGTGAAGACCGATACCGAGTTATACCGAGCTATACCAAGCAATATCGAGTTGTACCAAATTTTTTCTAGGAAAAAATGGGTACAACTTTTGTATAACTCGATATTGCTCGGTATAACTCGGTATTGAGTCTTCATGTGATGGTATTCCTCATTATTATTTGGTATTGCTCAGTATTTCTCATCTTTTAGCACAATTTGACCTCCGACCGGATGTTCCTCTATGTTTGGTTGGAGGACGTAATAATTGTTCCAAGAGGAGAGAAACCTTCAATCCAACGGTGGAGATCCGCTGGGGTGAAGGTTTCCTTCACGCTTGATCGGTCTACCTATCTAGGGAGCTCGAGATTGAAAGATTACCATTGAGAAGGCCTCAACGAATGAGCTTCTCTATCAGGAAGCTTCAGTAGATGAAGGAGAGCAGATCTCCTTAAAACACAAGGGTCGGAGGATGGCCGGAGGTACAACTTTGAGCGGGGTACCGAAAGATTTAACTGGAGTTCACTCGAATGAATTGACAGAATGGTCTGGGATTCTAGGAAATGAATTAGGAAGAATGGGGGAGCTTTAGGGAGTGATTTTGAAAGCCTAGGATCGAATGGCAGCTGCTGGGATGAGTTGCCCTAATCAGCCACCTCCCACTAGCTTTGACGACCGAGATTGACTGGGAGGAACCTCGGATGAGTGCCATGTGGAGGGAGACATCCTTCTTGAGGGATCAAGAGCCTAAAGCCAGTGATCCCCAGCCTTTGGAAGGCTTTAGGTCAGGATCAAATGGGGAGGACCTCTAAAGTTTGTTCTCCATTGGTTTCGGCCGCCAACGGTCAGAGTCTGGGTCAAGTTTGTTTCAAACTTATTTTTTGGATTATGATTTTGATGATAGCTAACAAATCCTTTTTCACTATAACTGTCTTTTTTTTACTGACTTTTTAGGACTCAAAGATTGGACGATAACAAGAACCAACTCAAGACTGGGTAGATTAGGGTTGAGTCAGTCTGTAATTTTCTTTTTTCTTTCTTGGGTCAATTGTAATTATTTAATGTGACTGATGTTAAGTAACCCTACACACACACACTTGAGAGATTTAGAACTTATATTTTTACTCATATCAGCCCGAACGATATCTATATCGTCTTGGACGATCGAGTTCAAAACAGATGATCTAATCAGGATTTTTGTTAATGCATCTGTAATTAACTGATCGGTATGGATGATACCTTTATCAGCCAGGACGATTTGCACAATATAGAAAGAAATTGCCGCCATGATCAATTTAGGTATTCTATATTTTTGGAAATCGGCTAGGATGATTCTTTGATCAGCCTGGATGATATTGCATAATTATGCCTAAATTGATCTGACAATCATGGGAGTAATTAAGGATGATTGAGACGATCACATCATCCTAGACAATCGCAAGATCAGCCTGGATGATCCATTCAAAAACCTTGGTTGCTCCTGGCCGATTTTGATCGGACAGCTAAAATTCAGGGCGATGCTCTGGACGATTTTTCTCTGATTTGAACTGATCGGCCGGGATGATCTTGAGATAGTCCAGGATGGTCAAGCAAATTTTCAATCATCCAGTTTGTATTCAGGGTGATGCTCTGGCCGATCTTATGAGATTTATACTGATTGGCCAGGATGATGTCCACATCGTCATGGACGATAAAGTCGGCAACTTGTAAATAATGAGCTCCTTTGAAGCTCTTCTATTTAAGAGCTCTTGTTCAACATATTTGAACATCCTTGGCTGCTATCTTGATCTGAGAAAACCTAATGGAGAGAGAGAGAGAGGGAGGGAGAGAGAGAGAGAGAGGGGATCTTGTGAGGGGGAGCTTGTGAGGGGGTTCACAAGGGTTGCTCCAAGCATTGTTCCACTTCTTCTTCCCTAAATCTCTTTTCCTTGGAAGGGTTGGGAGAGGTAAGCTTCAGCAAGTGATCGTGGTTCTCTTCCTGCTTCAGGAGGAAGCAAAAGGAGTTGGGATCTCTGCCTGGTTGGGTGTGGCAAAAAGGTGGTGTTTTTGTAAGAGCTTCTCTGCCTAGCTGTGGGGGCTAAAGGAGAGTCACGTTGGTGATGCAATACTCGGAGGGCACCTACGGGGAGTGGACGTAGGTCAAGTTGACTGAACTACTCACGAGAGATTAATAAAAATTTATATTCTTAGAGATTTGGGATAAGTTGTGCATTACTTATAAAGGAGCCAATGAAGTGAAATAATCTCGTTTGAATATTCTCTTGCATGACTACAAACTTTTTTGTTGAAACCTTCTGAATCAATTTCTGATATGTATACACGGTTTACTCAAATTATAACTTCTTTGCATGCCCTAGGAAGAGAACTTTCAAACTATGAAAAAGTAAACAAAATCTTACGATGCTTGCCTTCCTCTTTTGATACTAAAATCACGGCTATAACTGAATCTAAGAATTTAAACACCTATTCGATTGATAACTTACTTGGCTCACTCATTGCTTACGAGCAAGTGGTGAATCAAAGAAATCTTGATGTAGGGAGAAAAAGAAAGAGAAAACAGTGGCACTGAAAGCGCACAAATCGGACTCTGACTCTTCCGGGTCTGAAAGCGATGACTTTGCCTTAAGCACAAGTCAATTCAAAAACTTTCTAAGGAAGAAACACAAGCATCATCAAAGTTGGAGAAAAGGTAAGGATAATAAATATTCTAAAAGATCTTCTGATGTTGTTTGTTTTGAATGCAGGAATCCTGGACATGTCAGAGCGAATTATCCTACACTTCAAGATCACACAAGAAAAGAAAAGGGTGAGGAGATATCCAAGTTTAGAAAATACAAAAGGAGACTTCAAAAGGCATTTTGAGCAGATTCTGCATCAGATTTATCGGAGACGGAACCTGAAGATGAAACAACAAACTTATGCTTAATAGCGGAAGACCATATTGATCAAAGTGATGAAGAAGAGGTATGTAAACTAACTTATGATCAATTATTCGAAATTTGTGAGAAAATTCATGCATCATACAAAAAACTTAAGAAAACTCATGCTAGTTCGATGTTGGAACTTTTAAATTTACAAAAAGAGCATGAGATTATTCTTAAAGATCAATCTATGATTGATTGAAATCACATGGATCTACTTAATGAATTTGATTATTTAAATAAAAAGCATTCATAATTAATTGATGAGCATGATGCATTAAAAGTTTCACACACCTCACTCAAATCTGATTTGAAGAAATCTAAAGAAATAGAGCGCAACTTGAGGATTGATAATAATACTTTAGAAGATACTAACTTGAGGCTTAAAGATGAATTGGACTCAATTAAGAGAAATTGGATGATACCACTTCTGATCTAAAGCCAAGACCTAGGAAGAGGCATTACAATCCAATCTATTTAAGAAATCCTTTTCCTGGTGTTAGATACTTTTCATGTGGCATGCTAGGACACATCTCACACACTTGCACTGTTCACCGTAGTACACATTGGGTGTGGAGACCAAAATTGCATAATTCTCAGCATAACACACATGCATTACATTCTATATTTCATGAGAAGGGACCCAAACCTATTTGGGTTCCTAAATCTGATAGTTGTTGATTCTTGCAGGATTTCTTTCACCAAAGACCTCGTGAGAGCATAGGATACTTGGGCAAACGGAGGCTCGCAGCTCATAACTGCTTAAATAAATTCTTGAAATGCATTTATTGTTTAATGTTGTTTTTGTTTTTATTTTATTTCATACTAGTGTTTTTCCTTTTTAGTTATTTGATCTTATTTCATTTTAATTTTTGTTTTCTATATGATGATTTTTTCAAGCTTTAGATTTTGGAGATTTAATGTCAATGCTTAGCATCTCTAAATTAGTTAAAAGGGAGAAATACTGTTGATGCTTTCTCTCTTTCTAACCTCTTTTAGTAGGTATAATTTTCTTTTCCAAACATAAGTCAATCCCTTTTTAACAAATGGTTTTTGAAAATAAGATCTTTTTTATCTTGCTACAATGATCTATCCTACTATATAATGTCCAAAGTTTTTATATATCTTTCAAGTTAATTGAAATCTTACCATTACACATATCATTTGATTGAGATTTGTGACTTGATTCTTCGCTATGTTAGAGAGATAGCTCCTTTTCTCTAATATCTAGAAGAAATACTCACAACTAAGAATTATTTTTAAGAGATTATAAAAGAGAAAGTAGCTTGCAAAAATAAAAAAAATGGTAAAGATGTTAAATTTAAATAAAAAGAGTATATGCAAAAGTGAATAAAAAAAAGCTCAAAGAGCAAATCAAAGTGACAAGAGGCATAAAATGAGCCCACTAAAAGCAAGCTATCCTCTCTTTTCAAATCTTTTAAAACTTAGAATAACTCATGGGTTATTTGATATTTTCAAAGGCTTGATTTTAAATTCCATGATTGAGACAAATTACTTTGGTATATTATCTATGATATATTTATCATTGTAACCAAAGTTTAAACGGATATTCTTTCTACCCAATTAAGTTATTATGAGTTAAGCTTTTTGTTTTCAAAAGACATTTTTTACCCTAAAAGAAGTTTGAGCTAGGGATTAATAGGATCAGATATTCTACCATTTTCAGATTATGATATTGTTAACTCATTGATCTTGTGAATCTCTAAAATTTAATGTTTTGAGAAATTTTTCATATGGATGCTTTGCTAAAAAAAAAATAATAAAAAAAAATTTCTATGATTATTTTTAGTTTTTTTGTTTGTTTGTTAACTTTTTAATTTTTTTATTTATTTGTTTGGAGTTTTCTCTGATCATCTCCATCTATCCTTGGTTTTCAAATTTTTGTCACATCGTCCTGGCCGATACCTATATCGTCCTGGCCGATATGATAATTTCTCTTCAAAATTCCATCTGCTGAACTTTTCTGAGCCTTCAGTAACGCATCGTCCCGGACGATACCTTATCGTCCTGGATGATGTCATCAAACTCTATTACAATCATCTTGATTGTCTTGGACGATAAAATTTTCAACCTAATCGATGCATTTATGGACATCGTCCTGGACGATACACTAGATCGTCCCGGATGATCCATGTGTCAGTACGTTTAAATCCTTAAAATTGGCCCCGGATGATCCATTATTGGACAATCGTCCTGGCCGATCCACTATTCGTCCTAGACGATACACGTGGAACATATTTAAAACATTTTAACTTCGGCCGGTATGATCAATTATTGTGCATCGTCCTAGACGATCTGCTTTTTCAACGGTCATCCGGCTTTACTCCTCGGGATGATCGCCTGTGTCTAATTATCCTGGCCGATATCTAATTGGCCGGGCCGATCGGACCGCCTTTTTGACCAATCAGCCTATACGCAATAATTGAACAAAATCATCCATGAGAATTCTGCGATCGTCCTGGATGATGTGGTCGTTTCTTTAAATTCAGAGCATTCCAGCCATGTTTTCTCACCTCAAACCTCTTCTCCTCTCCTGCTTACTTACTATTTTCTTAATATGTCTAGAGGAAAGCGAGTCCGTCAAGCTTATAGGAGCTCCTCAAGGGCCACTCTGGACCCTCGATTTCGGGAAGCTGAAGATCAAGCAGCTTATCATCGGTACAAGGAATGCAGCATCACTCTCTCCAGGATAATCAATCTTGCCTACCTTTCATATCCGGTACTAGATCTCTTCGCTCTCACTTCTCTCTGCTTCATTCTTACTCTAGAAGTCCCTTTTGCCTCCTAACTTCTATTTGAATTTTTTGCAAATCTCTGAATAAATGCTGCCTATACTGTCCTAACCTCCTATGTGAATTGACGCCAGGTCGAGATCACATATCAAGACTGTGATGAGCTGCTGCAGCTATCCACCACCGGGGATAAGCTGCATTTAACTATCTCTAATCCTAACTTCAACTGGTCAGCTGCAAATCATTTTATATGCCAAACCAACTCTCCCATTCAAGTTGGAGAGACTAGCTCTTTAGTCAAAGATGCTAGGACAATCCAACATGTCCTTCACACCTCCATAATTCCAAAAGCCGGGGACCGAATCCACATCACCCCATTACTTTCTCTTACCACCTTATACATCATGGCCCATAGAGATTTTAATGCTACTGATCTAATCTTTCGATACATTGATCATTTAACTACAATCTATGATCTGGGTTACAAGAGGAAACACAATCTAGCTTTGGGACATATCATCTCATATATTCTTGAAACTAAATACAATCTTCAATATCCTGCTCACCCCAACCATCCGCCTCCCTGCTACTCAAATAATTCGTTCAATGTCCTTCACAGTACTCATCTCCACCCAGGAGATAGGGAACCTTGGAGGGCCGAGGAGGAGGAGGCTCGCGCTCTCGTTTCTGATCTTGTTCCTCTTCACCAGCACTCATAGTTTGACCAGTTAGTGGAGAGATTTGATCGTTGGGAGACCCACTTCGACGCTTATGATGCTACGCAGGAGCAGCAATATTCTGAGGACATAACCTGCTATGAGCAGCACCGCACAGAAGACTTAGCCCATTTTGACTGCTACATTACTCACCACCAGCAGCAGCACGACCAGGATATAGCCTGGTTCAAAATTAGTCTTTTAAATTTCCTCCAAAGTAAGATATCTATTAAGACCCATGTTATGATCATGATTAATAACATGAGGAGTAACATAAGGATTATCATTATGTGTAGGAGGAAAGTTATGATTTAAAAAAATTTTAAAGTAATACACCCCACTATTAGCAATCTCTTTAGGATCTTCAATAAAAGAACCATCATCACCATCAATTTTATGAATCCAATTTCTAGCTCTTTTTGTTTTCACAAAAGCATAAAAATACTTAGTGTTATTGTACCCATTAGTGAGATTCTTAAAAGCCGCTTCTTGTTTCAAGAATTGTTCCTTCTTAGCTTGTAAGTTAAAGAGATAGTTTTTTGCATGCTACAAAAGATTAAATCTTTCCTCAGATGGATGATGTTGATAATTATTCTCACAAGAGTTGACATTTTCCTCAACACTAATAATGTTAGATAAAACATTTTTAAACACATTAGTATTCAACCAATTTAATTTATAGTTCAATCTTTAAACTTAAGCCACAATCTATTCATTCCAAAAATATAATTATCCGAGTGAAGGAAAGCTTGCCAATTATCCTAGATCATATCAAAGAGAGAACTAACAAGAAGCCGCATGTTTTGAAATTTAAAGTTAGCAGCAATGCTATCATTTCACAAGTTAATGGTAATAATCATAGGGTAATGATCAAAAAAAGGTTCCACTAATGTGTCCATCATGGGTAGAAGTAAATAAATTAATCAACTATCATTAAAAGCATACAATCCAATCATTGCCAAAAGTTACCTCAATTTCAAGTGAAAGTACTACACATATAACCAATATCAATGAGGTTGTAATCTAAGTTCATGTTACTAAATCTTCCATAGATGGAGAGCCAAGTTTCCCCCACCCCTTAATTCTTTCACTAAAGTAATAAATAGTACTAAACTCTCAACACAACAACCAAGGAAAATTCACAACACTATGAAGTTGAGTAAGCTAGTCCCACAAGATCCATCTAGTAATATGAGAGGAGGCCACATAAACAAAGGAAGTAAAGCATTTAAAATATATAAATCAATACTATAATGAATAACCTGTGTAAAATAACCAATGATATCAATAACCATTGGATCCTTCCGAAGAACACAAATCTTTTTTGAGATATTAGGCTCAACCTAACTAAACCCCAAAATTCTTGCAATATTATCCAACTTAACATGGGAAATAAGAGGTTCAATTAAGATAAGCAAAGTGATATTGTAAATATGACATAAAATTTTAACTCTAATTCTAGTAGAAGGACAACCAATTCCTCTGAAAATCCATGTAAAAGACTTAAACATTGGAATAAAGTTGAGAAATTTGAGATTGTGTATGTCTCAGAGATTGAACAACAATATTTTTATTTTTCTTAACCTTTCTAGATTGCACATGAGAGTAGCCATTATTCTCGTCCTTCACAATTTTGGAAAATTTATCCATTTAATTATTAACATTAAAAGAATAATTAATTTGATGGAGTAAGAGTTTGAGTGTCCTTTCAATCCTTTCCATGATTAGTTGCATGACTAAAAGTACCTTCCTCATTGATCTCCTAATCAAATTCTCCATCTTCAAAATTCTATTCCCAAACATCTTGTACATAATTAATAACATTAGAATAGTCATTATTATCATTACCATTATTCAATACTCAATCATAACCAATTAGGTTAATATTACAAGAACAAGGTAGTAACTATTCTGATTAGTTTGTAGAGGTATACCAAAAATTGATCCTAAAGAGAAAAAAAATGGTTGTTGAACAATTGCAATATCAAATTTAGAAAAGAAAACCACACAAGGGCTATAGGAGAAGAATTTTTAACATCAAGTGAAGGAGTCCATTTTAGTAATCGCATTTGGCATCCAATTATGTAAGATCTACAAGAAAATAATGGACTATAGTCCAAATCATTAGAAAGTTGAAAGGATATGCCCCTTGGATCCAAAATGCCAATTGAAAAGCTAAAAGATAATTTTAAGTTAACAAATAAAATTTCAAATAATGTCAATATTCAGTGGACGAGGCATAAACATTCCATCCAAGGTGAACTCAAAAGGTGCATCAAGTTTATAAATCATATATTCATCACACACTAAATCCATAAAACATTTGAAGGTTGTATAAACCAAATCCAATTTAAATGATGAAATATATGAGTTACCCAAAAACACCTCTTTAAAAGAGCGAGAAGAAGCTTTTGAAGGATTGACTGGCATACCAGAAGCCCAATGATTCAATGGTTACCTAGTCACCATCGAACAAAAACTGAACGAGAAACTGGTTTGTAGAAATGATGAAGAAACAAAATAGAGAAAACATGATTAACAATAATTGAAAATAAAAGCTCAAATCCACCATAGGATGTAGAGGAAGGAGACGATGGAGGGAACCCTAAATTGTTAAAAAATTGCTTAAGAGCTTTCTCAGGGCTAGACCTAGGATGCAACCGATTCAATATGAAGTTATGAATTATCTACATCTAACAAAAGAAGTTTAACCATTATAAAAAATCTTACTTTTGTGATGAAGCTAACTTAATTAAATATTGCAAACATCAAATCATAAGAAGATTCCTTCTTGATGAGGAAATAAAGCCCATTATTATTTAGTGTCATGATTATTACTATGTGGACATTTTGGAGGATTTATAACTTCTTTAAAAATCCTAAAAGCTTGGTTTTTTTGGCCTACCCTATTCGAGGATGTTAAGGAAAATGTAGAAAGATGTGATCATTTCAAAAGGAAAGGCAGTATAAATAAAAGAATTGAAATCCTAAGGAATTATGTTTTGGAATAAAAAATATTTAATGTTTGGGGATTAGATTTTATGGGACCTTTTGTACCTTCACATGGAAACCAATGTATTCTAAATATTGAGGCTTATATTTCTAAATGGATTGAAGGTGTGGCTACCTCTAAATCTGATGCTCAAATTATGATTAATTTTTTATATAAAAATATTTTTTTCAAAAATTGAAAAGCTAAAAGTCTTATTCGGTGATGGTTGAAGTCATTTTTTTAATAAAGAATATAAGTGATCCTCAATAATTTTTGGATTTTCTATTGGATAGCTACTACAAACCATCCCCAAACTAGTCTGCAAGATGAAATTAGTAATAGGGAAATCAATATGATATTGGAAAAAAACTATTTGTTCTATTGGGAAAGATTAGTTAATTAAATTGGATGAAGTGTTTTGGGCCTATATAATTGTATTCAACACTCTAATTGTATGACTTAATTTGAATTAGTATTTGGGAAAGCTTGCCATCTTCCTATAGAGCTAGAACATAAGTCATTCTGGGAAGTCAAATAATTGAATTTAAATCTTATAAGTGTCAACAAAAAAATATTGTAATATTTAAGTGGAGTAGAAGAAATTTTAAATGATGTTTAGAAAAATGCAGGAATTTATAAGGAACGAAATAAAAAATGACACTATAGAAATTTCTTAAGAAGGAATTCACTTCTGGTCAGGATCTTTTACTTTTTAACTCTAGGCATAAGCTATTCTGAGGGAAATTAAAATCTAGGTGGTCACGACCATTCAATATTATAAAAATATTTCTTTATGGAATAATAGAAATACAAGACAAGAAAAGATTGCATATTTTAAAGTAAATGGCTAGATTGAAACCTTATTTAGTAGGAGATATAGATGAAGTGTAAGAAATAGTTGAATTGGTTCTTTCTAAAAAGTAATGTGTGGCATAGTATGGCTAATGATTATAAACATAGCACTGTTTGGTAGGCAGACCAACTTTATGATTAGTCAGTCATATAGTATGATTGAAGACTTAAAACTTAGCTCTTATAGGAGGTAAACCTTGTATGTTTGATTTTAGTTTCAGTCATGATTTTTATGAATGTCATGTTTGTTTTCTACACAGGTTTTATGTGCTTTTTATCACTCAAATGAAAGCATGTATCAAAAATGTTGTTTATGTGTTTATTTACAAATTAGAAATTTCCTTTCATGCTTTAATTATTATTGTCCTTCAATTACATTTATATTTTGATCACTTAATTAATAGTTACAAAAATGATTATTAAAATTATAAAAAATGGGACAATAATAAAACCCTAGATCCAAGTTTGAATGAACTCTATTTTTACTTCGTAAGTTGAAAAATCTAATATTTAACTCATTCAATCCTTTGAGCTATTATCCTAATTTGAATTTAAAAGTTATACACATTTTAATTTAACATCAAAAAAATTATAAGATGAATATTTAGTATTAAAAGTAAGATATAAGTATATTAAAATTTAAAATCATTTCTAACATTAAGATGAATTAGTAATCTCGTTCATTGTATACATTAAAATAAACAAAATTGTCTAGGAATCATAATGCATAAGCTGATATTCAAAATCATTGATTTTGTAGTCCATAAAAAAGAACAACAATTTGTTATTAGAAAGAAAAAGAAATGAAATATATAAAAAGAAAGAAGAGTATATTCAGAAATTGCTATCAATGAAAGCTTTAATATTTCAAATACATTCTTACACAAAAACTATAAAGGATAAGATCAGTGAGCTATGAAAATAAAATTTTAACTACCACCATATATAATTATTAAAACTAAATTATTTACTTCAACATTAAAAAGTTAAATATTAAATCTATAACCTATAATTTTAAATTATGAAAACACAAAAATGATTGATTAAGTTTAACTATTTGTACTTTACCAAACGAGAAGTATAGCTTTTGTTTTTTTACTTATTATAAATAGTTCTTTATAATCATATATTTTAGTAATTTTAGATTGTAATTTTTTTTTGGTTAATCACATATTAGAATTTCAAAACTTTTACTAGCTTAAGGACAAGTAAGAGTTTAAGCTGGGGAGGATTTGCTAAGTGTAAATAATGTAATTTTTTATGTTTTAATTTAATAGTGAAAAAAAGTTATTTTTGTTGTGTGTGTGCAAGAGAATTAAGGAAATGAGAAAAATTTTAAAGTATAGTACAAAACTGTGACATCATACATAATACCATCACGGTGTCATCATTGACACCGCTAAAGCACCCACACGGTGTCATCATTGACACCGCTAAAGCACCCATAAACAGATATGACAGAGCTCAGTCTATGTTTACCTGCACCACAACATCAAAGAAGTTAGCACCATAAAGTCAATGCAACTATCCTAGCAATGCAGCATCTTTAGAGTCAGCACCGTAAAGCCTTTTCTCTATCTACATAGCATTACAATGCCTAATTATAGTGCTGCTACGTCAAGGATGTGTCAGGTTAACATTGCAACACTCAAATTATCAGTAGAACAGTTGCATTAAAGTTATAACTAATCAGACCACATATATTTGTGAAGCGACATGTCGATTTATTAAATAGTGGGTCCATTTTAGCAACTATCATAGTAAAGAAACGTTTAGGGCTATAGACTTAGTTCATTTAATGTCTTACACAGAACATGTTTCTTGAGCGTTGTAGTGCCTAAAAGCATTTTTTTGCATTTTCCTATAAATAGTCTAAATATAATGTTAGTAGGGGAGTTCAATCATTTTTAATTTCAATATTTTTAAGAGCTTCTCTAATTTTTCCTTAGGAGTGACACGTAAGGGAATTCAGAGAACTTCTTGATACATTTCATTAGAGTGTTTAGCTTGTGTTTGTGGAAGCAATTCTATAAGTTTGAGGGCTGTATAGGAGATCATTGAACCCATCTGGTGATATATTTTTTTCCTTACTTTCTTTCTTTTGTACATTTAATGAAAATGAATATGCTTCACTTATTCTTCATGTCTAGTTAAACTCGTAGTATTGATGGTGTAAATGAAAACTTGAGTACTAATGAGTACTATTCATCAATAAACTTATGATGATTTCAATATACCCAATTTTCATTTAATAGATATAGTGGTCATATATGTATTTAATATCAGGTGTTATGTGGAGCCGTGGAATAATAAAGTAGGCAAAGCTAGGTATGTTGGATTAGTATGATACAAGCATATGCATAGTGCTTATTATGTATAAAATTTATAGAGATGAATTTATATGAGGGTATTTTAATAGTACACACTTTATTTACTCTCATAAGATTTTCATACGGTTACAAACTACATGAATTTAGAATGGTATTAAGGTTGGAAAAATTAATCTACCCTTTGACTCTTAAAGCATTATAAGTTGTCGGTGATAGAAATGCTCTGAATTGTATCAAAATAAAAGTGAATTATTAGGAAACATATTATATTTACATTCCATGAAACCAAAAAAATTTATCCCAATAGTGTTTCATTCAATTAGTTTTTACTTTAAATTTATTAATTTATTTCCACCAAAATATATTTTTATTGAAAAAGATAATTATTGTTTTTGAAATAGATAATACTACTATTTATAATTAGACATTCTTCCTTGTGGGATTGAAACTCTACTCTATCTCTTTATTACATGATTTGGTATATATACTTATGCATATTAAGTAGGGTTTTTATAATTTTTATATCACTCTCCAATAATACTCATTTGAAACTCTCTACTCATCATTTTAAAAAATCTTTAAAAAGATGTTCATTAATTGATCAAAATAATATATCATCTATATATATTTTTATAGTGAGAAAATGATCTTCTATGTTCTTATGGAATAGGGTGTTATCAACATTACCCTTAATAAATAAGTTTTTTAGGAGAAATGTATTAAGCCTTTCATACTAGGCCTAGGTACTTTCTATTTCAAATTTGGATTTATGAATTATAATTTTGATGATATTAAATATTTCTGACACTTTTATTTTCTTACGACTGCCTTGCTTACTAACTTTTCAGGTCCACAAGGCCAATTGCAAATCAAGCCAGATCAAGATTAGGCAGATTAGGACTGAGTGTATCTATAAACAGTTGATAAGTATTTTTTACCTTTTCTTGAATCAATTTTAAACAAAGTGGGTCTTGACGCTAAGTAACCTTGCACACACACACACACTTAGAGAATTTTTTTTTTTTAATTTTAAGAGTTTTTTATTTTTGATCACATCTCCCAGGATGATCTAAAATTGTCCTAGATGATTAGTTAAAAATAGAAACCCTAATTAGGGCATCCTGATTAAGGCAGGCGCAATTAAGCAATTTGTCTTGGGTGCTATTTACATCTTCTTGGATAATAGACTCAATTTAGAAAGAATAAACCACCAGATTTTTTTAGGCATGTTTTATTTTTGAACATCATCCAGGACATCTTCCTAGATGATGCATTACAATTATGCCTAAATTAGTGTGGTAATTAAGGAAATCGTTTAAGGTTTGATTGCTCGATCATATCATCCTTGATGATCGCAGGATTGTCTGGGATGATTAATTAAACAAACTTTTGTTTTGTCCTAGACTACCATAATGATATTCTTGATGATTTGTATTGAATTGTACAAATCATCTTTGATGATCCTATATCATCCTAGACAATCAATTATTTTTTCATCGTTTAGACATACAATCAGGGCGATGTTCTGGATGATATTAGGTGTTTTGAACTAATCATCTTGGATGACCATGAAATCATCGAGGATGATCAAGTTTATTTTTCCATCATCCATACATGCAATCAGGGTAATGTTTTGGTTGATGTTCGACATTTTTTAACTAATCTTATAGGATGATGTACTATCATCCTAGATGATCAAAACAAATAAGTCCTTTAATCGTCTAGGCTCTCCCAGATTATTCTGGTTGATTGAGCTAAATTTGTATTGATTGTATAGGATGATCGACCGATTATCCTGGATGATAATATCGGTTTGTTGCAATTAAGATAAAATTTGAAGCACATCTATATAAGACCTTTGGTTTACCTAAAATTATATCTTTTATTACTGTCTTGACCTAAGAGAGCCAAGAGGAGAGGGAGAGTAAGGGAGAGAGAGATATGATCTTATGAGGGGGAGTTTATGAGAGGTTTCGTAAAGGTTTCTCCAAGTGAGGTTATGAGTTATCTTGTTTGATTATTGTCCCTAGTTAGTTGGAGGTTCTGGAGTGGTCTATTTCAGCAATTGATTATGGTTCTCTGCCTACTTTGAGAGGAAGAAAAAAAGATTTGAGTTATCTGCCTGCTTCAGGAGGAAGAAAAAAGAGTTGAGTTCAATGCCTCACCAGTGTCAGTGGAATGTTGGTTTGTATACGCTTCTCTGCCTTGCTATAGGATTAAAAGGAGATTCACTGAGTTTGCTGCAATACATAGAGGAGAGTCTCCAGCAGGTGGACATAGGTCAAGTTTATCGAAACCTTTATAAATTTCTTTGTTTTCTCTCTTACTACTTTTGTGCATTAATTTTTTGCACTTTGACTTTCTTCTGGTGATTATTGGTTTGGTTTTAGATTGTGTTTTTGTTTGAAAGTTTTTAAAATACCAATTCGCCCCCCCCTCTTGGTTAGCCTTGGGCTAGTTCATAAGGGCTTAACATCCCTAACAAACTTTCACTTTCTTCAACTCATAGAAATCCTTTTAAGTTTATACACATGGTTGGGAAAAGATGAATTTTTAAATCCTACAGGTTACTCTACATATACATCTTTCACCCTATTTAGGAATACAACTTTTATATCCATCTAATATATTATGAAGCCTTTAAATCATACAAAAGCTAATAGTACTCAGAATGCTTCTAATATAAATATATGGGTAAATGCCTCCTCAAAATCTATACCCTCATTTTGATTATATCACTTTGCTACTAACTTAACCTTACTCCTAACCACTGCTCCAGAGTCATTCATCTTATTCTTGAATACCTACTATACTATGGTCCTTAGGTTTGCTAACCAAACTCCTATATATTATTCCTATAAAAAATTTTCACCTCTTCGTATATAACTAGGATCCAAAATTCATTAGTAATGGCATTTTCTATATTTGTGGGTTCTACCATAGAGAAAAATGCAAAATGACCAAACTCCTTCCTATTTTCATGCCTTGTTCAAACCCTTGCTGAGAATCTCTTTGGATTCTACCTAGGGTACCTAGATGAGTATCACCATTCTCTTGGCAATGGATCTTTAGATTCTTCTATATAACTCAGGTGAATAAATCTGCACCTTAAGTAATCTCAACCTCATTATACTTTTCTAACTTAGGCTTATCTAATTTATCTTACTAAAAAAATAATATGGGTGGAATCTCTATAAATAAGATCCTCCTATTAAAAATTCTATAGGGTTTACCTATAGATGAATATCCTAAGATGACTCCTTCATTATACTTTGAATCTACACTCCTTAAAAAAATGATTCTACATTCTTAAAGAAGATTTACCATATAGGGGTATGAAACATTTACACCCGAAGACATGTAAATGTGTAAGATTAGTTGTCCTACTTTTTTTGTTTACCCCAAAAGTGAGAACATCCATTAAATTCAAAGAGAAGGGGTACAAAAGAGTATAAAACAAAGAAAGAAATAACCAAAAAGGAACATAACTAAGAAAGAAAAGCCCATCATCTAAACATGAGAGATCCCTAAATGTATTATAGATGGCACTAATAGAGCAACCAGTTCAATTCATCGAAGAAGATTTCAAAAATGGTCATTTGAGGGGCCCAAATCTTCACCCAGTTTCTCATTAGTTACATTCTTCCTCTTTCTTGGGGAAGTGGTGATAGGCCCAGTTGCTTTAATTCTTTTTGAAGGTGACCATGAGAAACACTAGGTATATTCTTAGAAAGATTCAGGCTATTGTTGGAGATATCCTATGGCTAAGGTCTTAGAGTAGTGACAAAATGCTCTAGGATGGAAAGAGCTAATGTAGGAATGGGACATCTCATTTTATGGCCTTTAGAATGGACTTTTTTCTTAGGCTTTTTCCTTGGAGGGATGATGTTCCAAGTTTCTAAATGTTCCTCGGATGAAGGTTAGAAAGGTAGTGGTTCTGACAGCTGAGTAAGCACAGAAGTAGCTAAATTTTGCATATCTAAAACTTTGGATTGAAGAGTGATGTCAACATGGCTCTAAGGCTACAGCTTTGCATTGGAAGGGAAAGACTCCATTTTATGTCCAATAGTTCCACAATGGAAGAAAAGATGAGAGAGGCCCTAATACTCAACTCTTTGAAAAAATCTACCATTTGGGCATTTAATCTAAAAAATTGGGGTGAATTTTTGTGTTAAATCAATATAAACACTTACTCAAGCAAAAGAACTTTAACCCCAAGAATAAAATGGTTCATCCATCCAAAGAGGCTCACAAATCATTACAACCATGTGGGCAATATTAGGAGAATCCCAATACATCAGAGGAAGCTGAGGGAAACAAACACAAATTGGCGAGACAAACCCCTTCATGTCCTCAATAAAAAAGGAACATGACCACCAATCAAGGTCAATAATGTTTCGACCACAATCCAAAGACCACCCCTGTAGATGGTGTCATGAGCTTCAGGGCTTTCAAAAATACAAATAAAATAATTAGGAGAAATGTTGATCACTTGAAACTCCCCAACATGAGACCATTGCCTTGATAGTTCGCCATGGAGTCAAGCAAAAGAGATTCGTTTTCCAAGAAGCTTCCTAACTAGGGTATTTTACAATTTAGAAATATTTTCATGGACTTCGGAAAAGTTAAGGCTCATGGAGATTCTGTCCTCATCAAGCACCTCTTATTTTAATATTTTATCTAAAGGTGTATTAGAAGGCTTCCTCAATGCAAATTTTGCTGAACTTTGGTCCCTAAACTCCCTAGAGTGCTTAGGAGAATTCAATTTGCTGGAAGGAGATAGAAAATCTAAACCAATTGTTCTGAAGTTTAGAGGATTAGGCATAGAAGCATTAGCAAAACATTTAATTTGTAGATTTCAACAACAATTGGCTCTTGAACTGAAGCAATGGAGGAATAAACCTTATAGCAATTTACATAAACTACCCCAAAATCAACAAAACTTTCAAATACAAGCACATTCAGATCATCCTCATATGGGACTGAAGAGTCCTATAAGATGCGAACAGGAAAAATTTCCCAAATAGGGTTGTCTGCTAACTCGTGAATAGACAAAATTTATGGAATAGACACGATAGTCAATTTGATAATTTGGTCTTCATCCAAAGAGGGCTATTTGAGATCCCTCAGATGTAGCCAAAGTGTGAAAACTAGATGTTTGGATGTTCTACAATACCATTTTGCATGCCTCGGTGCCCTTGCCTTCCAATACCTTCCAATAGTTGCCTTTCCGAGAAGCCTTACTACCCCCAGTATCCCCACTAAAATGCGGAGAGGAACATTGTCCTCTCCTTCCTGCCATTCATCACCTTAAGCCTTAACCATCATTTAACCTAAGCTCTTCTATTTAATTTAATTAGGTTTCCTTCCCTTAAGTAAATCATAAGGTGTCTTTTTTATTTGGATCTAATATTCAACCTATTCAAAATATAATGTATAATATTTATGACTTCTGCCTAAAAGTGTTTAGGGAGGGAATATTTAGCTAATATAGCCCTAGCAGTTTCAATTAATATTCTTATTTTCCTTTCATCAATTCCATTCTACTGAGGGGTCCTAATGGTAAAAATATTATGCTCATTTTCAAAGTCCTTATACAAAGATTCAAATTTTACATTTTAAAATTTCCCACCATGATCACTAAAGATTATGAAAATCATAACTTCTAGCATTCTTTGAATCCATGTGGAGAATACTTCAAATTCATCAAAAGTCTCATTTTTATGTGTTAGAAATATAACCCATTTGAATATAAAACAATCATCAACAATCACATATTCAAAAGCTTTCATCTTAAGTTGGTCGTACAAACTCAACCAAAAAAATAGATTTCCAAGATTTGTAGAGTTCTAATAATGTTGATTTCCTTAATGGAATAAACTCGTTTTACTTTACTTTCCTTATTCGTAGACATGACAAATATGGTCCTTAGAAAAGTTTGACTTGGATATTCCTATAACTAGGTCTTTATTTGTAATCTTCTTAAGAATTTTCATGCTTGCATTACCTAGTTGGCTATGCCATAGCCATGATTCATCAAAAATAGTTTTAAAACAAAAAGTATTTGAATTATCATCCAAATATGGTCCTTTTAAAATAATTTTACCATTTAACCTAATTATACATTTTGTAGAAAGAAATTTAATATATAAGCTCTTGTCAAAAAGTTGCCTAATATAAGGAAATTTTATTTTAACACATCTACTAAAAGAACATTTTAAATAATAAAACTATTTGACTTGATAATCACACTATAACGCACCACTTTTCTAGTCGTAATATCTCTCAGTATTACCTTGACTCATGTCCTGACCTTTAGAGTTATGAGTTTCTTCAAATATTTTGCTATATATCTTGAACACCTGCTATCCCAGTACCACATTCTCTCAATAGTCCTTTTGTGAGAGAATCCCTCATCCTGATCAGAGTTAACAATTAATTCATTAGTTATTAAACTTATGTTTATTACCTCCTCTTCAGGATCTTACTCATATAAGTCCAAAGTTGATTGTTCCCAGAAAGCCTTTTGTGTCATATACTTATCATTTTTAAAGTTAGATTTTTCTTCAACCTTCTCCTTTGAGAGTTAATTTGTTAGGTTTAGGCAATCAGACCTTATGTACCCTAGCT
The DNA here is from genome assembly GCA_019514585.1 of Dendrobium officinale. Lineage (NCBI taxonomy): Eukaryota > Viridiplantae > Streptophyta > Magnoliopsida > Asparagales > Orchidaceae > Dendrobium > Dendrobium officinale. Next base: position 16,576,917 of record CM033689.1, read on the forward strand.
TATAGCACACAAAACATATAACATCAGATGTTTTCCTATGAATTTTTTGTTGTCTACCTTTTCCCTTCTCAAAGCAACACCTTTGCTTCCACCTTAAGAAGCTTATGAATTATCTCATCATTAGAGATACTTCATCATCATCATTTTATTGAGAACTATCATGGCCCGTGTCATCAGTCTTTAGTGCCATGGTCATCTACTTTTATTGGTTATCTCCATACAATCTTTCGCTCACATTTCACTCATAAGGAAGTTGTGAGCCTAGTAAATTATTAATAGAGTAAACATTGATTTTTTTAATTTTGTATTAGCGATGAATTTTTCATCTTAATAATTAAGAAAATAATAATGTAATTTATTAACCTTTTTTTAGTTTGATAATTCTCTTCCTACATCATGCAAGGATGTTATTTTTTTATGAACCTAGTATACATGTCAAAAATTGATTTGATAAGCTTCATCCAGAAGAGTTCATTTTCATGAAGTAAATGGTTTAAACAGGATTGTTTGACTTGTTAATTTCTTCATATTTAATGCACGATCTATATCAAATATACAAACAAGTTTTATAAGTAGTGACTCTAATGTAATCCATAGATTTAAGTACACAAAGAAATAATTCATGCATTATAAAGGGGCACTCCATAAATTTTATAATGGTTAACTCAACCATGGCCTACTTTCACTCCCTAAAGTCCTTATCTTTAGGAATTGCTCTAAACCATTTAGTAACTCTTCTATTTCACCCATGGCAAGATACAAAGATTATTACAAAATCTCTTCCACCCTTCCATTACGTGGTTGAGAACCTGAATCATTTTCACCCTCCAAGTAAGGCAAAGAACCTAAAATCCTTTTCGCCCTCCTCATGGGGTAAAGAACCTTCAATCTGTTGCACCAACTCAGTGTGATAGAAATACCTAGACCCTTTGATGCCATGAACCTTTACCTAGATTTCCCTAAATCTTATGTAGAATCTCTCTCTCTCTCTCTCTCTCTCTCTTTGTCTCCTTCTCAATCTCTCTCTATCTCTCTCTATCACTTGATTACACAAGGATCTTCTCTCTCATAACCTAACCACTTTATCTTAATCAAAGCTCCATCTATAAACCCTTCTTATAGAAAATCTCTGAAAGAAAATTTGACAAAATATTTTCTCAAATGAATCAATAGGTGTTCAAATTTAAAGGGCTCCAAAAATCGTAATGTTTTTAGTCAGTCAAAACTATTCGTACAGTACAATCTTGGATTGTATAGTAAAAATAGTTTGAATATGCATATTCATTATGTTTGATGAATAAACTCTAGTATAATAAGTTTAGAATTCTTTAATAGATCCTATAGTAGGTATTATATTTTGTACTTTATGAATAGTTCAATAACTAGCATTTGTTTAAGATGATCTATGGTTATTTTAATTTAATTTTTGATCTAAAAATCATATAATATGATCATAATAGTATAGTAGAAACCTCAAAAAATTTGAAATTTAAATTCCTACACCCAATATGTGTGTTCTTGGTTACTAACCTAGCAACACCATTTATAAAACATTTTACTCAACAAAGAAAAAAAAAAGTAAAAATACAAACTATTTTAAAACATCAAACTTATTTTACATAGTCTTATGTCTTGATCATTCTTTATGCATGGATTAGGATGTACCAAAAATATTTATGTGCTTAAGACAAAATTGCAATCAAAACATGAGTAAAACTAAAGGAGAAATCCAATAATATTTGTTATGATGAAAATTATAAGGTTGGGTTCTCGAATTGCAACACCCTATTGGCTCATGGTAGTTAGAGAGGGTATTATTCCAAATTTTTATTAATAAACTTGCACTTGAATTCCTCCATGATTCAAGGTTTGCCTTTACTAAAGCTTTTGGAACATGAGCCGTTTGGTGTATAAGGGTCTGTCTTCTCCGCCACGCTTGATTTGTTAAAGGGATTTAGCTTCTCTACCACACCATGTAATGTGAAAATGATTTTGGTACTCTTCCACACCATGAAAGGTGAAAGGAGTTTGATTAATCAACTGAAAAGGGAAATGGTGGAAGCAATTCAAGGTATGGCTTTTTCGCCTTTCCATGGGGAAAAAAGAAAGACACAAAAGCTTTTTGAGCAACATCCAAAGAGGAGGACTCCAAGGAGTGGACATATGTCAAGATTGATAAAAAACTATTAATTTATTGTGCATTTATTCTTATTTCTTTCTGCACTTTATTTTCCACATATTATTTTTTCATGCATTTACGTTTCCCTAAATTTGAGTTGAGAATCGGCTTCTTTGTAACACAAAAATTTTTAAGAGTGTATTGAATTCAATTTTTATAAAAGAAGTAACTAAAAATATAAAAAATCAAAAGAATACTTTTTTTTTCTATAAAATTTAAAAAATATATTTTTATTTATTTGCTTCTATTTAGAAAAATATATTTTTAAAATTAAGTTGTGAATTTCATTTAAAAATTTTAAATGGAGATTATTGAAAGATTTAAAAAAAAAACAAATAGTAAATCACCCCTTCTTCGGGTGCCTTTGTAGTTCAAGTGGTTTAAGAACCCTAAATTGATCTTTCACTTAGTATTAGAACAGGGTTCTCTGGCGATTTGGATGGGAATATCTAATTTTGAAAAGGTTAATAAGACATTGTGCTACTTACCTAATAATTCTAATGCTAAAGTTATTTCCATTTCTAAATCTAAAGATTTGAATGGGTACTCTTTAATAATTTATTGGTTACCTCTCTCATTGATTACAAGGAAATTATGACCCAAAAATTGCAGGATGCAGGTAAAAAGAGAAAGCACTAGACTATGGCACTAAAGGTTAATGAAAGGGATATAAATAGCACTTGAGACAATGAGAATGATTACATATGCATGATGATGTGATAATTCAAAATCTTTATAAAGTGGAAATTATAGCATCACCATGAAAGGAATAAAGACAATTTAAGTCAATTTAATAAAGTTTCCTTTAATGATATTTATTTTGAGTGTAAGAAGTCACGGAGTTCAAGGTTCAATTGCCTTAACCTTAAGATTCACCCTACTAAGAAAAAGGGTGAAGAAAAATTTAACTCCAGAAAAGGCAAGGATATGATGCAAAAGGCTTTCTCGGTAAACTTAGCCATGGGCTCATTTGAATAAGAGACATAAGAGGAGGTAAAAAATCTATGATTAATGGATTATAATTTATTTGATAACTCCAATAAAGAAGAGGTATGTGAGCTATCTTATGATGATCTATTTACTAATTATGACCAAGTTCATGCCTCATATAGAAAATTAAGGAAACAATACAACATTTTGATAAAGGAATTTTAACTTTGGAAGAAGAACATTATAGTTTACTTAATATGCATTAAAGTTTAAAATTCAAAAATATCACATTAGATATGGAGCATACATCATAATTAGATGAAATTGATGATTTAAATTAAAAGCATAATAAATTAACCAAGTTACATTAATCTGTGAACAATGACCATATTGAGTTAGAAACAACATTCCAAGAACTAGTGGAAATTGTAGTATAATTAGATACCAACGTAAATGAAATATTAGTTGAAGTAGGATTTTAAAAAAGTGCATATTGATACTTGATTAATAAATTCATTGTGCTACAAGAAAATATTAATGGGACTATACGTACAAAGATTTAATCATACAACATGCATCACACATTCATATGAAGAAATATTACCCCCACATAGGTCAGTGAAACACTTTTTAGGGGTTAGGTATTACTCTTAAGGGATGCTATGACATAAAACATGGAGTTGCATTATGCATAGTAGAACATTAATTGTTTGGATGCCTAAATGTTCATTATATAATAACATGCACAACAATCATACATGGAAGAAATTTAAGGAATGAAAACTTGCTTGCATTCTTGAATCGAACCTTTAAATGAATTTGTGAGGATTCTCTTACAAGATGTCAAGTAAGAGCATGTCGTACTTGGATAGTGACAGGTCAACAAATATAACAAGAGACTTCAAGTAATTCTTCATTCTGGTGGCTAGGAGTAGATGATACGAAGAATTAGTAAACAATACTAATATGAAAGTGGTTAGCTAATGTATAATTGATAAATCTAATGGTTTTGTTTTTGAAAATAGACTTTATGTAGAAGGATTGAAGCATAATTTAGGTAGCATTAGTCAATTGTGTGATAAGGGATTTGATGTTAAAATTTTTTCAAGTGTTGAATAACTTTAAATGGAAAGATAATTCTAGAAGGAAAGTGAATTAATAATGTTTCTATGCTTAATTTTTCTTTCAATGATATTATTGATAGACATTGTTGCATGAAAACTATTATGGATGATTTATGGCTATGACATAGGGGATTAAGCCATACTAGTACGAAAACCTATAAGAGGATTACCTAGATAGGATCTAATTAGAAGCATTCCAAAGCTAGATTTCACAAAGGATCATATGTTTGACACCTATCTATTACAAAAGTAAACAAGGTCATCATTTCATTCTATTAAGGATATCACTACTAGTAGACCACTAGAGATTCTACACATGGATTTGTTTGATCCTACTAGTAAAAATAGTCTTGGCAGTAAGTGCTATGGATTTGTAGTGGTATATGACTTTTCAAGATTCACTTGGGTTATATTCTTATCATATAAGAGAAAGTCATTTGATGAGTTTAAAAATTTTTCCACTTGAATTCTTAGGAAGTTAGGTTATTTAATTTCTACAATCTATAGTGATAATAGTGGAGAAATTGAGAATGAAAGTTTTAAATTAATTTATAAAGAATTTGGGATTGGTCAAAACTTTTTTCCCCCTCAGATACCATAGAAGTATGGTATAGCTAAAAGAAAGAATATGACAGTAGAAGAGGTAGCTAGGGCAATATTTACAGAGTATATTCTTCCTAAATATTTTTTAAAATAGGCAGAGAATACTTTGTGCTATGTGTTGAATATGGTAAACATTAGGTCCAAGCTCAACAAGACACCATATAAATTACTTAAAGGTAGGATACAAAATTTATTCCAAATTTCTATTTTTATTTGTAATTATTTTAAGTTTTTAAGTAAATAATCTCATTTAGGAATATTTATTCTTAGGTAGATGAAGGAGTGTTCTTAGGATATTCCATAGTGGGTAGAGGTTATAAGCTCTTTAATAATAGAACCATTGCTATAGAGGAATCCTCCCAAGTTATACTTAATGAGTCTGATAGATCTATTGAACCAAGGATAGAGGATGATGATGTTGTAGAAATTATTGACCTGAGAAAATGAGAAGAATCTCCAAACCCTTTTCACATAGATTGGTATATTCCTATAGTCACCATAGAGAGCTTATCATATGATATCCAACAATAGGAGTTAGAATCTAACAATGACTTAGTAAAGAGGTTTGACATACTATATTTGTTTCCATAAATGAACTATCTAGTGTAGATCAACCTATTGATCTTTAAGGAAAATCCTTTAAACATTAATTTTTGATCTTTTCTATAAAATAGGAGCTATATCTATATGTTTGAAATTAGTTATGGGAGCTAATTAGTAGACCCACCGATCATAATATTTTTTTTCACAAAAGAGATTTAAAACAAGATGAATAACTTTGGGTTGGCGATCTAAAATAAGGCTAGATTAATGGCTAAAGAGTATAATTAGATAGTAGTGATTCATTTTGAGTATACCTTTGCCACTATAGCTATATTAGAAGCCATTAGAGTTCTCCAAGCTTTTGTATATTTTTGAGGCTTCAAATTATATCGAATTTGATGAGTGAATTTCTTAATTTGGTTTTTCATGAAGATGTTTATGCAAAAAAAACCTAGGATTTGAGAACCCTTATTTTTGAACCATGTTTATAAATTTCAGAAAGCCTTATATGGGTTGAAAGAAGCACCAATGCCTTGGTATGAAAGAATTAGTACCTTTTTCCCACATAAATCATTTGTTAAGGGTAGTGTTGACACCACCATATTATTTTAAAAAATTTAAAATTTTGTATGCATAGTTGAAATCTTTGTTGATAACATATAGTTTCGATCTACCATTGAAAATCTTTACAAAAACTTTTTGGCTACAATGAGTAAGGAATTTGAATTAAGTATTATAGAAGAGCTATGTTATTTTCTTGGATTTAGTGTAAAGTAGAAAGAGGAATGTTCCTTCCATATTTATAAGGATATATTAAAAATTTGTACATGGAGGAATCTATAAGTATAGATACACCTTAACCATTAAGTTATATAATTATGTAAGTAGAAAATTAGTTTATTTTTTTGATAGAAAGCAATAAGTTACATTAATAAAAAAAACAAAGGCAACTACAAAGATGATTCCTCCTTTAACAAATTAAAGAAAGAAGGAGGAATCTTATTCAAGCATAGATCTTCCCAGAACAAATTGCTAAAAAAAGCAAAGTTAGCACACATGTCGGCTAACTTATTACTACTTCTATCTATACATTTGAAAAATACATAGTAGAATTCATTGAAGTAGTCAAAGTTTCCCATATCCTTGAACCCGTCCACCATTGCATGTTGTAGAATTCTAATGACATTAGAATTATCCTTTCAATAATAAGACCTTTATATTTGAACATCCAATCTCTAATCACCTCTTTCAAAGATTTGATAGCTAAGATTTCTAATTGAGATATGTCCTAATGTATACAAGATCTTCCAAAAGCCATAAAAAACTTGTCTTTGTTGTCTCGGAATACACCTCCTATTCCAGCTCTATAAGATGATCGAAGTGAAGCATTATTAATTTTCAACCAATTGAGTGGAGGGGGATGCCAAATATTAGATAGCCTAAATGACTGGTTAGCATCCCAACTGACCAAGTTAAAATTAAAAAACATCTTGGATGTTGAAGTGTAGCTCACGACATTTACAGCAATAAGAGATGTGCTTTCTTCAACTCATTCATGAATGAATCTGTTTCTAACCTTCCAAGATAAAAATATTGCATTGCAAAAAAGATTAAGAAGAATGCAATTATGAAGTATTATGTGCTCCAACCACGTGCAACAGCTTTCAATATTACCAAACAATGGGATCCCAAATCCCCATTTATTTAAGAGTAAGAAAACTTCTCTCACTTTAACACATTTGATGGCAACATTCTCCACACTTTTAGCTTCAATACAACATCTAGCACATAGATCATTGCTCTGTAATCTTCTATAAGCCAAAAATTGATATGTAGGGATTGCATTCTTAAGAAGCCTCCACCAAAAATTTCTACTCGAGAAATCAGTTTTTCTTTCTTGATCCACTTAGAAAACCTTGGCTCAACCTACTGATACTACATACCTTCGAAAGCCAATGATGAGATTGACTTTCCTGAGTTCTGGTATTTCATCTCTAATATGTCTTCCTGAGCATCTTGATTTATTTTAATTTGCACTATAAACTCTACCAGTTCACACCCAAATGATTTAAGGAGTTCATCCACTTTCTAGGTTTTATTATTGATATATTTATCCAGCAAGACAACTTCATCTTCTTGAGGCACTAAAAAAGTTGTCCATTTGTTGATGCATTTATCCAAGATCCAAATGTCTCTATAATCATCAATTAAAGAACCATTTCCAATGCACCATCTAACCATAGAATTGAGGAGCTTACCTCCATCAATTATTAGTTTCCAAGCAGATGAACAACCTTTCTTATTCTCTCTGGAAATAACTTTCCTTCCATACTTAGGTGCAAGTAAATTGTGTAATAATGAATTAGTAATCTGTAAGTACCGCCAAGCTAGTATAGTTCTAAGAGTAGCTGCATTTTCACTTAAAGAAAAGAAAATTAGTGATTAGAAGAGATATAGAGGAATTATAGGATCACCATTTTATTTAACTAGTAGCATACCTAATATTAAGTTTAGTATATGCATATGTGTTAAATTTTAAGCTAATCTAAAAGAATCTCATATTACTACTATAAAGAGAATCATTAAATATCAAATAAGCACCAAAATTTGGGCATCTAGTATCATAGGCATAACACAAACTTTAAAATTGTATTATATTCAGATTTAGACTTTGTTGGGAATAGAGTAGAAAGGAGAATTAGTTTTAGAACTTTTTAAGTCAGAGGATAATCCTTAATTTTCTTGTATAGTAGAAAATAAATTTTTTTAGCCCTATCCACCACTATAGCAGAATATATAGTAGTAGGAAGTTTTTTTTTATTTTTATTTTAATTCCAAAATCCTTTTTGCTTTAGCTTCTATCTTTGGTAGACCTTTACAGATGGACCATGCGACTGCTTTGGTTTCTACACCATCTTTCGTACAAGTTCTATTTGAAATGGATATTTCAATGTAGCAACCCAAGGAAATTTGAATTGGTTTAGAGCTTAATTATTATAAAAAAGAAGTCAAAATTGAAAATTTTCCTATATTTTGTGGTTGTTACAAAATGCATGGTCATGGTAACTCTGAATGCGTTAAATTACATCATAATTAATGGAAATGGAAGGAAGGTGCTAAAGATTTGGATGGGGATAATATCATGAATTCTAATCCTTTATAGGAATTGAATGAGGACCAAATAACTCTAAGGGAAAATCATGTTCATGAATTAGTGGATCACTTATCTTTCCAGGAGGGCAACAAAAAATCTAGTAAATACCAAAACGTCATAGAGAATGTGGATCCTACTAATACTTTTAGAGAGGATGACTAATGGGTGGAGTCCAATTCAGTGGATCAAATAGATGTTATGGTGGTTGAGCATAATAATATGCTTACTAGTTTGTAACTAACTTGTGCTACTAATAAGATCTTAGTTGAAATATGTAATTATACTATTAACAAGAAACCTAATTCATATGTCAATTTTGTGTCAACGTCGCATGTGTAGGTGAATGGTGAGAAAAATTTTGAAGAAGGTGAACTTCATCAAGGGGATTTATTGGAAGGTAATATGAACTTTGGGTCCAATGTAGAAACGAGTTGTAAGGTTTCTCAGACTGTATCTCAACATTTGGTTTCTATGTCTAGTAGTGATAATCAAGATAACATTAATAAAGAAAATGGTGAGGATGGTTATTTCTATTCTATTTATTCTAAAAATAATAAGAAATAAAAGAATCACGTACCTAAATTCCCTTGAACCACTCAATCTCATACTTTACACACCAATTCTTTTGATTAAAACTATTATTTGGAATGTTAGGTGGATTGGATGCCTTTTTAATATAAATAGAGTCAATAACTTGTATCGGTTTACCCTCGGTCATCCTTGACATACGTCCACTCCCCAGAGTCCTCCACTCTGATATTTGCACAAATAAAAAATAACTCTCCTTCTTCTCCCACAGCAAAGCAGAGAAGCCTTTATTTATACAAACTCACATTTAACTTCCCCGGTGTGGCGAAGTTCTGGACGCTATATCACCCTCCCAGTGATGGCAATGGACCTTCTAATTTTTCTCCCTCCTAGAGAAGGAAAAGAACCATTGAGGACTTTAACCTTGAAGGCTCACCCCTAGAGAGCTTCCACAAGACTTACCCTGGCCATAGGAGGAGCAGCGTGCAGTAGGCTCAAAGCAACCGTATGATCCCCTCACACGCAAACTCACCTTCTCCTTCTCCTCATAATAGGCTTGAAGAAACCCTAAAAATTCAATTTAAACATTTCTTTTCGTACCATACGATCATAGATCATACAATACGATTAGTTTAAAATCACTTTCATCCTGGTATGAAGGATATCGAATAGGCAACAATTGTTCAATACATTATACAGTACGATACAAATATCATCTAGTTTGATATACTATATTTCTTCTATTCATACAAAAACGAATGCTAAGATAACCAAATTTTATCTTTATTCATCATCCGATAAGATCTAATTCATACTGTACGATCAATTAAAATATTCAGGTCATCTTATACGATGTATACATCATTCACTATGATTAGTTCAAAAAATTAATGTTTTATCCAGTACAATCTTTGGTATGACCAAAAATAGCCTTGATTCATAGCGCGGTATGATCAAGGTTGTACAGTATAATTATAACAAAATCAAAAGTTTGTCTAGTTTAAATGTTTGTACACCCCAAAATCATCTCGATTCATCGTATAGTATGATCACGATCGTACAGTACGATTACTAATCATTAATTAAGCCTTGATTTAATTGAATAATCAGGGGGTTAATTTTAGCAAGTTTTCAAATATTTCTATAATATGATTGTATTATACTGTACGATGTGTTCAAATTTAAAATATTAAAAACTTGCTTAAATTAATCTGCAATTAGGGTTTCGGGTTGAAAATGAATCTTACAATATGATCGCTATTATATAGTATAATTAGTTCACATAAGATAGTCGTTGAGCCATAGTTTATGATACAATATGATCTACATAAAAATTAATTTTTTCTTAAAAAAAAAAAAGAAATCTCTCCCCCTATGTGTGTGCAAGTTCACTCAGTTTGCATATACTTTTTTGGATAGACTCAATAAACAAAGAAATAAAGAAAATATCTCTATCATTATTTCATTCTATTTACATGCTTATTATTTTTGAGTCCTTTATTTCTATTTACAAAAAGAATAGTACAACTAGATTTTTGGGTTTTAATCATATTGTGGCTAATATCTCTATCATGATTTTGGTTATTTAGAAGGATCCTTTGGTTATTGATACTATATGTGATTTTACTCTAGTCAATTACTATCATATTGGTTATATGAACTCTCATTATTTTGCTTCTTTTGTAGATGCATGTTTATTCCTTAGTAATAAAAAGCTTTTTTGGGTCCAACTTGTTCTTTTCCATAATAGTATTAACTATCCCTGGATGGGGAGTGGCAATTTTAGCACTATCTCCTTTCCAGTTGAAAGACTTGGGGGGTGTATCTCTGTTTACCAATCTATTGATGAGTTTAATAGTACAAAACTTTATTGCAATATCATTGAACTTAAGTATATTGGTAGCAATTTTATTGGAACTGTTGTAATCTTTGGAAAACATTGGATCGTGTTTTGTTTAATGATAATTAGATTAATAATTATACTTCTAACCATGTTGATTCTCATAGTAGAAATCTTTCTGATCATTCTCTTTTGGTGTTATGATTAAGCTTAAAAATGATATCACCATTTGTAACTTTAGATTCTAAAATATGTGGTTACTTGATCACTTTTTTATTGACTTTGATAATAAAAATTGGAATGCCCCAGTCACCAAAGGAAAATGATAATATTTTATTAGCTCAAGAAATTCTAAATGACTTGGATGCTAGGTTGCATTGTGGTAAATTTATCTTCAAATTGGATATTTCCAAAGCTTATGATAATATTGGCTAAAATTTTCCATGTCACATCTTGTACATATTTGCTTTCAATTCTTTTTTTGCTAACTTGATAAAAAAATCAAATTTTTTTGACATTATCAATGGTAAAAGTCATGGTTTTTTAGTCTTATCATGGGTTAAGGCAATGTGATTGAAAGTGCTCTGATAGCACTAAAAAGTTCATTAGGGATGTTAGGCCCAATGAACTTGCCCAAGGCCAATTAAGAGATAGAGGTGAATTGTAAAAGAAGAATCTTTAAATCAAAACACAAACCAAAACCAATATCACCAAAATAAAAGCCAAAGAGAAAAAATTAAATGCGAAATTAATAAAGAAAGAACACACCAGATTTATAGTGGTTCGGTTAAACCTTGACCTACGTCCACTCCTTGGAGGCACCCTCCAAGTATTGCACTAAACTAAGTGTCTCTCCTTTTGCCCCCACAGCTAGGCGGAGAAGCCCATATGAAATCACTTACACCTTCCCCGGTGCGGCAGAGTCGACGGGTACTTTGACACCAAAGAGATCTTCTTCTTTGGTGAACCTCCCTCGAGACAAGCCTTGAATCAGATGGTATTCAGGTGCGAGCTTACTGGAGCAACCATGTGAAACCCCCTCCATACTCTCTTGAGTCCCCCCTTACAGGATCTTCTCCCTCTCTCAAACTCCACCCTTTCCTCACTCCCTTTCAAGCTCTCTCTTTAAGTTTCCCCCTAAATAAAGAAGCTACAATGGCTGGCAAAGACACTTACCAAGGGTCATGTCATAGCTTAAATAGAAGATCTCAAAATGAGCTCATTAATGCAAGTTGTCGACATTATCATCTAGGACGATATAAATATCATTCTGTAAAATAAATATAAATTAAGCTCATCATCCTGGGATGATTTGGGACGATCAGAAGAAAATTTGTTATATCGTCCTGACCGATATAATGATCATCCTGGATGATTAGTTTAACATTGATTTCAATCGTCTTGATCATCGCCTGGAATATATGCTGGCCGATGTAAATCGTCTAGGACATCATCCCGATCGATCCTACAATCATCTCGGACGATGTGATCATATCAATCATCCATTAATGCTTTCCAAAGATTTCAGATCAATTTAGGCATAATTGAGTTAGATTGTCCTAGACGATGTGTATATTGTCCTGGTCGATTTCCTAAAATAATAAATACCTAATCTGATCATGGCGGCTGATTCTTTCAAAATTGAGCTTATTGTCTTGGCTGATATAATTATCATCCAGGCTGATCAGCTTATGAAGGCTACCTTAATGAGGATCCCTAATTAAGGTTTCTTATTTTGGACAGATCGTCCAGGTCGATATAAATATCATCCCGGACGATGTTACCAAAAACAGTTAAATATAGGGAACAGTCAGAAAATCTTCAAAGTTACAAAACATCAGGAGCCACACTAAATATAATAGACTCAAGAAAGGTAAAAGTGTAAAAACTGACTCAGACCTAGTCTACCCAATCTTGAGCTGGTTCCAAATTACAGTCTAAACGTGTGGACCTGAAATGTTAGTAGAAAAGGCCGTCATAGAGAAATAGAAGTGTTTTCTATCATCAAAAACATAAATCATGAAAACAGATCTGCAACAATCTCCCCCTTTTTGAATATGGCAAACAATTCAATTTGAATTTGCAAAAAGGAACATTTTCTCCTAATTTCCCCCTCACCAGAATAACACTTTAAAAAATAGGGGAGATAAAACAATTTTTGTTGTTTTAATTTTTTTGAAAAGAAAAAAAAAAGATACAAATTCAACAGTACGTTCTCTCCTCTAACATTATAAAAAAGAGAGGAGGCACAAATAAAAAACAAAAAGAACAAAAGACAAAAACATTCTCTGATCTAGTGAAAAACAAATATTCTTAAAATGAGAAAATTACCCCTTGGTTTTAATCAAAAACTTAGTAGATTAGATTGACAACTTATAGCCCAGAAAAGGTTAGAAATTCAGAATTTTATAATCTAAACTCAAGTTCTTTAAAAAGGATCAAAAACATTTAAATTCCATATCTAAATCAAAGAATAAATTAGAAAAAGAAACACTAATTTTTCAAAACTCCTTTCATAGAATATATCTAATAGAAGATTAATGTACGAATTGTTGAATTAGGAATCAAGATTTTCAAACTCAAGTATCAAAAATATCAGGGGTTTTCTTAAGCTATTAAGAAGTACAAGAATAGTAAACATTAAACTTTATGGGCTCATTTTATGCCTCTTGTCAATTGAATGGCGCTCTTTGCCCATCTTTTGATTTTTGATATACTTTGTGTATATTTTTCAATTTGGCATGTTTGCACATCTTTTATTTTTGGCATCATTGTCCAATTTTTTATTAATATGATACATTTCTAAAATATTTAAAACAAAAGTAAACCCATCCTATTGATAAAGCGAATTCTTGTTTAAAAAAATTATGAGTTAGATTTAACAACTTGCAAAAGATCTCTATGCGATAAATAAAATGTAGGGAGATAAAAAATTTTAGTTTCAAAGACTAATTTAAAATATGAAAAAGATTTTAAATCAAAAGTAGAATAACCTTTTTTAAGAAATAGAGATTGAGAGTCAAAATCATGAGTTTTCTTCCTTTAACTGATTTTAGATAAGTCAATCACAACTTATCAAAGATTTTAAGAAAAAATAGGAAGTAGATTTTCATTTTTAAAGAAGTGGATGTGTTTTTTTTTTATCAGCAAAAAAATTTCATGACACAAAAAAATTCAAATAAATAAACAAAGAAAAAAAATATAAAATAAAACTGAAACAAAACAAAAAACAAAAAATAACTAAAAACAAAATACAACACAAACACACAAATAAGGCTTTTAACCATTATCTTTCTCCTGGTCTGTTGCTTCAGAAACTAGGTCTTCCCAGGAGATTTTTTGCTTTTCATTATTTCCCCAGTTTAAAATTTGCTTCGCTTTACCTTTTTCTTTCGCAGGAAGAATTCTTAAATTAGGGCACTAATTTTTCATATGTCCAGGCTTCCTATATCGAAAGCAAATAACGTCAGAATAAATATTAACATCCATACCATTTTTACCATTCTTCCATTTTTGTTGATGCTTATGATTTGGTGAGCTTTTTAATTTTCCTGTCAAGTCATTGCTTTCATCACCAACTAAGCTATCTTTTTCCATATTTTCAGCTTTTAGAACAATCATTTCCCCTGCATCCAAAAGTCTTTGGCCCAAACTTTGCCCGTAGACAATGAGTGAGCCAATCAAATTATCAATAGAATAATCATTCAAATTTTTTGATTCACAAATAGCAATAATTTTAGCATCAAACTTATCCAGTAGACAACAAATAATTTTTTTAACTTTTTCAAAATTTGAAAGTTCTTTTCCTAAAGCATGCAATGATGTCACAATTTGATTAAACCTAGTATACATGTCTAAGATTATCTCATAAGGTTTCACGGAAAACAATTTAAAATCATGCATTAACATATTCAACTTGGATTGCTTGATTTCACTAGTGCCTTCGTATATGGTGTGTAGTTTATCCCAAATTTCCTTACCAGTACTGCACGTGAATGCTAACATAAAATCTTTAGAATTTAAAGCACAGAAAAAACAACATAAAGATTTTGCATTCAATTGAGCATCGATTCGTTCATCTCTATTCCATTGACTAAAAGGAATTTCATTTTTAATTCCATCTAAAATACGTGACAGTGATGAATAACCAGTTAAAATCATATGCCACATGCGAAAATCAATCGATTGCAAAAAAATAGACATGCAAATTTTTCAAAAATTAATTGTAATAATTTCCAACAAAGGAGGTCTGGTGATTGAATAACCTTATACAATATTATGATTTGTAAAATTAGCCATGGATTAAAATTCAAAAGCTTTTAAAAACTAGATTTTATGAACACTGCTCCGATATCATTTAAAAGCGCTCTGATAGCACTAGAAAGTTCGTTAGGGATGTTAGGCCCTATGAACTAGCCCAAGGCTAATTAAGAGATAGAGGTGATTTGAAAAAGAAAAATCTTTAAATCAAAACACAAACCAAAACCAGTATAACCACAATAAAAATCAAACTGCAGAAATTAAATGTGGAAGTAATAAAGAAAGAACACAGCAGATTTATAGTGGTTCGGTCAAATCTTAACCTACGTCCACTCCTTGGATGCACCCTCCAAGTATTGCACTAAACTAAGTGTCTCTCCTTTATCCCCCACAGCTAGGCGGAGAAGCCCTTACAAAATCACTTCCAGCTTCCCCGGTGCGACAGAGTCGCCGGGTACTTTGACACCAAACAGATCTTCTTCTTTGGATAACTTCCTTCGAGACAAGCCTTGAATCCGACTGTATTCAGGTGCGAGCTTGCCGGAGCAACTGTGTGAAACCCCTTCCCCACTCCCTTGAGTCCCCCTCACAGGATCTTCTCCCTCTCTCAAACTCCACCCTTTCCTCACTCACTTTCAAACTCTCTCTTCAAGTTTCCCCCAAAAGAAATAAGCTACAATGGCTGCCAAAGATACTTACCAAGGGTCATATCATAGCTTAAATAGAAGATCTCAAAATGAGCTCAATAATACAAGTTGCCGACATTATCGTCCAGGACGATATAAATATCATCCTGTACAGTTAGTATAAATTAAGCTCATCAGCCTTGGACAATTTGGGACGATCAGAAGAAAATTGGTTATATCGTCCTGATCGATATAACGATCGTCCTGGATGATTAGTTTTAAATCGATTTCAATCATCTTGATCATCGCCTTGAAGAGATGCTAGCCAATGTAAATCGTCCAGGACATCGTCCTGACCGATCCTACGATCATCCCAGACGATGTGATCGTATTAATCAGCCATTAATGCTTTCCAAAGATACTAGATCAATTTAGGAATAAATGAGTTAGATTGTCCTAAACGATGTGTATATTGTCATGGTCGATTTCTTAAAATAATGAATACCTAATCTGATCATGGCGGCTGATTCTTTCTAAATTGTGCTTATCGTCCTGGTTGATATAAGTATCGTCCAGGCCAATCAGCTTATGACGGCTGCCTTAATGAGGATGCCCTAATTAGGGTTTCTTATGTAAGACAGATCGTCCAGGTCGATATAAATATCATCCCGGATGATGTTACCAAAAACAGTAAAATATATGGAACAGTTAGAAAGTCTTCCAAGTTACAGAACATCATGAGCCACACTAAATACAATAGACTCAAGAAAGGTAAAAGTGTACAAACTTACTCAGTCCTAGTCTACCCAATCTTGAGCTGGTTCCAAATTGCAGTCTAAACGTGTGGACCTGAAATGTTAGTAGAAAAGGCCGTCATAGAGAAATAGAAGTGTTTTCTATCATCAAAAACATAAATCATGAAAATAGATCCGCAACAATGTCCCCCTTTTTGAAGATGGCAAACAATTCAATTTGAATTTGTAAAAAGGAACATTTTCTCCTAATCTCCCCCCTCACTAGAATAACACTTTAAAAAATAGGGGAGATAAAAATATTTTTGTTGTTTTAAATTTTTTGAAAAGAAATAAAGGATACAAATTCAACAGTACGTTCTTCCCCTTTGATATTATCAAAAAGAGAGGAGGAACAAACAAAAAACAAAACGAATAAAAGACAAAAACATTCCCTGATCTAGTGAAAAAATAAATATTCTTAAAATGAGAAAGTCACCCCTTGGTTTTAATCAAAAACTTAGTAGAATTGGATTGACAATATATAGCCTAGAAAAGGTTAGAAATTCAGAATTTTATAATCCAAACTCAAGTTCTTTAAAAAGGATAAAAAACTTTTTAATTCAATATCTAAATCAAAGAATAAATTAGAAAAATAAACACTAATTTTTCAAAACTCCTTTTATAAAATATATCTAATAGAAGATTAATGCACGAATTGTTGAATCAGGAATCAAGATTTTCAAACTCAAGTATCGAAAATATCAGGGGTTTTCTTAAGCTATTAAGAAGTACAAGAATGGTAAACATTAAACTTTGTGGGCTCATTTTATGCCTCTTGTCAATTTGAATGGTGCTCTTTGCGCATCTTTTGATTTTTGATACACTTTGTGTATATTTTTCAATTTGGCGTCTTTGCGCATCTTTTATTTTTGGCATCAGTGGCCAATTTTTTTTTAATATGCTACCTTTCTAAAATATTTAAAATAAAAGTAAACCCGTCTTATTGATAAAGCGAATTCTTGATTAAAAAAATTATGTGTTAGATTCAACAACTTGCAAAAGATCTCTATGCG
The DNA here is from genome assembly GCA_019514585.1 of Dendrobium officinale. Lineage (NCBI taxonomy): Eukaryota > Viridiplantae > Streptophyta > Magnoliopsida > Asparagales > Orchidaceae > Dendrobium > Dendrobium officinale. The sequence goes on from CM033689.1 coordinate 16,594,511, forward strand.
ATAAATAAAATATAGGGAGATAAAAAATTTTAGTTTCAAAGACTAATTTAAAATATAAAAAATATTTTAAATCAAAAGTAGAATAACCTCTTTTAGGAAATAGAGATTGAGAGTTAAAAATATGAGTTTTCTTCCTTTGACTGATTTTAGATAAGTCAATCACAACTTACCAAAGATTTTAAGAAAAAATAGGAAGTAGATTTTTCATTTTTAGAAAAGTGAATCTATTTTTTTTATCAGCGAAAAAATTTCATGAAACAAAAAAAATTCAAAGAATAAATAAAGAAGAAACATAAAAAAAAAACCGAAACAAAACAAAGAATAAAAAATAACTAAAAACAAAACACAACACAAACACACAATTAAGGCTTTTAACCATTACCTTTCTCCATGTCTGATGCTTTAGAAACCAGGTCCGCCCAGGAGATTTTTTACTTTTCATTATTTCCCCAGTTTAAAATTTTCTTCACTTTACCTTTTTCTTTCGCATGAAGAATTCTTAAATTAGGGCACTAATTTTTCATATGTCCAGGCTTCCTACATCGAAAGCAAAAAACTTCAGAAGAAATATTAACATCCATACCATTTTTACCTTTCTTCCATTTTTGTTGATGCTTAAGCTTTGGTGAGCTTTTTAATTTGTCTGTCAAGTCATTGCTTTCATCACCAACTATGCTATCTTTTTTCATATTTTCAGCTTTTAGAACAATCGTTTCACCTGCATCCAAAAGTCTTTGACCCAAACTTTGCTCGTAGACAATGAGTGAGCCAATCAAATTATCAATAGAATAATCATTCAAATTTTTTGATTCACAAATAGCAACAATTTTCATGTCAAACTTATCCATTAGACAACATAGAATTTTGTTAATATCTTTAAAATTAGAAAATTCTTTTCCTAAAGCATGTAATGATGTCACAATTTGAATAAACCTAGCATACATGTCTAATATTGTCTCATAAGGTTTCATGGAAAATAGTTCAAAATCATGCATTAACATATTCAACTTGGATTGCTTGATTTCACTAGTGCCTTCGTATTTTGTGTGTAGTTTATCCCAAATTTCCTTACCAGTAGTGCACGTGGATACTACGATAAAATCTTCAGAATTTAAAGCATAGAAAAAATAATTTAAAGATTTTGCATTCAATTGAGCATAGATTCGTTCATCTCTATTCCATTGACTAAAAGGAATATCTTTTTTAATTCTATCAAAAATATGTGACAGTGATGAATTGTCAGTTAAAATTATATGCTACATGCGAAAAATCAATCGATTTCAAAAAAATAGACAAATAATTTTTTTAAAAATCAAATGTAATATTTTCAAACAAAGGAGGTCTGGTGATTGAATAACCTTCTGCATTATTATGATTTGAAAATTTATCCATGGATCGAAATCCAAAAGCTTTTAAAAACTAGATTTTATGAACATTGCTCTGATACCACTTAAAAGTGCTCTGATAGCACTAGAAAGTTCGTTAGGGATGTTAGGCCCTATGAACTTGCCCAAGGCTAATTAAGAGATAGTGGTGAATTAGAAAAGAAAAAACTTTAAATCAAAACACAAACCAAAAACAATATCACCACAATAAAAACCAAACTGCGGAAATTAAATGTGAAAGTAATAAAGAAAGAACACAGCAGATTTATAGTGGTTCGGTCAAACCTTAACCTATGTCCACTCCTTGGAGGCACCCTCCAAGTATTGCACTAAACTAAGTATCTCTCCTTTAGCCCCCACAGTTAGGTGGAGAATCCCTTACAAAATCACTTCCACCTTCCACGGTGCGGCGGAGTCACCGGGTCCTTCGACACCAAAGAGATCTTCTCCTTTGGTGAACTTCCCTCGAGACAAGTCTTAAATCCGATGGTATTCAGGTGCAAGCCTGCCGGAGCAACTGTGTGGAACCCCCTTCACACTCCCTTGAGTCCCCCCTCATAGGATCTTCTCCCTCTCTCAAACTCCATCCATTCCTCACTCCCTTTCAAGCTCTCTCTTCAAGTTTCCCCCAAAAGAACGAAGCTACAATGGCTGCCAAGTGTCAAGTCATAGCTTAAATAGATGATCTCAAAATGAGCTTATTAATGCAAGTTTCTGACATTATCATCCATGATGATATAAATATCATCCTGTACGGTTAGTACAAATTAAGCTCATCAGCATGGGATAATTTGGGATGATCAGAAGAAAATTAGTTATATCGTCCTGGCCGATATAACGATTGTACCGGACGAATAGTTTAAAACCAATTTCAATCATCCTGATCATCGCCCGGAATAGATGCTGACCGATATAAATCATCCTGGACATCATCCCGACCGATCCAATGATTCATGCCGGATGATGTGATTATCAATGAGCCATTAATGTTTTCCAAAGATACCAGATCAATTTAGGCATAATTGAGTTAAATTGTTCTGGACGATGTGTATATCATCCTAGCCAATTTCCTAAAATAATGAATTCCTAATCTGATCATGGTGGCTGATTCTTTCTAAATTAAGCTTATCGTCCTGGCTGATATAAGTATCGTCCAAGCTGATCAACATATGACGGCTTCTTTAGTGAGGATGCCCTAATTAGGGTTTCTTCTTTTAGACAGATTGTCCAGGTCAATATAAAAATAGTCCCAGAGGATGTTACTAAAAATAGTAAACTCTAGGGAAGAGTCAACAAATCTTCCAAGTTATAAAATATCAGAGCCACACTAAATATAATAGACTCAAGAAAGGTAAAAGTGTACAAACTGACTCAGACCTAGTCTACCCAATCTTGAGCTGGTTCCAAATTGCAGTCTGATCGTATGGACCTGAAATATTAGTAGAAAAGGCCGTGATAGAGAAATAGAAGTGTTTGCTATCATCAAAAACATAAATCATGAAAATAGATCCGCAATAGTGATCCTCTCTCTCTCTCCAGTCCTCTTCATTATTTCCATGGTGTTTTAGACCAACGATCTTACTAATATCTATGAAACTTTTCCTAAAAAATATTATAGAACTATGGGTACTTTCCTGTTTCTCATTTATTTTTAGCTAATGATGTGATTATTTTTTCTAATGCGTCGATTAATAAGGTCAAAAATCTCTTGAGGTTCCAAAATTTGTTTGAAACGTGTAGTGATCTTTTTGTTAATAAAAATAAGAGTTTCTTTATTATTTGTAGTAAGGTTTCCCATAATCGTATTAACACTATTCAACATTATACAAAATTTGTTCAAGGGTCTTTACCTATTAAGTATTTAGTGGTCCCACTTTACCTGTAAAAGAGTCTCCTCTCTTAGGACTCAAATTTCCTTAGTTACGGGGTTATATTACCTCTAATTAAAAGATTTTTATGTTATTTTTTGAATTATTTTTTTTGAACCTTGCAACCTACCCATATTGTGCGTAATAGAGTTGAGAAATTAATTAATAAATTCTTCTAATGTGGCTTTAATGTGAACTCCAAAATTATTTGGTCCTCTTGGAATAATTACTATGGGGTTTTGAATAAAGGGGCTTTAGGTTGTAAGAATATGTATAATTTATCTCAAGCATTTTCCTTTAAATTGTGCTATAATTTTTTTGTTGTCAAACTTTATGAATGATAAGTATTATGTGTGCAAGCATCCTACTATGTGTGATTACAAAAATGGGGGCTCTAGATTTTGGAATTGTCTTTCTAACATTAAATGGAGTGTTATACCCCAGGTTAAATAGGGGCTTGGCTGACTGAACATCGATTTCTTGCAAGACTAGTGGCTCGGAGGTATGTCCATTTATCCCATTTTGAATTCTATCTCCACTAGCACTACTAAAGTTAACTCTTTTATCACTGATAACATAGTGGGCTATATTAAACTAGTTAATAACCGTCCTAGAAATGTCATGTTCAAAATTCTTAATCGGCCCATTCATTTTGATTTTGAAGATTTGTTATTATGTGATTTGTCTCATAATTGCATGTTTAATTTAATGGATGCTTGGAGTATATTTAGGGAAAAAAGCCATTTGCTATGATTTGGCACAAAAGTATCCCTAAGACCATTTGTATTTTTATGTGGAGAAATTTGTTTAAGTATATCCCTACTCATAACAACTTGAGGAAAAAAGTCTTTATTATTACTTCTAAGTTCTAATCTTGCTTCCATGTGGAAAACATGTAGCATGTGCCTATCTGTGGTCTGATTGCTATTAAAATTTGTTATTATTTTGATGACATCTTCAATTTGAATATTTTCAATGCTACTATACCTATTAAAGCTCTACTTAATGCTTGGTTCATCAATTCTAAAGGGCATATCATAAATTTCATTCCTTCCTTGATTTTAAGGTACTTATGGATTGCTAGAAATAATGATGTGTTAATAACATTCGCATGGATGCCTGACATATTACTAAGAACATTAAGGACAAAGTTTTAAAACTTTTCACTGCAAAGCTTGTGACCTCAAAAAATTTTAAGAAATACTTTTTTGCTGCCCATCACTTTGGTATTGTTTTGTGTTCAGGGTCCATATAATCTTTAGTTTGTTATGTGTTCCATTTTGCTTTATTTTCTTATGTTTCTCTTCTTTTTATAACATCAAAGGGGGAGAACTTGTTGTATTTTTGTTTGAGTTGCATATGTTCATATTATATTTGCTTTAATTTATATGTTATGTAGTTATTAAATGTTTTTTATTTTAAAGAAAATAAAAACTTTTTGATTTCCCCTATTTTTTATATAATTTTCTTAGTGAGGGGAGAGTAGGAGAAAAATATTTTTTAATTTGCAAATTTATCCAGTGTTATTTTCCATCATAAAAATGGGGAAATTATTACATCTCAAGCTCAAATGTTTATATTTTTTATAATAGCAAACATTATGGCTCACATCCTTATATATACTTGTATTTGTAATATATATTTATTTGTGAGTGTACTAATATTTTAAGAACACCATGCACCATCAAATGATGATTCAAGACTAAAGATTGAGTAGTATAGCTTATGATATAATGTTTTTTGTCATATTCATTGATGTATTTATGACTTCTTGAGTCAAGTCCTATAAGGGTGTATGCTAGTTAGATTACCATGCACACATACACTCAAGGGGAGTGAGATTGAGTCAAAACCAGAAGTTCAAATTTTGAACTCATCATACTGTATGAATTATTTCATACTGTATAATCAGCTCATCTAACTAATTATACAGGGTGATTTAGATTGTCCAAGATGATCAATTATGATCTTGAAAAATATCCATTAATCATAATTTATGCAAGTTTTTAATATTTAAATTTTTTTCTAATCATCCAGGATGATATACATCATACTGAATAATCTATGACTATTATGCCTAAATTAATCTTATGATTAGTCTATCAAATCTACTTATTTTTTATATTCTAATCTTACTGTATGAACAAGATCGTATTGTATGATCAACATTAATGATTTTGGTCTTCCTATATTTCACCATGAATGAACTGCATTTTATTTGAACTAATCATCCAGGATGACAACAAAATAATACTTGACTATCTGTTTAATTACTTTAACTAATCATACCGCCTAATGCTGATTGTACTGGCTAAATGATTTGTTTTATATCATATAAGATGATCTTAGGACTGTAATGTATGTTCTTTGATGATTGAAATGATTTTTTAGGGTTTTTAAAGCCCTCTATTTAAGCTTTCTCTAAAAATATTATAAGTGTCTTTGGCATGCATTGAGTTTATGTTCTTCTAGAGAAAACTTAAAGATAGAGCCTTGAAACAGAGAGGTAAAGGTGGAGTTTGAGAGGGAGAATATCCTTGTGTATTTCAAGGGAGTGTGGATGGGGGTTCACTCGGATGCTCTGACAAGCTTGTATTTTAATACCATCGGATTTAAGGTTTGTCATGAGCGAGGTTTTTGAAAGAAGAAGACCTCTTTGGTGTCAAAGGACCCGAATACTCCATCACACTGGGGAAGCTTAAAGCGATTCAATGTTCTCTACCTCACCAGGATGGTAAAAAGGAGTCCAGGTTCTCTGCCTCACTAAGAAAGCAAAAAAGGAGTCATGGTTCTCTACATATAAAAGGAGTACAATCCTCTGAAAAAAATTGGGTTATTGGAAGTAATTTTAAAAGGGCTAAAGGAGGGTCACTAAAGGTTTAGTGCAATATTTTGAGTGGGTGACTATGGGTAGTGGACGTAGGTCAGGTTGACCAAACCATAATAAATTTTGGTGTGTTTGTTCTTGGTTTTATTTTTTCACTCTTTATTTTCCTTATTTATTTTTGTGATAACTATATGGTTGCTAATCTTTAATTTTCTATTATTTTGAAATTACTTTGATTCTTCATCAAGAGATAGAGTTATTTGTAAAATGCAATTAAATTAAAAAATAGACCAATGGATTTATTTTAATAATAAAATAGAATTTGGAGTATTAAATTATCCAAAAGATAAAAACTGTATTCACTTATGTTTTTTTTATGAAAGTAAACTAATGTTTAATGCATTGGTATTCATCTGTAAATTATTCCCATGTCATAGAAAAAAACTAAGGTAGGGTTTATTCTAATTCTAGGTTATAGACTTTATATAAGGGCAGTCCCCTATAGTTAAATACATCTCTTAACAGAATACTTTTGAAAAAAGTGAAGATTAATGTTTTAAAACTAATGTACATTTAAAGAAAGGCTTGGGCTGTCAAAATTTTAGTGTATATAAACTTTAGATTAAATAATATGTACATAATCACACAACATAATAATGCATGAATAATAATGTATAAATGCTTGATGAAATAAGTTAAAGTTTTAAAATATTTTGAATCTGATGATAGTGGTTGTTGAATTTATTATCCCAACGATAATTAACATAGGTTTGAGGAAATACGGCAGATATCTAGAGCAGATCCTAATTGGCCCCCAAACTGATGTTAGGAAATTCAAAGCTAAAAGTAAAATGCAATTAAATTTTAGACTCATTTAAATTTATTTCTAATGCAATACATGTCAGTTAACTCTTTGAATGATTAAATCAAATATGAAGCAGTTTTAAAAAACTTAAAATAATTTTTTTCCTGAAGATTGCACAATTTTCACTTGATAGGCTTGCACACTAAAATGCTAGGTGGCCTACTAGAACCCGCTGGCTAAGAGGAGTCTAATAAGGAAGAAAAAGTTCAAAAAGAATGCATGAGACCCTTAGTGATCATAGCTTACATCTTAAAGTTGTTAGAGTTTCTATGTGAGCTCAAAAAGTTTAAATTTTATAAAAGTTTAAAAGATTTTTAGTGTGCCCTAACAATCCTCCAATTTTTTTGCCTAAAATAAAATATAGCATGTAATCACAAAAAATAATAAAAAGCATGTAATCCTAATAGTACTTAGAGTAAACAAATCAAATTAATTATATAAATTCAACAGTCCATATACCCAGTGCCACTTAATATTAAAACGTAGAAATTATAAAAAGTAATGTGGCTTGGTACCACTAGCCATAACCTGTATTCTACTACCAAGACAAAGTAACTTTTAGAATGGGATTCTTCTCGGTCATCCCTTTTTCATCCTTCAGCAGGATCCATGGATATTTCAGGTCCTGATATCCAAATGATAAAAAAAACCCTCCCTTAAAAGTGGCATTATCTTTCATCTTTAGATATTTGAAATTATCCTAACTTAGTTTTCTAAATGGAGGGGAACTCTCCCCTATGGAATGTCCTCTCCTCTTAAAAATCTAAGTTGGATATATAAATTCCAACTTAAATTATCACTTTTACAACACTTAATTACAAATCAAATAAATCAAATTACATTAACCATTAAAATAAAAATCCAGACTCAAATATTTTGCAGAGCTATCCTAAATAATCAGAAGTTAATTAAACATCCTAAGAAGTTAATATTTATTAAAATACTTAAAACTCAATAACAACCACATTTTATTTAAAGGGGTACTTAGCATTTAACTTAGCACTTGCATAAAAATCAATTAAAGTAAACTTAATCATGCCATATTTATTTTAATTTCCCTTTATTAACATGTCCTCCTACATTCAATCATGTGAGCATTCCAGATGATTCAAAACCTAAGAGTAATCTAACACCAATCAAATAAATTAACAAATTTTATTTAAAATAAATAATCAATCACATCAAACACTTAATTATAATAAGCAGCATATAATAAAAGCTCAAAAAATCTGACATATAATAGTAAGAAAGTAAATCACTAACCTAGCATTAGACTATAGTTGATTGTCCTAGCAAACCATCTAAACTATATGAGGTTGGATATGTTGTTTAGATATCATCTATATAGGGTAATTAGTTGATGTTATTTGACTTTCTGGTTGGTTGAAAGGTTTTAGGGAAAATTTAGTTAATGTTTAAATATTAAGGAAATTTATTTTAAGATTTTTCTTAAATATTAAATGGCTACCCCTTGTTAATCACCAAGGACATGATGTTTATTTTGTCTTCTTTAAGGCTAAATTAATAGCCTCATATGACCTCGTTACCAAGTTGTAATCAATATAGTTGAGTGAATTTAATTGGTTGAAACATAAATGTTAATGAATTTTAGAGAAATTGATTATTTGCTTATTTTTAATGGTGGATTAAAGTTTTCTTGGTTTTTACGTTAAATATTAAATTTATAGAATTTTCTAAATGCATTAATTAAAGGGGTCAAATTTGACTTTTTAATTTAGATTGATTTGTAAAAAGTTGATATTTTTCTTAAATATTAGACCTTAATATGAGTAACTAGACATTAAGTTAGTTTGATTTAAATTTTCTGTATTAAGTTATGAGTTTTCAAAGTTTGAGTGAAATTCAAACTTAGAGTTGACAAAAAAGTTAACTTTTTAATTTTGAATTATCTCTAATGTTTTGGCATTTTTAATGGAGTTGAATGCCTTTGTTTTTGCTAAATTAAGAATTTTTCTGGAATTATTTATTATTTTTAGATGTTTGGGTATTTATATGAATTTTTAAATATGTTTAATTAGAAGGGTTTTAATGATTTGAATCCCAATGAATTCTAAACTTCTCAAAATCAACTCCAAAGGTCAAACATGACCTAAGTATGTGTCCTCACTTATTTTAGAATTTTTTGGGTGTTTTTTAATTATTTATAACTAAATTAATTAATTAAATATTTATTTTTATTTAAAATTAAATTAATAATGAAATTGATGTCAGATCAAAGGGCTTTTAATTTTCCTTGGTTAAGTGTTGAATTCTAGTCAGTTTGAGGTATTATTTCTTATTTTATTTTTTTTATTTAAATTTATTAAAAATTTTAGATTTTGAAGGCTTTTTTAGAGGATAAATTTTAAATCAATTAATTAAATTACTTATTGAATTTTAAAATCACTGAAAAATTTTCATAAGGTAGAGAAAGCCACTAAGTCGTTTAAGTGGTTCAATATCATCATGATTGGACATGTATTTTAATTTTTAAAATTAATCAAATTTTATAAACAAATCTTTAATTTTTGTCCTTAAAATGTCACTAAGATTAATGAGCTTAAATTAATGTTTATCTAACCCTTGTCACACATATAGATACACAAACAAATACAATGAAGTTTTTAAAACTAGAAGATCCTAAGCTAAATGCAAGTGCAATACTAAGATACAAAATTAAAGCATGTTTAAACAAATACAACTCTTAGATAATGATAAATTAACAATATAATTACCCATTATTTCATCCCCTTCAATTAAATTCCATCAAGCTCAATATATGATTAAACTTTCAAGAATCCACTCAAGGCACTCAAATATTTAATATATATAATTTATAATGAAATTTTATAATTAAAAAAAAATTATTTTTGAATTTAAAAAAATATAATTTTAATATAATTTGAAAAAACTTAATAAAAATTATGAAAAATAAGAGGAAACTCAAAAAAATTTCAAAAAAAGTTAAAATTTAATTAAATATTAGCTAAATACCCAATACTTCAATTTAAAAATATTAAAAATATAATACTTATTTATTTTTTAAATTAATTTTTAATTAAAATACATAAAATTCTAAAAATTTTTAGATATTATATTATTTTTTATTTGTAATTTGAATTTTAAAGAATTTTGTAAATTTGTAGTAATTTTTTTTTTTTGCAAAGAAAAGCTTAAGAGCTTTATTAATAAAGAGAAAAATCTGCTTTACTCTCTACAATCATCTAACTCCTTTTCTAACAAACTAATGAAAGAAGGATGGATATCGCTCAAAGTAACATCATTCTAAATAAAAGAGCTAAAGTAAGCAAAGTTAGCAGAAAGATCGGCTAACTTATTACTTCCCCTATCTACATAGTTAAAAACAACAAAATCGAAATCTTTAATAAAGGAGAGGTCAATCGATTCATTACCACTTTTCTTCGCCATCTCCTTGATGAAATTGCTCACATTCATGTTGTCCCCTTCAATGATAAGACCTTTGTAGTCTATCATCCATTCTTTAATCACTAGCTTAATAGCAAGGATGGATTGAAGTTCTACTGCCGCTGCGTCCCAATGAATAAGAGACTTTCCAAAAGCCAACAAAACCCACCATAATGATCTCTAAAAACTCCTCTGATTCCTTCCTTGTATGAATTGTGAAGGGTAGCATCTATGTTTACTTTAACCCAATCAGGTGGAGGAGAATGCATGAGTTCAGCAACCTAGGAGGTTGATTAGCACCCTCAATACCTAAACTTGAGCAGCTTAAAATTTTTAAGACTATCGTACTACAAACTGCATCAGAAGTAGACATAACCAAACTGTAATTTTTTCCTTCATAAACATATATATTCCTTGCCTTCCAGGAATGATATATTGCGTTACAAAATAAACTCTTCATGCATGAGTTTTTCGAATCCAGCCATATGTAACAAGCTTCCAAAGAGGTAATTTTGGAATGCCAAAACCCCATTTGTTTAAAATATCCAACACCTCCTTAGTCTTCCTGCAACTGAATATGATGTGATCAATGTTCTCAACTTCTTCACACCCTCTAGGAAACTTATCATTCCCTTAAAATCTCTTATAACAGAGAAAATGATAAGTTGGTATGGCGTTGTTAATCATGTTAAGAGAGTTGCTTTTTGCATGTTTTACATTCTTGCAACTTGTAAAGTTTTGATGATTTCAAATATTATTATTTTAAAGTTTTATTTTCTCCTAACACTTTTTAGAAGAATTATTTTTGCTCTTGTGTGGACTAACATTTCAGGAAAATCGAACTCCAAACTAATGAAGACTTCAAATCAATATTAAGCATGAGATAATTTGTAAATTGAAGCTTGTACTTTTCATTGTATTGAGTTTAAGAGGGAGTGATTTTAATTTAGTAAATTAGCACACACACACTTAGGGAGATCTTGAAAATTCATACTGATCGTACAGGACGAACCATGTTTGTACGGGATGATCAAGTCAGTTATTCCCTTGAAAGAGCAATGGAATGAACAGGAAGTGAGAAAATTTTTCTAAGTCCTAATCATCTAGACAAACTCCAATTCATCCCAGGATAAAATGCTCTCTAGAAAATTTTCGTTTAGATGAAATCCTATATTCGGCTCAGGATGAAATGCTCTCTGTAAAAATTTCGTCCAGACGAACTCCAATTCATCCCATGTTGAAATGCTCTTCGGAAAATTTTCATTCAGATGAAATCCTATTCGGCCCAGGATGAAATGATCTCTGTAAAAATTTCATCCAGATGAACTCTTATTCATCCCAGGATGAAAATTCTCTATCCATTCTAATTTTTATAACTTATTGCAGTTTGTCGAAACTGACCCATGGTATAATTGTTTGTACTGGATGATAATCAGGTATGAAGTCAATTCATACCAATATACATAGGGTTCATATGCAACTTATTTAAGTCAGTTCGTCCAAGACGAAACACAATCGTATGGGACGATCCACTATGTACAGACTTGTTTGGACGGTTTTATATGACTTTCCTATATAAAGTCCAATTAGAATTCCCTCTTAATCTTTTTGCCTATTGATCTTCATACTAACTGAAGGGAGACTTCACTCTACTTGTGGTTTTTTATTACTTCACTCTTTTCTCTCTTCCTTCTAGATTTCCTGTTAAAAGATCTATCAAAGAGATTTAGTTCTCTGCAGACACTTGGATAGAGTGAAAGGACAAAGGGTTCTCTGCCCACACTTGGAGAGTGTGAAAGGATGAAGGGTTCTCTGCCTACACCGGGAGAGTGTGAAAGGATGGACGGTTCTCTTCCAACACTAGAAAGAGTGTAAAAGGATGACAGTTCTCTGCCTACACTGGGACAGTTTGAAAGTATGGACTGTTCTCTGCCAACACTAGGAATAGTGTAAAAGGATGACGGTTCTCTACCTACACTGGGAGAGTGTGAATGAATGGACGGTTCTCTACCAACACTGGGAAGAGTGTAAAAGGATGACGGTTCTCTACCGCACCGGGTAGTGGTGGAATAGAGTTTTTTAAAGGCTTCTCTGCCTTGCTGTGGGTGCAAAAGGAGAGTCACTAGTGGTATTAGTGCAATACTTGGAGGGAGCCTCTAGGGAGTGGATGATGATCGTGTTTGACTGAACCACTATAAATCTTGTGTCTTTTTATTTTCCGATGCCTTTTGTTTTTACTTTTTAACTTGTGTTTGAAGAAATCTTTTTCTACAAAATTCATTAAAGTAAATTTTCGGTATAAAAATTTAAAAGAGGATAATTTTTTTTTTAATTACCAATTCACCCCCCTCTTGGTTAGCCGCTGGAACATAAGCTTAGGTTTAACAACCTAATTAATATTGAACAAGTTTCAACAAGTGGTATCAGAGCTTGATTTCAAAATTATAAGTTTAGACTATTTTTCTATTAACGTAGATGGCTATATTTGGAAACCAAAATACACTCGAGGGTTACTCTATAACTAGACTTCCATTGTTTAACAATATTCCTTTTGATTTTTAAAAAACATGCATGTTTACATTTTTACTGTCACTTGATTACCGTATGTGGATCTTAGTTTAGGAAGGGTATATAAAACTAACTAGACTAGTTAACAGAGTTAGAATTGAAACACCTTTTGTGGACTAAATAGTAGAAGAACGTGACTTAGCACAACTAAATGCCAAATGCTTGAATAGTTTCTTTTGTGCACTTAAATCAGAAGATTACATGCGAGTTTCTACTTACAAGAGTGGAAAGGATATATGAGATAGACTTTGTATAACTTATAAGGAGACTAATGAGGTTAAACAATATATACTTAATATCTTGTTGCATGATTATTAACTGTTTCGCATGAAACAAAATGAATCAATTTTTTATATGTACATAAGATTCACACAAATAGTCACCTCTTTACATGTATTGGGTAGGGAACTAATAAATGCTGAAATGGTTAATAAGATTATTCTTTGTTTTCCAACTGCTTATGATGCTAAAATTACTACAATTATAGAGTCTAAAGATCTAAACATTTACTCTATTGACAATCTTCTTGCTTCGCTAATTGCTTATGAGCAAGGAGTTAGCCCAAGAAAGATAGATGTAGGTGAACCAGAAAGGGAAAAGAACATAGCACTAAAAGTGGAGGAATCTGAGAGTGAACACTCACAACTTGAGGATGAAGACGACATCGCACTAATGACAAGACAATTCAGAAGCTTTCTAAAGAGGAAGCAGAAGAGACGCCAACAATGGAATAGAGGTAAATTTAATAGAAATGTCAAGGTTTCAAATGATGTTATTTGCTATGAGTGCAGGAAACCTTGACAAATTAAGATAGATTGCCCAAAACTCAAAGCCACACCTAGCGAGGAGAAGGTAGAGGAGAAACCAATTGTGAAGAAGGGCAAGAAGAAATTCCAAAGAGCTCTCTGGGCGGACTCGTTAGAGACGGAAAAGGAAGATGAAGTCACTAATCTATGCTTAATGGCTAATAATCTTGATCAGTCAGATCAAGAAGAGGTTTGTGACCGAACTTATGATGAACTTTTTGAAGTTTCTGAACACATGCATGATGCATATTGGAAGATGAAGAAAATGCATACTAGTCTAAGCTCAAAATTTGAGGAACTATAAAAGGAACATAAAATCCTTAGGAAAGATCAAACTTTAATTGATGACAACCACATGAAAATTATTTGATGAGTTTGAATTCTTGAATAAAAATCATGAAAGTTTGAAATTATCCTATGCAGAATTTGAAAAAGAGTTCAAAAATTTTAAGGATGAATTTGAGAGCAAAATTTATAAAATTAATTATACAAATCAAATTTTGGAAGATATGAATTCATTTTACAAATTAACAATAAAAGCTCTCGAGGATAATAGGATACCCCCTAAACTTGAAGATTTTATTAATCATGTTTTGTATCCTAAATTTATGCAATCCCTGAATAGATAAATGAATAGTTGAAGACTTAGGAATCTTTTTACAAGTCAAATATAACAATTATGGATTGATTGGACACATAGCTCACACCTGTACTTTGAAGAAGAAGACTTATTTGGTGTGGAAACCTAAGATGCATAAACCTAGACATATCATATATGCATCTCTTTATAAATTGCCAAAAGGATAACCCATACTTATTTGGGTTCCCAGGTCTAATGTTTGATAATCTTGTAGGGTCGCTCTTACACAAGGCCTTGTGAGAGCATATGGTACCTGGATAGTGGATGCTCAAAGCATATAATTAGAGATACTAAACAATTTATATCGCTGGATGTCAGGAGTGGAGGCAAGGTTACACTTGGAGATAACACCACAAGGAAGGTGGTTGGGTCAGGTATGATTGAAAATATTAAGAATTTTTACATTGAAAATGTGTTATTGGTAGAAGGCTTAAAGCATAATTTGTTATGTATAAGCCAGCTATATGATAAAGGGTATTTTGTAAAAAAATTTCCTACAAGCTGCATATTATGACTAAATAGAAATGATATTTTGAATGGTATAAGGGTAAATAATGTGTATACATTAGATTTGAATTGCATTCAAACTCCTACTACTTTTTGTTTAAAAACTATTTCTAATGAGTCATGGCTTTGGCATAAGAGACTCTGTCACTCTAGCATGAAAAATCTTAAGAGGATTACCCAAAAGAACCTAGTGAGAGGTATACCTAAACTAGACTTTACTAAGGACTACCTTTATGATGCATGTTAATTAGGAAAACAAGTGAAGTTCTTTTTTCAGTACAATAAGGATCTTAGAACTAGTAAACCATTGGAGATTTTACATATGGATTTTTTTTTAGCAGTTGGAACTGTAAGTGTAGGAGGGAAGGTATATGAATTTTTGATTATGGATGATTACTCTAGATTCACATGGGTTAGATTTCTACTTCATAAGAGTGAATCATTTGAGGAATTTAGAAACTTTTTCACTTGGATTCAATGAAAGCTAGGATGTGAAATTATGACGATAGAAAGTGATCATGGAGGAGAATTTGAGAATGAGAGATTTGAGAATTTTTGTAAGGAGAAAGGAATTGATCACAACTTTTATGCACCTAGAATCCCTCAGCATAATGGGGTAGTCGAAAGGAAAAATAGAACATTAATAGAAGCCGCCCAAGCAATATTGGTAGAATGCTCACTTCCTAAATATTTTTGGGCTTAGGCGGTTACCACTGCATGTTATGTTCTGAATCGGGTGAAGATGAGATCTAAATTAAATAAAATATCGTATGAGTTGCTAAAAGGAAGAACACCTAATTTATTACATTTGTATGATTTTGGTTGCAAGGTGTTATTCATAACAATGGAAAATCTGCCTTAGGAAAATTTGATCCAAAATCAGATGAAGGCATTTTTATAGGATACTCAAGTGTTGGAAAATCTTATAGAGTATTCAATAAAATAACATTGGTAATTGAGGAGACCACACATATTGTATTTAATGAATTTGAAATTTTGGAAGAGCCAAATATTGTAGATGATGAAATTGAGATTAACTCCCAAAAGATTGATAAAATAAATTTGGAATAAATTTTGGAAGAAAACTTGGAGATAGAAAACTCTTTTTCTAGAGATTTGAGATTTTCTAAAAAGCACCCAAAGCAATTGAAAATTGGTGAACCTCGTGAGGGTGTAAGGACTAGGCTTGAATTAAACAAAGAAGTCAATCATTCAGCCTTTATTTCAACCATATAACCCACAAATATTGATCAATCACTTTCAGATGAATTTTGAATTTTGGCTATGAAAAAGGAGTTAAATTAATTTGTAAGAAATAAAGTTTGGGAATTTACTACAAGGCCAAAGGATCAAAGTGTAGTTGGAACTAAGTGGGTATTAAAAAATAAAATGAATGACTCTGGAGTAATCATTAGAAATAAGGTTAGAATAGTTGCTAAGGGTATAATCAGATGAAGGGATTGATTTTGAGTAGACATTTGCCCCTGTAGCTAGACTTGAAGCAATTAGGGTTTTATTAACCTTTGCTTGTTTTAGAGGATTTAAATTGTACCAAATAGATGTAAAAAGTGCATTTTTAAATGGTGTAATATAAGAGGATGTTTTTGTATAACAACCTCTATGTTTTAAAAATTCTAAATACCCAAATCAGGTTTTCAAATTGAAAAAGGCATTATATTGATCGAAACAGGCACGTAGGGCTTGGTATGAGAGATTAAGCACATTCCTACTTGAAAGATCATTTGAAAAAGGAAGTGTGGATACAACTCTCTTTTTGGATATACTCATTGTACAGATTTATGTTAATGACATCATCTTTGGATCTTTAAATAAAAATCTTTGTGATGATTCTACTAAAACAATGAGTTGTGAATTTAAAATGAGTTTAATGGGAGATTTAAGTTACTTTATAGGCTTTAGCATTAAGCAAATTGAGGAGGGTACATTTCTTAGCCAGTCAAAGTATGTTAAGGACATCATCTAAAAGTATGAAATGGATAATGCTAAACCTATTAGTACACCTATGAGTTCCTCAGCTCAGTTGGATAAGGACCCTAAGGGAAAATCTGTTGATCAAAAGAAATTTAGAGGGATTATTGGATCTTTTCTTTACTTGATAGCTAGCCGGCCTGATACCATGTTTAGTGTTTATTTGTGTGCTAGATTTTAATCAAATCTAAAAGAATGACATTTGATAGCAGTAAAAGGGATTTTAAGATATTTATTAGGAACACAGAACTTAGAAATTTGGTATTCAATGAAAGCTAGGATGTGAAATTATGACGATAGAAAGTGATCATGGAGGAGAATTTGAGAATGAGAGATTTGAGAACTTTTGTAAGGAGAAAGGAATTGATCACAACTTTTATGCACCTAGAATCCCTCAGCAGAATGGGGTAGTCGAAAGGAAAAATAGAACATTAATAGAAGCCGCCCGAGCAATATTGGTAGAATGCTCACTTCCTAAATATTTTTGGGCTGAGACGGTTACCACTGCATGTTATGTTCTGAATCGGGTGAATATGAGATCTAAATTAAATAAAATACCGTATGAGTTGCTAAAAGGAAGAACACCTAATTTATTACATTTGTATGATTTTGGTTGCAAGGTGTTATTCATAACAATGGAAAATCTGCCTTAGGAAAATTTGATCCAAAATCAGATGAAGGCATTTTTATAGGATACTCAAGTGTTGGAAAATCTTATAGAGTATTCAATAAAATAACATTGGTAATTGAGGAGACCACACATATTATATTTAATGAATTTGAAATTTTGGAAGAGCCAAACATTGTAGATGATGAAATTGAGATTAACTCCCAAAACATTGATAAAATAAATTTGGAATAAATTTTGGAAGAAAACTTGGAGATAGAAAACTCTTTTTCTAGAGATTTGAGATTTTCTAAAAAGCACCCAAAGCAAATGAAAATTGGTGAACCTAGTGAGGGTGTAAGGACTAGGCTTGAATTAAACAAAGAAGTCAATCATTCAGCCTTTATTTCAACCATATAACCCACAAATATTGATCAAGCACTTTCAGATGAATTTTGAATTTTGGCTATGAAAAAAAAGTTAAATTAATTTGTAAGAAATAATGTTTAGGAATTTACTACAAGGCCAAAGGATGAAAGTGTAGTTGGAACTAAGTGGGTATTAAAAAATAAAATGAATGTCTCTGGAGTAATCATTAGAAATAAGGTTAGAATAGTTGCTAAGGGTATAATCAAATGAAGGGATTGATTTTGAGGAGACATTTGCCCCTGTAGCTAGACTTGAAGGAATTAAGGTTTTATTAACCTTTGCTTGTTTTAGAGGATTTAAATTGTACCAAATAGATGTAAAAAGTGCCTTTTTAAATGGTGTAATTTAAGAGGATGTTTTTGTATAACAACCTCTAAGTTTTAAAAATTCTAAATACCCAAATCAGGTTTTCAAATTGAAAAAGGCATTATATTGATTGAAACAGGCACGTAGGGCTTGGTATGAGAGATTAAGCACATTCCTACTTGAAAGATCATTTGAAAAAGGAAGTGTGGATACAACTCTCTTTTTGGATATACTTATTGTACAGATTTATGTTAATGACATCATCTTTGGATCTTTAAATAAAAATCTTTGTGATGATTCTACTAAAACAATGAGTTGTGAATTTAAAATGAGTTTAATGGGAGATTTAAGTTACTTTATAGGCTTTAGCATTAAGCAAATTGAGGAGGGTACATTTCCTAGCCAGTCAAAGTATGTTAAGGACATCATCTAAAAGTATGAAATGGACAATGCTAAACCTGTTAGTACACCTATGAGTTCCTCAGCTCAGTTGGATAAGGACCCTAAGGGAAAATCTGTTGATCAAAAGAAATTTAGAGGGATTATTGGATCTTTTCTTTACTTGATAGCTAGCCGGCCTGATATCATGTTTAGTGATTATTTGTGTGCTAGATTTTAATCAAATCTAAAAGAATGACATTTGATAGCAGTAAAAGGGATTTTAAGATATTTATTAGGAACACAGAACTTAGGAATTTGGTATTCAATGAAAGCTAGGATGTGAAATAATGACGATAGAAAGTGATCATGGAGGAGAATTTGAGAATGAGAGATTTGAGAATTTTTGTAAGGAGAAAGGAATTGATCACAACTTTTATGCACCTAGAATCCCTCAGCAGAATGGGGTAGTCGAAAGGAAAAATAGAACATTAATAGAAGCCGCCCGAGCAATATTGGTAGAATGCTCACTTCCTAAATATTTTTGGGCTGAGGCGGTTACCACTGCATGTTATGTTCTGAATCGGGTGAATATGAGATCTAAATTAAATAAAATACCGTATGAATTACTAAAAGGAAGAACACCTAATTTATTACATTTGTATGATTTTGGTTGCAAGGTGTTATTCATAACAATGGAAAATCTGCCTTAGGAAAATTTGATCCAAAATCAGATGAAGGCATTTTTATAGGATACTCAAGTGTTGGAAAATCATATAGAGTATTCAATAAAATAACATTGGTAATTGAGGAGACCATACATATTGTATTTAATGAATTTGAAATTTTGGAAGAGCCAAATATAGTAGATGATGAAATTGAGATTAACTCCCAAAAGATTGATAAAATAAATTTGGAATAAATTTTGGAAGAAAACTTGGAGATAGAAAACTCTTTTTCTAGAGATTTGAGATTTTCTAAAAAGCACCCAAAGCAATTGAAAATTGGTGAACCTAGTGAGGGTGTAAGGACTAGGCTTGAATTAAACAAAGAAGTCAATCATTCAGCCTTTATTTCAACCTTACAACCCACAAATATTGATCAAGCACTTTCAGATGAATTTTGAATTTTTGCTATGAAAAAGGAGTTAAATTAATTTGTAAGAAATAAAGTTTGGGAATTTACTACAAGGCCAAAGGATCAAAGTGTAGTTGGAACTAAGTGGGTATTAAAAAATAAAATGAATGACTCTGGAGTAATCATTAGAAATAAGGTTAGAATAGTTGCTAAGGGTATAATCAAATGAAGGGATTGATTTTGAGGAGACATTTGCCCCTGTAGCTAGACTTGAAGCAATTAGGGTTTTATTAACCTTTGCTTGTTTTAGAGGATTTAAATTGTACCAAATAGATGTAAAAAGTGCCTTTTTAAATGGTGTAATTTAAGAGGATGTTTTTGTATAACAACCTCTAAGTTTTAAAAATTCTAAATACCCAAATCAGGTTTTCAAATTGAAAAAGGCATTATATTGATTGAAACAGGCACGTAGGGCTTGGTATGAGAGATTAAGCACATTCCTACTTGAAAGATCATTTGAAAAAGGAAGTGTGGATACAACTCTCTTTTTGGATATACTTATTGTACAGATTTATGTTAATGACATCATCTTTGGATCTTTAAATAAAAATCTTTGTGATGATTCTACTAAAACAATGAGTTGTGAATTTAAAATGAGTTTAATGAGAGATTTAAGTTACTTTATAGGCTTTAGCATTAAGCAAATTGAGGAGGGTACATTTCTTAGCCAGTCAAAGTATGTTAAGGACATCATCTAAAAGTATGAAATGGACAATGCTAAATCTGTTAATACACCTATGAGTTCCTCAGCTCAGTTGGATAAGGACCCTAAGGGAAAATCTGTTGATCAAAAGAAATTTAGAGGGATTATTGGATCTTTTCTTTACTTGATAGCTAGCCGGCCTGATACCATGTTTAGTGTTTATTTGTGTGCTAGATTTTAATCAAATCTAAAAGAATGACATTTGATAGCAGTAAAAGGGATTTTAAGATATTTATTAGGAACACAGAACTTAGGAATTTGGTATTCAATGAAAGCTAAGATGTGAAATAATGACGATAGAAAGTGATCATGGAGGAGAATTTGAGAATGAGAGATTTGAGAATTTTTGTAAGGAGAAAGGAATTGATCACAACTTTTATGCACCTAGAATCCCTCAGCAGAATGGGGTAGTCGAAAGGAAAAATAAAACATTAATAGAAGCCGCCCGAGCATTATTTGTAGAATGCTCACTTCCTAAATATTTTTGGGCTGAGGCGGTTACCACTGCATGTTATGTTCTGAATCAGGTAAATATGAGATCTAAATTAAATAAAATACTGTATGAGTTACTAAAAGGAAGAACACCTAATTTATTACATTTGTATGATTTTGGTTGCAAGGTGTTATTCATAACAATGGAAAATCTGCCTTAGGAAAATTTGATCCAAAATCAGATGAAGGCATTTTTATAGGATACTCATGTGTTGGAAAATCTTATAGAGTATTCAATAAAATAACATTGGTAATTGAGGAGACCACACATATTGTATTTAATGAATTTGAAATTTTGGAAGAGCCAAATATTGTAGATGATGAAATTGAGATTAACTTCCAAAAGATTGATAAAATAAATTTGGAATAAATTTTGGAAGAAAACTTGGAGATAGAAAACTCTTTTTCTAGAGATTTGAGATTTTCTAAAAAGCACCCAAAGCAATTGAAAATTGGTGAACCTAGTGAGGGTGTAAGGACTAGGCTTGAATTAAACAAAGAAGTCAATCATTCAGCCTTTATTTCAACCATATAACCCACAAATATTGATCAAGCACTTTCAGATGAATTTTGAATTTTGGCTATAAAAAAGGAGTTAAATTAATTTGTAAGAAATAAAGTTTGGGAATTTACTACAAGGCCAAAGGATCAAAGTGTAGTTGGAACTAAGTGGGTATTAAAAAATAAAATGAATGACTCTGGAGTAATCATTAGAAATAAGGTTAGAATAGTTGCTAAGGGTATAATCAGATGAAGGGATTGATTTTGAGGAGACATTTGCCCCTGTAGCTAGACTTGAAGCAATTAGGGTTTTATTAACCTTTGCTTGTTTTAGAGGATTTAAATTGTACCAAATAGATGTAAAAAGTGCCTTTTTAAATGGTGTAATTTAAGAGGATGTTTTTGTATAACAACCTCTAAGTTTTAAAAATTCTAAATACCCAAATCAGGTTTTCAAATTGAAAAAGGCATTATATTGATTGAAACAGGCACGTAGGGCTTGGTATGAGAGATTAAGCACATTCCTACTTGAAAGATCATTTGAAAAAGGAAGTGTGGATACAACTCTCTTTTTGGATATACTCATTGTACAGATTTATGTTAATGACATCATCTTTGGATCTTTAAATAAAAATCTTTGTGATGATTCTACTAAAACAATGAGTTGTGAATTTAAAATGAGTTTAATGGGAGATTTAAGTTACTTTATAGGCTTTAGCATTAAGCAAATTTAGGAGGGTACATTTCTTAGCCAGTCAAAGTATGTTAAGGACATCATCTAAAAGTATGAAATGGACAATGCTAAACCTGTTAGTACACCTATGAGTTCCTCAGCTCAGTTGGATAAGGACCCTAAGGGAAAATCTGTTGATCAAAAGAAATTTAGAGGGATTATTGGATCTTTTCTTTACTTGATAGCTAGCTGGCCTGATACCATGTTTAGTGTTTATTTGTGTGCTAGATTTTAATCAAATCTAAAAGAATGACATTTGATAGCAGTAAAAGGGATTTTAAGATATTTATTAGGAACACAGAACTTAGAAATTTGGTATCCTAAGTTTAGCTCTTCTTTTGAGATAATAAGTTATTCAGATCCTGAATTTGCAGGCTATAGGATCAATAGAAAGAGCACTTCTAAAACATGTTAGTTTATTGAAAATTCTTTAGTCTCTTAGTCCAGTAGAAAAAAAAATTCAGTAGCCCTATCTACTGCTAAAGCTGAATATATTGCATTAGGAAGTTTTGTGGCATAAGTACTTTGGTTGAAATAACAGTTGATTGATTAGGATTAATTATAGGCACTATACCAATTTATTGTAAAAATGGTAAAGCTATTTGCATAACTAAAAATTCTATTCAACATTCAAGAACGAAACATATTGACATGAGACATCATTTCATAAGGGATCATGTAACCAAAGGAGAAATTGAACTCATTCATGTTTCAACTGAAACTCAACTTGCAGATATTTTTACAAAACCTTTAACCTTTGATACTTTCAGTGCATTAAGAATAAGGCTTGGAGTAATCGATTTGAATGCTTAATAAAAATGTTTTTTGCAATATTGATGTGTGTTTCTAGTTAATATTTTTGTGTGAATCTTTAAGTTTGTGATTTTTCTGTATTTTGAGTTTGTGTTTTTATTTTTCTATTGTGTTTTTATTGTGTTTGTGATTTGGTTTTGATTGAATGAATGTTTTTTAAAAATTAAGTGACCATTCATCCAGGACAAAAATATTTTTGTACGGGACGAATTTTGTAGTGTGTCAACTATCGGATTTGAACTGTTTGCGTGCAGTTTTTCAGTTTTTATTTTTCACTTCATCTGTACGATCGTCACGACCGTCCGGATGAAATTTTCAAACAACGGGATGATTGATTATCATTTAAATGGATAAGGTTATTTTTAATATTATATTCATACGTACAAACCTTTGGTTCGTCCGGACAAATGCTTGGTGAATTGATGTGGGGGATGGTTTCAACTGTCATTAAAATGATCATAAATTTCTGATCATCTAGGATGAACACTTGTTCGTCTATACGATCGTTTGGTCAAAATTCTGTATTAAAGGATGCTTCATAAGGTGTGTGATTACGAAAAGCCATTTCATTTTGGACTCATTCATTCATCCATACAAAATTTTTTCATACGGAACAAACTGAATTTCATACAGAACGAACATAATTTCGTCTATACAAATAGTCGTATTTCATTAAATTGATCGGCTATGAACTTAATAGTCACACTCACACATCCCTTTCAGAACACTTTCTTCCTTTAGATATTATCCATGGCAAGTTCAAGCAAATGATAAAAGGTTCTAGCCAAGGGTCCACATAGAAACTCTTCTGATAATTTTCTGTCCAAAGACAACGAAGAATCTTTTCCTAGATTTGTCTCCGCTAAGATCACCCTATCTAAAGTTCTTATTCAGGAATAACTGTCGTTTCAGGTAATGAACTTACTTGCTTCAACTCAGCTTGGTCTCATTCTCACACTAGTCCACCTCTATAACAAAGAGACCTTTCATTATTTCCGAGCAAACATGTCTTTCAACTTCGACCATTCTATTATTAAGTCATATGTTTTTATGAGAAAAGTTGAAATCACCAAGGCTGACCTAGGAATGTTTTTAAACTTAAGGACTGTGGGAATTAGAGCTCATACCATGACTACTACTTCTGATTTTGATTGGACTGAAATTAATGAAGTGATTAGAGGAATTATTTTTATGGAGCATATGCCGAAAGTATCATCTCTTATTCGTAATGCTCGTATCATCCAGCATGTTCTTCGAACTTCAATAATTCCTAAAGCTGGTGATAGAGTCAACATTACTCCTCTTCTCTCTACAGTAACCTACTTGATTATGACTAAGCAAGCAATAGATGAAGCCCAACTAATCCTGACTATCTTTATAAACTTTCCAAAATTGGTCATGTCGAACATAAAAGAAAGAAGAACATAGCTTTAGGACATCTTGTTGCCTTCATTTTGGAGAAGAAGTATGATTTGGTTCATCCAGTTCAAGATTTTGAAGAACCTCTCTACTACAATGACGAATCTTTTAGAGCAATCTTCAATAAAGATGAACCACGTAAAGCATATGTTATTAGTGACTTAGTGGAGGAACTTGAACCTACACCTGCACCTGCTAGTGAACCAAATTATCAAGATTTGGTTCAGAGATTTGATCACTTAGAGTCTCATTTTGATCAAAGATTTGATCAAATTGAAACTCACTTACAGCAGCAGGATGTTCAGTACAATCAGGATATGGGGTATATGAGAGAGCAGATGAATAATATTAGTTCCAACATGCTTATGATAAGCAGTTATATTAACTTCTTCAATACTATACCTCCTCCTCCTCCTCCAAATCAGGGACAATCAGAGTGATTCATGTACTTGGTTATGTTTTTCTTTAGATGATGTGATTGTGTTTTAGTAGTTTGTGATGTATTTTTCTTTTTGTGATATACTTATCATTTGATGTCTTAGTATTTGAGTTTTTATATCGTATTGATATCATTCCTTAGTTTCTAATATCCATTATAACGATATCAATATAAGTTATCTTGTTTTGTTTTAATATATTTTTGAAATATGTGTTAGACTATATGAAAATCCCTAATATTTTTGATCCTACAAGTGCTATAACTTAAACTGTAACTCAAAATTTATTCATTAGAAAATCTAATTTTTCCAAATTTAAGTTTTGCTTATAACTTGATAAAATTAAGAATGTCAATTTCATGTTAAACTACACTAATGTTTAATATTATTATTACAATTGTAATGTTTTCTTATTTTGTATTTCACTTATCAATAAATATTGATGCACTTATAAAAATTTGAAAATTTTGATTATTTATTTTGGAAATATCAAGATTACTCTTGAAAAATGTACAAATATACAAACATAAAAAAAGGGGAATGGGCAATGGTTCGCAATTTGAAAAAGAGACACAAAATATGCCTATAAGCAAATAGATGCACAAAAATGTGCCACAACTATGAAAAAAGATGCGCAAAGCGTCATATATGGTAGTTATTTCTTTCCACAATCTTTTAATCTCTTAATTCAAATTGATCTTCTGTACATTTATATGTCGTATTGACATTTAAAATATACAAATTTATATTCATCCTTTTTGCAATGATTTTTTTATATCTTAGTGTTTAAATTAATTCATGTTTTTGATATATACTTTTTGTAATCAATGTTATATATGTTCTTAAATTCTAAGAATTATTTTTATTTACCTAATGATTTTATTTTATTTCTAATATTTATTTCAATCACTTTCAAAGATTAATTATCAAAGGATTATCATATGATTGCTTACATTTCTGATCTTTTTCTTCCTCTCTTTTTGTTGTTGTCAAAAAGAGGGAGAAAATATTATTGTTATTGTTTGTATCGTATCTGTGTGCTTGTTTTGTATCGTAAGTATTATTATTTTCGAATCTTCGTATTATACCTGTTTGTATTAAAAAAAGGATAAAAGATAAAATTGTTGATCAATGCCTCCTTACTTTCATATGTTCAACAATTCAGGGGGAGTTTAGGAGATTCTTAGAATTTGAAATTTATACAAACAATAATTATTTTGTCATCATCAAAATGGGGGAGATTGTTAAGATAGTTGCTATTTGCATGTTTTACATTCTTGCAACTTATAAAGTTTTGATGATTTCAAATATTATTATTTTAAAGTTTTGTTTTCTCCTAACACTTTTTAGAAGAATTGTTTTTGCTCTTGTGTGGACTAACATTTCAAGATAATCGAACTCCAGACTAATGAAGACTTCAAATTAAAATTCAGCATGAGATAATTTATAAATTAAAGCATGTAATTTTCATTGTATTGAGTTTGAGAGGGAGAGATTTTAATTAAGTAACTTAGCACACACACACTTGGGGAGATCTTTAAAATTCATACTGATCGTATGGGACGATCAAGTCAGTTATCCCCGTGGAAGAGAAATGGAATGAACAGGAAGTGAAAATTTTTTTATGTCCTGATTGTCCAGACGAACTCCAATTCATCCCAGGATGAAATGCTTTCTAGAAATTTTTGTTCAGACGAAATCCTATATTCGGCCCAGGAAGAAATGCTCTCTGTAAAAATTTTGTCCAGACGAACTCCAATTCATCCAGGATGAAAGCTCTCTGGAAAATTTTCGTTCAGACAAAATCTAATTCGGACCAGGACGAAATGCTCTTTGTAAAAATTACGTCCAGACAAACTCTTATTCGTCCCAGAACAAAAATGCTCTATCCTTTCTAATTTTGATAACATCATGCAGTTTGTCAAAATCGACCCATGGTATAACTATTCATACCAGACGAATTTAGTTCGTACGGGATGGTAATCGGGTACGTAGTCAATTCGTACCAATTTAAGTAAGTTCGTCCCAGATGATCCATGATCGTACGAGACAATCCACTATATACGGACATGAAAATCAATTATTTTTGGATGGTTTTTTGTCTTTCCTATATAAAGTCCAATTACAATTGACTCTTAATCTTTTTGCCTACTGATCTTCGTGCTAACTAAAGAGAGACTCAAGGAGTGAGTATGAGAGAGTGTTTGAAGGAGGATTCTTACTACTGTAGCGTGAAAGATTCACTTGGTACTCAAAGGTAAGAATCTTTACTTGTGGTTTTTGATTACTTCACTCTTTTCTCTCTTCCTTCTAGATTTCTTGTGAGAAGATCTGTCAAAGAGATCCGGTTCTCTACAGACACTTGGAGAGTGTGAAAGGATGAAGGGTTCTTTTCCCACACATGGAGAGTGTGAAAGGACGAAGGGTTCCCTGCTTATACAGGGAGAGTGTGAAAGGACGGACGGTTCTCTTCCAACACTGGGAAGAGTGTAAAAGGATTACGGTTCTCTACCTACACCGGGAGAGTGTGAAAGGATGAACATTTCTCTACCAATACTGGGAATAGTGTAAAAGGATGATGGATCTCTGCCTACACCGGGAGAGTGTGAAAGTATGGACGGTTCTCTGCCAACATTCGGAAGAGTGTAAAAGGACGACGGTTCTCTACCGCACCGGGTGGTGGTGGAAGAGAGTTTTGTAAAGGCTTCTCTACCTTGCTGTGGGTGCAAAAGGAGAGTCACTAGTGGTATTAGTGCAATACTTAGAGGGTGTCTCCTGGGAGTGGATGTAGGTCGTGTTTGACCAAAACATTATAAATCTTATGTCTTTTTTATTTTTCGCTGCCTTTTATTTTTACTTTTTAACTTGAGCTTGAAAAAAACTTTTTCTACAAAATTCATTAAAGTAAATTTTTGGTATAAAATTTGAAAAGAGGGTAATTTTTTTTTAATTACCAATTTATCCCCCCTCTTGGTTATCCGCTAGGACATAAGCTTAGGTTTAACAACCTAATTCATATTGAACAAGTTTCAACAGATCAGTCTCCACCATAATAATTTTTCTCTCAGATTTAACTTTACTTTATCAAACTGAGACCAAGCAAAATCCTCCATTTTTTCATTTTCCATAGCTTCGACATCTAGTGCGATTATGGTTTTGCCCGAGAGGTTATACATGAGCTCTATACTGTCTTCACCATTCTGTATATTAATAGAGGTGATCAAACTAATCAAATCATCCCCAAATAACTCTTTCAACTTGATAGTGTTCCAATCTCCCACTTTTATGAAACTGTCCACCGTTAAGCTGCTACCTTCCATTGGGTTGACAAAAGTAGGCCAATTCAAAACGTTTTATCCAAAACCCAAATGTCTTCAAATGCATTGATAACTTTCCCATTTCCAAATGTCCACCTGACAATTGGTTTCAAGTACTCTCTCCCATTATAGATCAATTTCCAAAAGACTAATCCACTTCTTCTAGCTGATTCCTCCTCCAAAATTCTCCCGTATTTTGGAAATAAAAACTTATGCATTAGGGACTCTTTCTCTTGAATATATCTCCATGCTAACTTGGACCTCAAAGGCCCAGCTTTCTTTGAACAAGAATTGATGCCCAATCCTCCCCATTTTCTCGGTTTGCACATAAGGTCCCAACTAACTTAGTGAAGACCTGCATTACCATCACTTTTATTCCAGATGAATTTTTTTGCGTAGTTTATCAATTTCGTACAACACTTGTTTGGGAACCAAAGAATTGGTAAAATGAAAAGTTGGGTAAGATAATAACACTTATTTTACCAATTAAATACTCCCATTAAGAGAGATGAGCTTACCACCCCAAACTCCAAGCATGCTCATTGTTTTATCAATAAGAAATTGGTAGTCTGCTTTAGACAATCTCCTTAAAATCACCTTGATTCCCAAATAACTGAATTCTTTAACTTCTCTAAATTTCATAGCTTTACATATTTTCTTCCTCCTTCTTGTCTTCAAAGATAAACCAAAAAGGATGCAAGGTTTTTGCAAATTCATCCTTTGACCCGTCCATCCATAGAAGTCCATAAGAGTCTCTTTGACAATCTTGACCGACTTTAATTGAGCATTTGAAAAAACTATAATGTTATCGGCATACAAAAGATGAGAAACCTTAGGCCCATTAGAAGAAACACCAACCCCTATAGATCCCCTTTCTGAAAGAAGGCGTTGGAAAGAAGTTTTGCACATAACATAAATAAAAAATTGGAAAGAGTGCATCCTTGGCGGAATCCACTTTTGGCTTCAATTCACGTTGAGTTGGAACCATTAATAAGAAGTGAAAACTTAGGTCCTGTGACACATTAAACTATCAAATTGGCATAACTGATAGGAAAATTAAAATAATAAAAAATTTTAATCAATGTCTGCAACCCCATGGAGTCATAAGCTTGCTCCATATCTATTTTGAAAGCAACCATCCCCTTGGATGATTTGGAATGCCTAAATTTATGGAAAATTTCTTGTGCCACTAGTACATGATCCAAGAGGGATCTACCTTTCATAAAAGCCATTTTTTTCATCGAAATAATTTTGGGAATCACCAACAAAAGTTTGTTGAGAAGCATTTTATCCACTATCTTATAGACCGAATTGCATAAACTAATGGGTCTATAGTTTGATGGAGATAAAGGAGTTTTGACTTTAGGAATCAAAACTATGTTAGTATCTTTTCAACTATCATTCATCTTACAACACTTGAAAAAATGATCCACTTCTTTCCACAAATCAAGTTTGATGATATGCCAATAGTGTTTAAAAAAAGAGTAAGACAGACCATCTTGACCCGGTGCAATGTTCCTCCCTAGCTTCTAGATTACTTCCTCTAATTCTTCAAACGTAAATTCCTTGCACATCATGCTTTTATCTTCATCGTTCAAAGCTATCAAAGAAGAAGGCCATCCCTCCAAATCACATTTTCTTTCTTCCCGTTTATTGCTAAAATACGGGAACAGCACATCCTCAACGTCTTCTTGATCTTCAACCATCACACCTTGTTCATTACTGATATTATGAATGAAGTTAGCATTTCTCCTTGCACTTGAATAAACTTGGAAGAATTTTCAATTTGAATCCCCCTCCACCATCCACTTTACTTTTGCTCGCTGTTTTGACCAAGTGTTAAGCCGAGCCATTACAGAATTGTGCTCTTCCATTTTGGCTTTTAGGATCCAATGGACCTCTTCTGGAATGAACGTACCCTCAGCTTCCAATTCCTACTGCCTCATAACTTCTAATTTTAGTTCTTCTTTTGACAAATTCAAAGCATTGAATTTAGCTTTACACTAGTAATAAATGTTCTTTAAATTCCTCTTAAGCTTTTGATTAAAACTTGAGAAGGATCTCCCCTTTTTTTTTCTCTTCCATGATTCTTTCACAACGGCAATAGACGCTGGGATAGAAGTCCAAAGCTCTTTAATTCTTACTGCCTTCATATTCAGAGATTTGAAATCCAACAGATTTAACAATATCGGATAATGGTCCGAAGCCATCCTCGCCAAATGCCTCAACATCAATCTATGAGAAGAATTTAAGGCTATAGCATTGACTAGGGATATATCCATCTTCTCAAGAATTCTCTCTGCTCCACTCTTGTTGTTACACCAAGTATACTTGGGCCCTACACAGGCCACCTCGTGCAAGTCATTGTACGTGATAAAAGACTTCATCTCCTTTGGTCCCAAGCCAAAAGCAAAATCTCTTCCCCCTTATTTTTCCTCCTTAGACATAAGACAGTTAAAGTCTCCCCCTATAACCATAGGGAAATCTTCAATCAAATGATGCTCCAATCTCCCATACATTCCACTTCTTGTACACTTCTTTATTCCCATAGATTGTTGCAATTCTCCATGTGCCCCTATTGATCACGTTGAGATCTCCAATAATAATCTGTGTTGAAGCTTCCAACATGTTAAAAGTGGCTAAATCTCTCCTCCATATTACTAAAATTCCTCCAGAGAGGCCTTCAGATGGAACATGACAAAAATACCATCGTTCCCCAACCAATGAACTAATAACCTTTTTATCCACAAACCGTAAGCTTAGTTTCCACTAAGCCAAGGAAGAATAACCCAAACACCCTAATGAAATCTTTCGCATATAGAGAAGCTTTAGTCTTTTTAGCTCCTCTACATTTTCAAAAACCAATAGACAACATTAATGATCCAAGAGGAAAATGTTCCCCGCCCTTGTCTTAACTTCTCCTTCCAATTATAGAGAGAGTTGCTATTTGCATGTTTTATATTCTTGCAACTTGTATTATTTTGTTGATTTTAAATATTATTATTTTTATATATCTCCTAACAGTTTTTGGAAGTTTTATTTTTTGCTCTAATGTGTACTAACATTTCAGGAAAATTAACTCCAAGCGATGAAGACTTCAAACTATTCATTTGTAAATCATATTTTTTTACATGAAAGGGAGTGATTGTAATTGAGTGATAAAATCACAACACACACTCTTAGGGGACAATTTTTGTGAATTGATCGTACGGGACGAACCTTGTTCGTACGGGACGATCATGTCAATTAGCCCCTCAGAAGAACAACGGATTAAACATGCGAGGAGAAAATTTTCTAAGTCCTATTCGTCCAGGACAAATTTAATATTCGTCCCGGGATGAAACTCTCAGGATTCTCACTCGCAATGTTCGTCCAAAAGGAAAATAAGGTTCGTACCAGGACGAAACTCTCTGTATGAGATAGTACAGAACGAAATTAATTTTTGTCCCTGGACGAAACTCTCTGGATGAGATCGTACAGGAAGAAATATATTTTCGTCCCCAGATGAAACTCTCTGTTTAAAATCATCCTAGCACAAAACCTGTTCGTCCCAGGACAAACTGAACTGACTTACGTCAGTTAGTTACGTCCTATAGAATTTTTGAAAACCGACCTATGAAATAACCGTTTCGTATCGGACGAACATAGTTCGTACGGGATGATTAGTCTGTACGAACATAGTTCGTACCAATATACATTAGGTTTGTTTCCAGCACTTTAAGTAAAATCGTCCAGGATGATCCACGATCGTACGGGATGATCCACTGCATACAGAATTGAAAACTTACAGTTTTTGCATGGTTTTTCTTGTCTTTTGTATATATAGTTCAAATTAGACTGCCACCCAATCTTTTTGCTCATTGAACTTCATGCCTATTGGAAGAAGAGTAAAGGAGAGAGTGAGAGAGAGCATTCAAAGAAGGATTTCTACCACTGGAGCGTAAAGACTTCGCTTGGTGATTCAAAGGTAAGATTTCCAACTTGTGATTTGAGATTACATCACTCTTTTTCTTTCTTCCTTCTAGATTTTTAGTGAGAAGATTTGTCAAGGAGATCTGGTTCTCTGCCGACACTAGGAGAGTGTGAACATTCGAAGGGTTCTTTTCCCACACTAGGAGAGTGTGAAAGGATGAAGGGTTCTCTGCCCACACTAGGAGAGTGTGAAAGGATGAAGGGTTCTCTGACCAAACTAGGAGAGTGTGATGGGACGGACGGTTCTCTGCCAACATAGGGGATTGTGTAAAAGGACAAAGGTTCTATGCCGCACCTGGTAGTGGTGAAAAGAGTGTTTGTAAAGGCTTCTCCGCCTTACTGTGGGTGCAAAAGGAGAGACACTATTGGTATTAGTGCAATACTCAGAGGGTACCTCTGGGGAGTGGATGTAGGTCTGGTTTAGACCGAACCACTATAAATCTTATGTTGTTTGTTTTACTGCTTTTTATTTTCCGCATTTTTCTTTTGTTTTAAAAATTTTTGGTTGAAATACTTTTCTATAAAAATTTCATTAAAAGTTTAATTTCGGTTCAACTAAAATTCAAAAAGAGGGCTAAGTTTTAAAACTACCAATTTAACAACCTATTCACTAGACTCAACAAGTGGTATTAGAGCTCCATTTCAAAATCATAAGTTTAAACTACTTTTGGTTTAATGTAGATGGCTACATTTGGAAATGAAAATACACCTGAGGGTTACTCAATTACTAGACCTCCACTGTTTGACAATATACCTTTTAATTTTTGGAAAACTCGCATGTATACTTTCTTACAGTCACTTAATTATCGTATGTGGATCCTAGTCCAGGAAGGTTATACAAAACCAACTAGATTAGTTGATAGAGTTAGGGTAGAAACACCTTTTGTAGATTGGACTATAGAAGAACGTGACTTAGCACATCTAAATGCTAAATGTTTAAATAGCTTCTTTTGTGCTTTAAAATCTGAAGACTACATGCAGGATTTCACTTGCAAAAGTGGAAAGGACATATGGGATAGACTTTGTATAACTTATGAAGGGACTAATGAGGTTAAGAAATCAAGACTTAATATCTTGTTACATGATTATGAGTTGTTTCGCATGAAACCAAATGAATCTATTTCTGACATGTACACAAGATTCACATAAATTTTCACTTCTTTGCATGCACTTGGTAGGGAATTAACTAATGCTGAAATGGTTAATAAGATTCTTCGGTGTTTACCTACTGCTTATGATGCTAAAATTACTGCAATTACAGAGTCTAAAGATCTAAATATTTATTCTATTGATAATCTTCTTGGTTCACTCATTGCTTACGAGCAAGGGGTTAGTCAAAGAAAGATTGATGTAGGTGAACCACGAAAGGAGAAGAATATAGCACTAAAAGTGGAAGAGTCCGAGAGTGATCACTCACAACCTAAGGATGAAGATGATATTGCATTAATGACTAGATAATTCAAAAGATTTCTGAAGAGGAAGCATAAAAGACGCCAACAATGGAATAGAGGTAAATTTAACAGAAATGGCAAGTTTTCTAATGAAGTGATTTTTTATGAATGCAGAAAACCAGATCATATTAAGTCTGAATGCCCAAAACTCAAGGCCACTCCTAGCAAGGAGAAGGTTGAGGATAAACCAATTGTAATGAAGGGCAAGAAAAAGTTTCAAAGAGCTTTTTGGGCAGACTCAGCTTCAAATTCTTCAGAGACTGAAAAGAAAGAAGAAGTCACCAACCTTTGCTTGATGGCAGATAGCATAGATCAAACAGATTAAGAAGAGGTATGTGACTTAAGTTACGAAGAATTATTTGAAGTTTATGAACATATGCATGATGCATATAGGAAAATGAAAAGATGCATGCCAGTGTAAGTCTAGAATTGGAAGAACTTAAGAAAGAACATGAAATCCTTAGGAAAGATCATGCTTTAATAGATAACAACCACATGAAATTACTTGATGAATATGATGATCTGAATAAAAATCATGAGATTTTAAAATCATCCTATATTGATCTTGAAAAAGAATTTAAAATATTTAAGGATGAATCTTAGAGCAAAATATATCGAATCAATTATACAAATCGAATCTTGAAAGATATGAATTCATTTTATAAATTGAAAATAAGAGCTCTTGAGGATAATAGGATACCCCCAAAACTTGAAGATTTTATAAATCCTAAATTTTATCCTAAATATATGGAATCCCTTAGAAAACAAACAAATTGTAGAAGACTTAGGAATACCTTTCCTAATGTCAAATGTAATAATTGTGAATTATTTAGACATATAGCTCACACCTGTACTTTTAAGATGAAATCTGATTTGGTGTGGAGACCTAAGATGCATAAACGTAGACATATCATACATGCATCTGATTATAAATTGCTAAAAGGTGAACCCAAACTTGTTTGGGTTCCCAGGTCTAACATTTGATAATTTTGCAGGGTTGCTCTCACACAAGACCTCGTGAGAGCATATGGTATCTGGACAGTGGATGTTCAAAGCATATGACTGAAGATACTGCTCAATTCATAACGCTGGAAGCCAGGAGTGGAGGCAAGGTTACACTTGGAGATAATACCACAAAGAAAGTGATTTGATCAGGTATTATTGGAAATTTGAAAAACTTTTTTATAGATAATGTGTTATTAGTTGAATGCTTAAAGCATAATTTTTTAAGTATAAGTCAGCTATGTGATAAGGGCTATAGTGTAAAATTTTTACCTACAAGCTGCATATTAAGCCTAAATGGGAAAGTTGTTTTAAATGGAAAAAGGGTAAACAATATTTATATGCTAGATTTAAATTGTATTCAATCTCCTACTGCTTTTTGTTTGAAAACTATTTCTGATGAATCATAGCTTTGGCATAGGAGACTTTGTCATTCTAGTATGAAAAACCTTAGGAGAATTACCCAAAAGAACTTAGTGAGAGGTATACCAAAACTAGACTTTACTAAGGATCACCTTTGTGATACATGTCAATTAGGAAAACAAGTGAAGTCCTCTTTTCAGTCCAATAAGGAACTATAAGTCTAGGAGGGAAGGTATACGAATTTGTTATAGTGGATGATTTTTAAAGATTCACTTGGGTTAGATTTCTATTTCATAAGAGTGAATCATTTAAGGAATTTAGAAATTTTTCGACTTGGATTCAAAGGAAATTAGGGTGTGAAATAATTTCTATACAAACTGATCATGGAGGAGAATTTGAAAATGAAAGATTTAAAATTTTTGTAAAGAAAAAGGAATTGATCACAATTTTTCTGCACCTAGAACCCCACAACAAAATGGGGTAGTCGAAAGGAAAAATAGAACATTAATAGAAGCCGCTCGAGCAATGTTGGCAGAATACTCACTTTCTAGATATTTTTGGGCTGAGGCGGTTAGCACTGCATGTTATGTTCTGAATAGGGTGAATGTGAGATCGAATTTAAATAAAACACCCTATGAGTTGCTAAAAGGTAGAACACCTAATTTTCTCATTTGCATGTTTTTTATTGCAAGGTGTTCATTCAGAATAATGGAAAATCTGCCTTAGGAAAATTTGATCCGAAATCAGATGAAAGAATTTTTGTTGGATATTCAAGTGTTGGAAAATCTTATAGGGTATTCAACTAAAGAACTTTGGTCATTGAAGAAACCACACATGTTGTATTTGATGAATCTGGAAATTTAGAAGAGCCAAATGTTGTTGAAGATGAGATTGAGGATAACTCCAAAAAATTTGAAAGAATAAATGTGGAAGAAAATGTGGAAGAGAATTTGTAAATAGAAAACCCTTTCCCTAAAGATTTGAGATTTTCTAAAAACCACCCAAGGAAATTGATTATAGGTGAACCTAGAGAGGGTGTTAGAACTAGGCGTGGATTAAACAAGGAAGTCAATCACTCATCCCTTATTTCAACTATAGAACCCACTAATATTGATCAAGCACTTTCTGATGAATTTTGGATATTGTCCATGCAAGAAGAGTTGAATCAATTTGTAAAAAATAAAGTTTGGGAATTAACTTCAAGGCCAAAAGATCAAAGTGTTGTTGGAACTAAGTGGGTGCTCAAAAATAAAATGAATGACTCAAGAGTAGTCATTAGAAATAAGGCTAGATTAGTTGCTAAGGGTATAATCAAATTGAAGGAATTGATTTTGAGGAGACTTTTGCCCCTGTAGCTATACTTGAAGCAGTTAGGGTTTTACTAGCCTTTGCTTGTTTTAAAGGATTTAAATTATTTCAAATGGATGTGAAAACTGCCTTTTTAAAT
Organism: Dendrobium officinale; assembly: GCA_019514585.1. Classification (NCBI taxonomy): domain Eukaryota; kingdom Viridiplantae; phylum Streptophyta; class Magnoliopsida; order Asparagales; family Orchidaceae; genus Dendrobium; species Dendrobium officinale. Next base: position 16,630,899 of record CM033689.1, read on the forward strand.
GGGGTAATTGAAGAAGATGTTTTTGTAGAACAACCTCCAGGTTTTGAAAATTCTAAATACCCCAATCATGTTTTCAAGTTAAAAAAGGCATTATATGGATTGAAACAGGCACCTAGAGCTTGGTATGAGAGGTTGCGCACCTTCCTACTTGAAAGATCTTTTAAAAAAGAAAGTGTGGATATAACTCTCTTTTTAAAGAAATTTGGAAAGGATATACTCATTGTTCAAATTTATGTGGATGATATCATTTTTGGATCTTTAAATAAAATCTTTGTGATGATTTTTTTAAAACAATGAGTAGTGAATTTAAGATGAGTCTAATGAGAGATTTAAATTACTTTCTAGGTTTTAGCATTAAGCAACTTGAGGAAGGTACATTTCTTAGTCAAACTAAATATGTTAAGGACATCCTCAAAAAATTTGAAATGGACAATGCTAAACATGTTAGTATACCAATGAGTTCCTCGGTTCATTTGGATAAGGACATTAAGGGAAAATCTATTGATCAAAAGAGATTTAGAGGGATTATTGGATCTTTACTTTACTTGACTGCTAGTCGACCAGATATTAAGTTCAGTGTTTGCTTATGTGCTAGATTTCAATCAGATCCAAAAGAATCACATTTGACAGCAGTAAAAAGGATTTTAAGATATTTACTAGGAACTCAGAACTTAGGAATTTAGTATCCTAAGTTTAGCTCTTCATTTGAAATTATTGGTTATTCTGATTCTGACTTTGCAAGCTATATGGTGGATAACAAAAGCACTTCTGGAACATGTCAATTCATTGGAAATTCATTAGTTTCATGGTTTAGTAGAAAACATAATTCAGTGGCCCTATCTACTACAGAAGCAGAATACATTGCATTAGGAAGTTGTGTAGCACAAGTACTTTGGTTAAAATAATAGTTGATTGATTTATGATTAATTATAGGCATTATTCCAATTTATTATGATAATACTAGTGCTATTTGTATTTCCAAAAATCATATTCAACATTCAAGAACCAAACACATTGATATAAGACATCATTTTATAAGGGATCATATATCCAAGGGAGAAATTGAACTTACGCATGTTTCAACTGAAAATCAACTTGCAGATATTTTTACAAAACCTTTAGCCTTTGATACTCTTAGTACATTAAGAATAATGCTTGGTGTAATTGATTTAAATGCTTAAATAAAAATGTTTTTGCAACATTGATGTTTTGTTTTCGTAGTTTATATTTTTATGATTTTGTTTTTGTGATTTTTGTTTATTTTTGAGTGATTTTTATTTAGAGTCTGTACATTTGTCATTGTTTATTATGTTTTGTCTGTTCATTTGGTTTTCTTTGATAAAAATTCCAAAATTTTGTGTTAATCGTCCGGGATGAAAAAAATTTTCGTACAGGACGATGTGTGTAAAATGTCAATCTGCGTGATTTCAAACCGTCCTAAGAACAATTTTTAATGTAGTTCTTCTGTACGATCCTCATGATCGTCCGGGACGAAATATTTTTTCTCAAACGATGGGATGATTGAATGCAGCAGTTGAACAGATAAGAAAATTTTTATTATGAACTTCGTCTGTACGAACCGTTGGTTCGTCCAGACGAACAGATATCGGTTCATAGCGGGGGATGGTTTCACTGCCATTAAAATGAGTTAATTTTTTAATCATCTGTACAAACACATGTTCATCTGTACGATCGTTTGGTCAAAAGTCTGTACGAAAGGACGCTTCATAAATTGTGTGATTACGAAAAGCCGTTATTTTTTAACTCACTCGTTCGTCCATACGAAATATTTTCGTGCGAGTACGAATCAAATTCGTACTGGATGAACGAAATTTTGTCTGGTACGAACAGTCGTTATTCTTTAAATTGCCGGCAATTTTTACTAAACAGTCACTCTCACACATCTCTTTCAAAGCTTTCATCTTTTCAAATCCTTCAATGGCAAGTTCTAGCAAGCGCCAAAAGACTTTGGCTAAGGTTCATCCTAGGAATACATCCGAAAACTTCCTATCTAGAGCCAATGAAGAATCTTTTCCTAGGTTTGTCTCTGCAAAAATCACTCCATCTAGAGTTCTCCTACAGGATCAATTAACCTTTAAGGTAATACACTTGTTTGCCCATACTCAATTTAGTTTGATCCTCACTTTAGTTCACTTCTACAATAAAGAAACCTTCCACTATTTTCTGGCAAACATGTCATTCAACTCCGACCACTCTGTTATCAGTTCTTTTGTTTTCAAAAAGAAAGTTGAAATCACCAAAGATGACTTTGTTATTTTTCTAAACTTAAGGACTGAATGCTTAACAGCACACACTTTGACAAACTCAAGTTTTTATTTGACAGAAGTTAATCGAGTGATTAGAGGAATAAGAGTTAAGGATCATAAACCTAAAGTTTCAACTTTATTGCGTGAAGCCCATATCATCCAGCACGTTCTAAGAACTTCCATAATCCCTAAAGCTGGTGATAGAATCAACATCACTCCTCTTCTTTCTACTGTTACCTACTTGATTATGACTAGACAACCTATAAATGAGGCCCAACTCTTAATTGACAATATTTATAGTCTCTCTGAAATTGGTCATGTTGATTATAAAAAGAAGAAGAACATAGCCTTAAGACATCTGATTGCTTATATTTTGGAGAAGAAGTATGATTTAATTCATCCTGAATAAGACTTTGAAAAACCACTCTACTACAACGACGCATCCTTTTCTTCAATAAGGACGAGCCCAACAAAACTCATGTAGTTCTAAGTGAAACAGAAGAAGAAGCCGGACCTTCACATGCTGCTGGACCAAATTATGAGGATTTGGTTCAAAGATTTAAAAATTTAGAGGCTCATTTTGATCAAAGATTTGATCAAATTGAAACTCATCTGCAGCAGCAAGATTTTCAGCACAATCAGGATATGGGATATATACGTGAATAAATAAATGCCATTAATACCAACATGTTCACGATAAGTAGTTACTTCAGCTTTTTTGGTGCAGCACCACCTCCTCCTCCTCCAGATCAGGGTCTATCTGAGTGATTTGTTCAGTGTTTGTTCAGTGTTTTCTCTACGTCTATTCTGTACTTCAGTATTGTTCTTGTGTTAGTGATTTCCTTTTGTGTGTTATCTTTCCATGTTTTAGTTGTGTTAATATTGATATCAAAGAGTTTAAATTGTAATAGTTTTTATCTGATATTAATATAAGTTTTAATGTTTTGTTGTTAAATGTTTTAGAAATGCGTGTTAGACTTTATGACATTCATTTTATTTTAATATTAATAGTGCTTTATTTAACTTGTAAATTTAAATTAATTTCATTAGAAAATATAATTTTTCTAAATTTAAGACATGCTTATAACTTGATATACTTAGAATTTTGAATTCCATGTCTCTTATTTAGACTACGTTGTCTTGATATTATTATTGCAATTTAGATGTTTTCTTATTTTGTATTTCTTTTTTCAATTAGTATTCATGCACTTAGAAAAATTTGAATATTTAGATTATTGATTTTTTGAAATAATACAAATACTCTTGAAAATTGTATAAATGTACAAAAAAAATAAAAAAAATAAAAATAAAAAAGAAGGAAATGTGCAAAAAATTTACAATGACAAAAAGAGGCACAAAATAAGCCCAAAGTAAAAAGATGCACAAAAATGTGCTAGTATAAAAAATTAAAAAAGATGCGCAAAACGCCACATGTGGTAATTACTTCTTTCCAAACTCTTTTAATCTGTTAATTCAAATTGATCTAACGTCCATTTATAATTTAAATTGAAATTTGAAATATAAAATTTTTATTCATCCTTAGTGCAATAGTTTTCTTTATCTTCATGTCTAAATTAGCACATGCCTTCGACAAATTCTTATTATTTTTTAAGTTATATCACTTCTTAAATTATATGAAATTTTATGTTATTTCTAATGTTTTTGATTTTATTTACATATCTTATCTCAATCACTTTCAAGCTTAAAATATAAAATGAATTTCATAATTCTGCTTACATTTCTAACATTCTTTTCTTCTTCACTTTTTGATTTTGTCAAAAAGGGGGAGAAATTGTTTGTTGTGTCTTGTGTATTTTCTTGTGTATTTTTATTATTTATTTTATCGTATGTTTTTGTATGTGTGTTTGATTGTTTTTTGTTTTTGTTTTGTGTTGTATAAAAAATTTTGAAAAACAATTTTTTTTTTCAAATGCCTCCTTATTTTCATGAGTTAATCAATTCAGGGTGAGTTTAGGAGATACTTAAAATTTGAAACCCTCCAAACAATAATTGTTTTGCCATCATCAAAAAGGGGGAGATTGTAGAGAGAGTTGCTATTTGCATGTTTTATATTCTTGCAACTTATATTATTTTGATGATTTCAAATATTATTGTTTTTATATATCTCCTAACAATTTTTGGAAGTTTTATTTTTTGCTCTAATATGTATTAACATTTCAGGAAAATCAACTCCAAACGATGAAGACTTCAAACTATTCATTTGTGAATCATATTTTTTTATATGAAAGGGAGTGATTGTAATTGAGTAAAAAAAACACAACACTCACTCTTAGGGGACAATTTTTGTGAATTGATCGTACGGGACGAACCTTGTTCGTACGCGACGATCATGTCAATTAGCCCCTCAGAAGAACAACAGATTGAACATGCGAGGAGAAAATTTTCTAAGTCCTATTCATCTAGGATGAATTTAATATTCGTTATGGGACAAAACTCTTAGGATTCTCACTCGGAATGTTCGTCCAGACAAAAAATAAGGTTCGTACCAGGATGAAACTCTCTATATGAGATCATACAGGACGAAATTAATTTTTGTCCCTGGACGAAACTCTCTGGATGAGATCGTACAGGACGAAATATATTTTCGTCCCTAGCCAAAACTTTCTTTTTAAAATCGTCCCAGGACGAAACCTATTTGTCCCAGGATGAACTGAACCGACTTACGTCAGTTGGTTACGTCCTGTAGAATTTTTGGAAACCGACCTATGAAATAACCGTTTCATACCAGACGAACATAGTTCGTACGGGATGATTAGCGTGTACGAACATAGTTCGTACCAATATACATTAAGTTCATTTCCGGCACTTTCAGTAAAATTGTCCAGGAAGATCCACTGCGTACAGAATTGAAAACTTGCAGTTTTTGGATGGTTTTTCTTGTCTTTTGTATATATAGTTCAAATTAGACTTCAACCCAATCTTTTTGCTCATTGAACTTCGTGCCTATTGGAAGAAGAGTAAAGGAGAGAGTGAGAGAGAGCATTCAAAGAAAGATTTCTACCACTAGAGCGTAAAGGCTTAACTTGGTGATTCAAAGGTAAGATTTCCAACTTGTGACTTGAGATTACATTACTCTTTTTCTTTCTTCCTTCTAGATTTCTAGTGAGAAGATCTGTCAAGGAGATCCGGTTCTCTGCCGACACTAGGAGAGTGTGAACAGCCGAAGGGTTCTCTGCCCACACTAGGAGAGTGTGAAAGGATGAAGGGTTCTCTGCCCACACTAGGAGAGTGTGAAAGGACGGACTGTTCTCTGCCAACACTGGGGATTATGTAAAAGGACGACGGTTCTCTGCCGCACCAAGTAGTGGTGAAAAGAGTGTTTGTAAAGGCTTCTCCGCCTTGCTATGGGTGCAAAAGGAGAGACACTATTGTTATCAGTGCAATACTCAGAGGGTGCCTCTGGGGAGTGGATGTAGGTCTGGTTTAGACCGAACCACTATATATCTTGTGTCGTTTACTTTACTGCTTTTTATTTTCCGCTTTTTTCTTTTGTTTTAAAAATTTGAGGTTGAAAAACTTTTCTATAAAATTTTCATTAAAACTTTAATTTCGGTTCAACTAAAATTCAAAAAGAGGGCTAAGTTTTAAAAATACCAATTCACCCCCCCCCCCCTCTTGGTTGCCTTGGGACATTAACTTAGGTTTAACAACACCAATTTCCTATTTCTTGGAATTTGCTTGATGGGACCTAAGTCCTTTATTTGCTTAGTCCCTTTCTTCCTCACCTTGCTTGACCCTTCCTCTACATTACTGAACTGAGGCTCCATATAATCGTTATTCAACAACTCTTCATTGTCTCCACCTGTAGTGATATGTCTTGAATCTAAATTCACTTCAGGAGCCTCACCTTCATCGCTAATAATTTCTCCTTCCTCACCTACGTTGATTAAGGCATCATACTGATTAAGATTGCAAATTCTGTCATCAGCTTTTGAACCATTGAAATTTTTATTTCCATCTGCAATAACTCTAGGATCTTCATAGATACTGCTAGTAGGCAGCAAAGCTTTCTCTGAAATGTTTTCCACCCTTATGTCATCAACTTTCCTCTAGTCACCAAAGTTCTCAACCTCTGATTGGCCTTCTTCCCCCACCTTTTTATCTTTCCTATCTGCATATATGTGCCGAGACCACTTATTTCGAAATATGATGTTTTTTCCTCTCTTCCTCCCATAGTCCACATGTATCCATGGACCATAATCATCTTCCATAGCCTGAAGACATCTTTCTCTATAGTATCAGCCATTGAATTCTTGCTCATAACAGCTATATCTCCTTCAATTGGCCTTGTTGTGGCTTCATTTGAAGCCTGTACAGGTTCCTCCTTACTAACCTGACATACTTTTTCCAAATGACCCATCCTACCACATTTGAAGCAAATGAACGACATCTTTTCATAACAAACTTTTTGATAAAATTTTCCCAAGGCACCTTCAACCCATACTCCTAAAGGTAGTTTACCTTCCAACTTGATTCTAACACAAACTATGGCATATTCTCGCCTCCCCCATTCAAACATGTTTTCATCAATAAGAAATGGAACACAAACCTTCAAAGTAATCCTAAAGACATTAATTTTGTCCCGGCTCTACAGAGGGAGATTAGGAAGCCTAATCCATACTGGTGCCATCAACCCCTTCAAAGAAGAGGGATCGAAATCAGGGGACCATTTGTCCAGACCGATTATGCTACCACTTAAGACTAGGGACCATTATTTAGTACAGCTTCCATAGTTTCTTGTTCTTCAAAGGAATATAAGACCCATCCACCACCGAGTAATGTCATATGGAATCTTTCATATTGATTCAATTGCTTTCTTTGCTCCAAACCAATGAAGTGATAAGGAGCATTATCACCAAACACCTTAACAACCAAAGCTTTTTTCAATATATCAGAATTATCCAACTTATTTTACTGATGAAGTTTCACAATATCATTTTCTGAATAATCTTTCCCATAATCAAAATCAATTGTTTTGAAATTAGGCTTCAGATTCCAAGCATTCACCATCGATTTTCCTAGTTGTGGTGGGATGACAAACTCCATACCTTCCTTAGAGGTTCAGTTTCACAACATAGCTGATTCACAATCTCTAACCTTCTCAAGGTCGTTCTTATCCTTTTGGAATTCACTAACAACTTCTCCATCTCTGTGATTCCCCATTGCCATACCGACAGTTCCATCCAGCAATGCCTCTTTCTTAGCCTTTAACTTGTTAACTCCAGATGATGAACCCTTAAAGGATTCTAATAAACCTTCAGTTGCCACATCTCCACTATTTTTGCAGATTGCTATATCTTCATTTGGACAGGATTCATTCCATATAATATTCGAATCGTCGAACATTACATTTTTACCTTTACCAGTGTATTCCGAAAGAATTTTCGTAGATTGATGTCCTCCTTCATTGATCACAAGAGGTTTAATAAATTTAAACCTCAAGTTGGTCTCCTCTTTGAACACCTTATTTGCATCACTGAAAGGAGTCAGAACACCTTGTTTATTGCGAGGAAGAATTCTATTTGCAGTCGCTGTCAGGATGCAACTATCGTCGACGCCGGTGGAAGTCTAACGTCCTTCCACCGCAAATAGAGGCGAAAGAAACTTGCGGGAATTCAAAATTTAAAAATTATGTTAACTTCTTTCTCTAGAAATGTGGAGCTTCTCTCTCTAGAAACTAGATAAAAATAAATTGTTATGAATTACAAAGAGGTCACTTTAAAGAACTTCTGTGGATGGACGGGTCAAAGGATGTATTCTGTTAACTTATCTCTCTAGAAATGTGGAGCTTCTCTCTCTAGAAATTTCTAGTAATTAAATACATTTAAAAAATTTAAAAATAATGAATATTCATAAAATAATTTTAAAATCATGTTAAAATAGATATTAAATATCTCATAGTTCTATTTAGACATTTTAAAATAAAAAATTAAATTTTTTATTATTTAAATTAAAATTTAATTCCATATTAATTAAGTAGTTAAATATTTCAATAAAAAAAAATTATTAAAAAAGTATATTAGATAATTTAAGTTAATTTTAATATTTAAAGTATTTAAAAAATGTTTATTGATTAATTAAAAAAATTAAAACAAAACTTAAAATTTTAAAAATATTTAAATAAAATATAACTTAAATATTTAAATAGGTATTTTAAAAATATTATTTTAATTTTAAATAATTTGAAATAAAATATTAATTAAAAAACTCTTTTATTTAAATTAAATCCTATTTAAAATAATTAAAATTTATAATAATTAACATTTTTAAAATATTTTACATATTATAAATTAATATTTTTAAATTATTTTAAAATAATTTTAATATAATATAAAAATATTTTTTAAAAAAATTTATATTTTTTTACATTAATTTAATAAAATCCTCACTGTATTTATTATTATATTTAAATAAATATTAGTTAAATATTATAATAATTTAATATTTAATAATTATTTCAAGTATATATGGATTAAAATTAATTTTAAATTTAAATTAAAGTATTTTTTATTTTTGAAATACTTGATATAAAATTCTTAACTTTAGTTGATTATATCTAAATTCTTAATGTTTTTTCTATAATTTTAGTAATTAAATATATTTAATAAAATGAAATATCATAAATTTAAAAATCAAATAAATATAATTACAAAATATTTTCGAAAAATTAAGGAGTGTTTTAAAAGATATTATTTAAATTTTGAAATATTAGAATTTTTTTAGTTTGATATTAATTAAAATAATTAATTATTTAATAATTAAAATAACCTAAAATATATAAGATATTTTTATATAATATTTATTTTAATCTAAAGGATTTATTTTTTTTAAGAAATTTGACATATTATTCTAGTTTTTTTGAGTTAATATTAAGTTTTTAATAATTTCCTAGAGTTTTTTTGTTTAAAAATAGATTTAAATTAATATAAATTATTTTAAGCATTTGATGGAGTATGAGATGGTGGTTATAAGGAGCTAACGCCTGACAAGTTTAAATAGCTTTATTAGACTTGAGATATGTTGGATGAAGGCTATAGAGTTCAAACAAAATCAAAGAGAGCTCTAGGAGGTAGAAAAAAGAGATAAAATGTTTGGTCAAAGTATGATAGCCATTTGGCCTCTTTGGCCAAATTCAAGCTCTCTAAATGGTTTGGATGGATAGGATCAGTTTGGAAGTTATCTAGGATCAATGACATGTTGTTTCAGTATAGGTTGTTAAACCTAAGCAATTGTCCCAAGACTAACCAAGAGGGCGGGTGAATTGGTAATTTAAAATTTCTCTTAGATTTTTAATAGAAAACCAATTTTAATAATTTTATAACTTCGATTATCTTTCTGAAAAAAGCTTTTCAACCACAAATATCAAAGTGCAAAAAATAAAATAAAACATCAAAATAAAAAATGATATAAAGATTTTAGTGGTTCGCTCAAACATGACCTACATCCACTCCCTGTTCTGGTATTGCAGTATTACCAAAGTGGTTCTTCTTTTACCCCTACAACAAAGAAGATAAGCCTTTACAATTCCTCTCTTCCATAGATCCCCGGTGTGGCAGAGAACCATCATTCTTTCACACTCTCCAGGTGTTGACAGAGAACCATCGTCTGTTCACACCCTCCAAGTGTCAACAGAAAATAGTACTCCTTTCACACTCTCTTTGTGTCGATAAAGTACTGTGATCCTTTCACACCCTCCGAGTATTGGAAGAGTACCTTCATCTGTTCACACACTCCAAGTGTTGGTAGAGTATCATCCTCTCACTGCAAAGATCTTCTCTCGAGCAACTAGAAAGAAGAAAGAAGAGTTGTAACCAAAAACACAAAGAGATCCATACCCTTTAGTAACCTTGTGAACCCTTCACACTTCTCTTGCAATAAATCACTTTCAAAAAATATCCCAAGTACACTCTTTCACTTGCTCTTAAAAAATCATGAACAATGAATCTCTTCACGTCAGTTTTTAAGGACCTTTTATATGAAAGTCATGGAAAGCCGTTCAAAAAACTGAAATCTTCCATTTTTAGCGTGTACGACCGTTTAGTACGATCGAATGTCCATACATAAATATGAATAGTGCTAAAACTTTTATGCATGAACCTTTTTTGTATCTATACAAAATGATTTATTAGATGATGATTTTCTAGTATGAATCCAATTGTACGATCGAATGTCTGTAAGTACGATGAAGACATTGTATAGTACGATCAGTTCAAAATATTTTAATTTCATTTAGATGAAATGGGATCTGTCAAATTTGTACTCTGGACGACATACATATGATAAGGACATCGTATAGTACAATCAGTTCTGGAAAATTTTGATTTCATCTGGACAAAAAGGGACCCATCCAATTCATACTCTAGATGACGTACATATGAAGGAGCATCATACAGTATGATCAATACTTAAAAAACTTTTCTACATACAATTCGTTTGACTCTTAGTAGGGAAAAATAACTGAATAAATTGTTTCATAAAGAAAGAGTTTGTATAGTATGATTAGTTTAAAAATTCATAATTTTAAACACTCTGCCAGTGTGTGTGTGTGTGTATAGTTACTCAATTATAATTACACTCTCTCAGACTCAATAAAACTAAAAATATAGACTTTATTTATAATGAACCCTAATCTAATCTAATTTGAATTCTTCAACAATCTAGAGTATGATTTTTCTAAAATGTTAGTACACACAAACAACAAAATCAATACATTCAAAATATGTTAAGAGAAATTGTAATTAAAACAATATTATTTGGAACCATAAAAAATATGCATGTTGTAGGAATATCAACAATCAGAAAACTAAGTTGCAACAATCTCAACAATCTCCTCCTTTTTAATGATGGAAAAATAACTATAGTTTGAGTTAACATGTATACCCTAAATTTCTCCTTATCTCCCCCTAATAGAATAAAATATGTGGTTATAGGGAAATTATATGAAGTGCACTCAATAATTTTTTTTTTATTAAAATTTTAAACACAAACTACAAACACAAACACATGAAACATAAAAAACACAAACACAATATATGAAAAACAAAACACAAAACAACATAATAATATTACTCCCCCTTTTGACAAAAGCAAAAAGGGAATAAAAAGGTGAAATGAAAGATGTCATATGACAAACCGTAAGATAATTGATCTTGAAAGATATTTAAATAAAATTTCAATAACAAAGTTAATTACCATTAGATCAAAAACAAAGATTCAAAAAGTTTTAAATTAAAGAATAACTATGATAAGAAAAATTTATTAATGTCAATAAGCATTCTAAACAATTAGATAAAGAGGATTATTGTAAAAGTGACGAAATGAAAATTAGTTAATTTAAATTTTTAAAATAAAATATAATTGAAAAAGATTGATTTGAATTAATTATTAGATGATAGAGGAAAGAACATATTCAATTGGCGACAATGCGCATCTTTTCAAATATTTGTGGCACACTTTATGCATCCTTTTCTACTTGGGCTAATTTTGTGCCTTTTTTTATTTTGCGAACCATTACGCATTTTTTTTATTTTTGTACACTTTGTATCTTTTTGATATACCTTCTTTTTTTTAATTGGTCTTTCCAAAATCAATAATCTAAAAAATCAAATTTCTCTAATTATAAAAATAATTATATTGAAAAGAGAAATAAAAAAATAATAATAAGACGTCTAAATTGAAATAATAATATTCAAATTATGTTTATATAAAAAGAACATGAGATTGATATCCTTAACTTGATCGAGTTATATGTTAACTTAATTTTTTGAAAAATTAGAGTTCATAATGAAATTAATTTTGTAATGCAAGTTAATTTATAACACTTTTTAAATCAATTAAAATAGGATTTTCATATAGGCAAACTCACATTTCAAATAAGGAATAAGAATAACTAATCAAAAACATGACATTTTTAATTGATATCAAATAAAGATCGAATACATTAAGGCCATTGATTTCAATACACATAACATCTAAAATAATAAAACATTAACACAAATCTAAATAAGTAATACATAAGGAAATAATAAACAACATCATCACATCATCGTCATCATCACATCATCAAGAAGGAATAGAAAAAACAACTATAAAGAAGTACATTTAAAACTCTGAAGGACCCTTGTTTGGAGGAGGAGGCTGGTTGAGGATTGAGAGATAGCTATTCATCGTAGCTACATTCGTGTTCATCGAGTTAAATTGACCTCAGATCCACCCCATGTCTTGTTGGTACTGTGCATCCTACTAGTTTAAATCAGTTTGAATTTAATCAAAATGTTCATCAAAATGACTCCCATCCTATCAAAATGCTGGATCATCTCCTTAAAGTGGTTCTTATCAGAGTAGGTGCAGGTGCTCCCCCATCTCTCTTAGTATCCTCACTTGTACTCTCATTTCTCCCAAAAGAGGCATCGGTGAAGTAGATTGGCAGATTAGTGGGAGTTTCAGGATGAATTATGTTGTACTTCTTTTCCAAAATATTGGTTACTAGGTGTCCTAAGGACATAATTTTCTTCCTCTTATAAGAAGGAAACCCAATTTTAGAAAGATTATGAATGTAATCTAGGATGAGTTGGGCTTCATCAATTAGTTGTCTAGTTATGATCAAATAAGTAACTATGGATAGAAGAGGAGTAATGTTCATGTGATCACCAGCCTTAGGAATGATTGAAGTTCTAAGGACATACTGTATGACCCTCACATTTTGATTCAATGTTTATAGTCTATCCAAATGACAAACTTTAGTGACACCTCTGAGATTCTTATTTATTTTAGATCAATCATAGTCAAATTTTGAGTTTAAAGTGTGTGCTATAGTTTTACAAGTCCTTAAATGGAGAAAGGTTCCTAGATATTTCTTGGCTATTTCTACCAGTTATTTTTTAACAAATGATGTTATCTTTCTCTCATCCTCGCTAAAACTCGTATTTGCTAAAAAAAATAGTTAAAGGACTCCATATTATAAGCATGGATCAAAATAAAGGAGAATTTGGTTAAAGTAAATAAGGCATAACTTGAAACTGGATATCATCTTGAATCAGTAGTCTTGAATGAGTGATTTTTATTGCTATGTACCTATAAAAGGAATCCTCATTTTCTCTAGATAGAAAATGGTCGTCCCCACCCTGGATGACGAACCCTTAGAAACACTACCATGCTTGCTAGAACTTACCATTCCTAAGTTGAGAAGTATTCAAGGAGGATAATGAAGTGAATGAAATTGAATTCTAAAGCCCTCTTATTTAAAGAAAAATGTCCCTTCATACAGTATAAAAAATGGATTCATACGGGATGAAAATATTTTCATATACATGAACGATAACAACCAAAATGAAATGAATTTTCGTAAAAACACCATTTATGAGGCTTCCTTTTGTACTAACTTTTTGATCATATAATTGTACAGACGAACAGGTGTTCATCCTAGACAATCCATTATTTAAGATCATTTTAATGATGGTTAAGTTCGTCCCCCATATAAAATGACGCATGGATCATACTTATGAATTTTTAGTTTGTAAGTATAATCAGTTATAATAACTGATTCTACCCAGATTATCATCTACATGCGTACAAATGAAAGTATACAAATCATATGTGATGATGACAGTATCGTATAGTATGATCTATATTAAAAAATCAAAACTTTATAGATTCACTCCAAAATAACAATTAACATGCTATAGAATTCATACTGTACAAAAAAAAATTTGTATAGTATGATTGAAACACTTAAGAAAATCAGCATGAAAACTAGAAAATAACTTTTGATAAATGATACATATCCAAAAATAAACATGGCACAAAATTAAAAAAAAATTAAAAAAACACAAATTAAAATCATTTACAAACAAAAATACAGAACAAACATAAGAAACATATCAAGTTTGTAGAAGATTTTATCTAAGCATTAAGATCTGTCACACCTAACCTTATTTTTAATGTGCTAAAATTATCAAAGGCTAGCAGTTTTACAAAAATGTCTGCTAGTTGATTTTTTGTCGAAACATGATACAATTTAATTTCTCCTTTGGATACATGATCGCTAATGAAATGATGTCTTATGTCCATATGTTTGGTTCTAGGTTGTTAAATAGAATTCTCTAAAATACAAATCATACTAGTGTTATCACAATAAATTGGGATTATGCCTATTGTAAATCCTAAATCAATCAACTGTATTTCAACAAAAGAACTTCTCCCACACAACTTCCTAAGGCAATGTATTCAACTTCAATAAGAGATAGGGCTAAGAAATTCTATTTTTTACTGGACCAATAAATTAAAGAATTTCTTACAAATTGACAAGTTTTAGATGTACTCTTTCAATCAACCCTTCAACCTATAAAGTCTGAATCTGAATATCCAACAATTTTAAATGAAGGGTTGTACTTAGGATACCAAATTCCTAAGTTCTGAGTTCCCAAAAGATATCTCAAAATCCTTTTTACTATTGTCAAGCTTTATTTTTTTAGATATGATTGAAATCTAGCACATAAATAAACACTAAACATAATATCTAGTCTGCTAGCTATAAAAAAAAATAAAGATCCGATAATTTCGCTAAATTTATTTTGATCAACAGATTTTACCTTCGGGTCCTTATCCAACTAAACTGAAGAAATCATTGGTGTACTGACTGGTTTAGTATTGTCCATTTCATATTTCTTGAGGATGTCCTTAATATACTTTGACAAACTAGGAAATATTCCCTCCTAAATTTGCTTAACATACCATGTCTTGTCTTAACACCCTCTCTAATTTCACCTAAAATCAACTCCTTGGGGTGGTTTTTAGAAAATTTCAAATCTCTAGGAAAAGGGTTTTCTTGTTCCAAATTTTTATCCAAATTAATTATCTCAATCCTTTTGGTGTTATTTGCTATATCATCCTCTTCTAAACCTAGATATTCTAAAATACCAGATTCATTAAATACAACATGTGTTGTCTCCTCAACTACTAACTTTCTTTTGTCAAAAAATTTATATAATTTTCTCACACTAGAGTATACAAGAAAAATTCCTTCATCTAATTTTGGATCAAATCTTCCTAAAGAAGATTTTCCATTATTATGTATGAACATCTTACATCAAAAAATATACAAATGTGACAGGTTAGGTGTTCTCCCCTTAAGAAGCTCATAGGTTGTTTTATTTAATTTTGATCGAATGTTCACCATATTCAGAACATAATATGCAGTACTAACTATTTCAATCCAAAAATATTTAGGATGTGTATATTTAGCCAATATGGCTTTAATAGCTTCAGTTAATGTTTTGTTCTTTCTTTTGATTACCCCATACTATTAAGGGATTCTAGATGCATAAATATTGTGATCAATTTCTTATTCTTTAAAAAAATTTGTAGATCATTCAATTTTAAATTCACCTCCATGTTCACTTTTAATTGTTAAAATATCACAACATAGTTTTATTTGAATCCAAGTCGAAAAGTCTATAAATTCCTCAAATGATTCATTCTTATGAAATAAAAATTTAACCAATGTGAATCTTGAGAAATCATCAACTATCACAAATCTGTATACATTCCCTCATAGACTTATAGTTCTAACTTGTCCAAAAATATCCATATGAATAATCTCCAATGGTTTGCTAGTTCTAAGATACTTATTGGAATGAAATGAGGACTTCACTTGTTTTCCTAGTTGATATGCATCAAAAAAGTGATCCATAGTAAAGTCTAGTTTTAGTATACCTCTAACAATTTCTTTTTGAGTAATTTTCCTAAAGTTTTTCATGCTAGTGTGACAAAGTCTCATATGCCATAACCATTACTCATCAAAATTTATTTTTAAACAAAAAACATTAGGAGTTTTAATACTATTTAAATCTAGCATATAGATATTGTTTACCTTAATTCCATGTAATACATTATTTCTATTTAGGCTTAATATGAAGATAGTGGGAAAAAAATTAATAATATACCATTTATCATATAGCTGACTAACACATAACAAATTATGCTTTAAGATTTCAACTAGTAATACATTCTCAATGAAAATTTTTTGTAAGTTTTCGATCATACTTGTGCCAACCACTTTCTTTATGGTCGTATCTCCTAGTGTAATCTTGCCTCCATTCCTAGCTTCTAATGATATGAATTGTGTAGTATCTCCAGCCATATACTTCAAACAATTGATGTCCATGTACCAAATGCTCTCACAAGGTCTTGTATAAGAGCGTTCCTACAAAATAATCAAATATTAGAATTGGAAACCCAAACAAGTTTGGGTTCTACTTTTAGCAAATTAAAATTAGATGCACACTAGATATTACTTAGTTTATGCATCTTTAGTTTCCACACTAAATGAGTTTTTCTATCTAAATTACAAATGTGTGATATATGTCTAATCATCTCATAAGTAAAGCACTTAACTCCAGAAAAAGGGTTTTTATTCTCTGATAATAAATCTGTCTCTTCCTAGGTTTCAAAAAATTTGACTTCAAAATAAGATTAGTAAATTCATCAAGTGTTGGGGGTTGTCCTCTTTTATTCAAGAGCTTTCTCTATTACTATAATGAATGAGTTTACATCTTATAACAATTTTTTACCTATTTTAGATAATGCTCTCTATTCTTAGATTCATCCCTAAAATTTTTAAATTCTTTTTCCAATTTAGTGTAGGTTGATTTTAGTAATTCACTCTACTTATTCAATTCATTAAATTCATCAAGTAAGCTCATGTGGTTGTTGCTATATGTGCATGATTTTTGCCTAAGGGTTACATGCTCTTTTTGTAATTCTTGCAATTCTAATTTTAGTCTAGCATGCATTTTCTATAATTTTCTATATGCAGTATGTATTATTTCATAAACTTCAAGCAATTCATTATAAGTTAAGTTACATACCTCTTATTGATCTAACTGATCAAGATTATTGACCATTAAAGGTTCGTTACTTTCTCTTCCTTTTCTAGTTTTGACGAATCCTAAGCTGAGTCTGCCCAAAAAACTCTTTTATATTTCTTCTTTCCCTTTCTCACATTCACTTTCTCCTCAACCTTCTCCTTGCTAGGAGTGCCTTTGAGATTGGGGCATTCTAATCTTACATGTCTAGGTTTCCTGTATTTGTAGCAAATCAAATTATTATAAACCTTAACATTTTTATGGAACTTACCTTTGTTTCACTACTGGTGTCACCTTTTCTTCCTTTTAAGAAAACTCCTAAATTGCCTTATCATCAAGGAAATGTCATCCTCATCCTCAGATTGAGACTAATCACTCTTCGAGTCATCCACTTTCAGTGCTATATTCTTCTCCTTTCATTTTTCTCCAGCATCAATATTCCTTTGTGTCATTCCTTGCTTGTATGCAATTAGTAATCCAAGGAGATTATCAAAAGAATAAGCATTTAAGTCCTTGGACTCCATAATAGAAGTTATTTTAGCATCATAAGCAGTAGGAAAATAATGAAGAATTTTGTTAACTATTTTAGCATTTGTTAGTTCCCTACCTAATACATGCAAAGAAGTGACTAATTGAGTGAATCTTATGTACATGTCAGATATGTATTCATAGGGTTTCATGTAAAATAATTCATAATCATATAATAAAATATTTAATCTAGATTGATTTACTTAATTAGTTCCTTCATATGTAATACAAAGTCTATCCTATATGTCCTTTCCACTTTTATAAGTGGAAACCCGCATGTAATCTTCTAACTTAGGTGCACAAAAGAAATATTTAAACATTCAGCATTTAATAGTGCTAAGTCACATTCTTCTATAGTCTAGTCAGCAAAAGGTGTTTCAACTCTAATGCCATCTATAAGCCTAGTTTTCCTAGAATACCCTTCCTGAAATAAAATTAACGTGCGATAATCAAGAGATTGGAGAAATGTTGACATGTGTGTTTTGCAAATATTGAAAGGGATATTGTTAAATAATGGAGGTATAGTGATCGAATACCCTTCAAGTGTGTTTTAGTTTCCAAATGTTGCCATTATCATTTATCAATAAGTAGTCAAAACCTATAGTTTTAAAATAAAGCTGTGATACTACTTGTTGATTTTATATAGGTTATTAAACCTATGTAATTGTCCTAAGGCTAACCAAGAGAAGAGGTGAATTGTTAATTTAAATTTTCTCTTGGATTTTTAATAGAAAACCAATTTTAATAATTTTCCAAATTTGATTATCTTTTTTAAAAATCTTTTCAACCACAAATATTAAAGTGCATAAAATAAAACAAAATGCAAAAATTTAAAATGACATAAAGATTTATAGTGGTTTGGTCAAACATGACCTACATCCACTCCCTGAAGACTCCAACTTCAGGTATTGTACTATTACCAAAGTGACTGTCCTTTTACCCTCACAGCAAGGGGAAGAAGCCTTTAAAATTCCTCTCTTATTCTAATCCCCAATGCGGTAAAGAACTATCATCCTTTCATACTCTCCAAGTGTTGATAGAGAACCATCGTCTATTGACACCCTCCAAATGTTGGTAGAGAACTGTCATTCTTTCACACCTTCTAAGTGTCTATGGAGTACCATCATCCTTTCACACCCTCCAAGTATCGGCAGAGTACCACCGTTTGTTCACACTCTCCAAGTGTCGGTAGAGTACCATCATCTTACTTCAAAGATCTTCTATTAAGCAACTAAAAAGAAGAAAAAGAAGAGTTGTAACCAAAAACATAAAGAAATCCTTACCCTTGAGTAACCTTGTGAACCCTTCACACTTCTCTTGTAAGAAATCTCTCTCAAACAGTCTCCCAAGTACCCTCTTTAACTTAATATTGAAAAATCACGAAGAAAAACTCTCTTCAATTTAGTTTTTAAGGACCTTTTATATGAAAGACCCAAAAAACTATAAAAAAAATGAAATTTTCCATTTTGAGAAAGTATAATTATATAATATGATCGTATGTTGTACATACGAATAGTTTAAAAACTATTATGTTTGAACCTTTTGTGAATCTGTATGAAATGATTTCATACACGATAATCATCTAGTATGAATCCAATTCGTAATGTACGAATCTAATTCGTAATGTTCAAATCCAATTCATATTATAAGAACAGTTAGAAAATTTGTTATCTTCATCGGGATGAAAAGGGACTCATTCATTTCATACTATGGATGATGTACATATGATGAAGACATCGTACAGTACGATCAATTAAAAAAAAAGATTTCACCCGGACAAAAAGCGACCTATCCAATTCATACTCTGGTTTTCGTACATATGAAGAAGCTTCGTATAGTACGATGACTACTTAGAAAAAATTTTTACCTGCAGTTCATTTGACTGCTTGTACAGGAAAATAACTAAACAAATCATCCCATACGAAAAGAGTATGTACAGTACGATCGGTTTAAAAATTTACAAATTTAAAAACTCCCCTGTGTGTGTGCATAGTTACTCAATTAAAATCACACTCTCTCAAACTCAATAAAAATATAGACTTCATTATAGTGAACCCTAATATAATCTTATTTGAAATCTTCATCAATCTGGAGTATGATTTTTCTAAAATATTAGTACACACAGACAATAAAAAAATTTATCCAAAATATGTTAGGAGATATCATAATTGAAATAATAATAATTAGAATCATAAAAAATATGTATGTTGCAGGAATATTAACAATCAGAAAACTAAGTTGCAACAATTTCAACAAGACACCTGTTCCTAGGTGGTTAGAATGGCAGGAGGAAAGACAACCTGAAGGACATGACATAGAAAGCTCTTTTCTTTTGCATGAGGAGGAAACCATAGGACTAAGCTTAGGATTAAACCATTGATTAAGACCTGCTTAAGAACTTTCTCAAAAGCCATTAAGGCTTTTAAAATGATTTTATATGGGGTGGGTTACCTCATTAGGGCTAGTTTTACCACTCTAACTCTCCTAACCAATTATTGTATCATTTGCCTTGTCAAATAGTTAAGGAAGGGTGAAATGGCATCTAGGTGGATTTATGAATTAGTTAGAGTAGTTTGGAAAAGGCTTAAGTCTAAGAGGTTGAAGCTAAAATTCATGAATTTGAATGAAAGGAAGTTTGACCAATTCTTGAAATGTTGGCTTGGTTAAAAAACCTTTTCTTTATTTATGGTGAGTCGGCGAACATAAAATGAATAAAATGAAATTGGTTAGCATCTTTTGAAGTAATGGGATTAGATTTGAATTGCATGTTATAATGTTTGACTAGGACTTGGTATTTCATCCAGTCAAAACCTAAAGTATTGAACTCGTAACATACCACAAATTTATTTGAATCATGTATCATAATAAAACTTGATAACTTTGAAGTTTGGAGAGCCTTAAATTGTATATTTAAAGTGATTTTACACAAATGGGTTGATTTTGACTGGAATTGTGCTTAGTTCACTAGGTCAACTAT
The DNA here is from genome assembly GCA_019514585.1 of Dendrobium officinale. Classification (NCBI taxonomy): domain Eukaryota; kingdom Viridiplantae; phylum Streptophyta; class Magnoliopsida; order Asparagales; family Orchidaceae; genus Dendrobium; species Dendrobium officinale. The sequence goes on from CM033689.1 coordinate 16,651,556, forward strand.
TGAATGAGCTAGGGTTACCAGTCAAGTCCAAATCAACGGAGGAGAAGTTCGAAGAGTTATAAAGGAGTTTGAGAGCATTTAAGGTTTGATTCATTGAAATAGAACTTAAGGTTTAATTTGGTCAACCTACGTTGATTGGTCAACCATGTTGATCTAGGGCTAGTGTTTGGGCTCAATAGATTTAAAATTATAAATGGAGTCTAATGGAGTTTGTTTAAGGGTTAAGGTGGTCATTCCAGTCCAATTAATTGTTTGGACTTTTAATCTATAGTTTGGTAATTCTAGGCTGACCCAAGGCTAGGGTTTGGGTTAAAAAAAATTAAAATAAAGTTTTAATTTGAATGGAAGTGGTATAATGCAAAGATGAGGCAATTTTGATTGAAATGACCCTTAAAGCCCTTTGAGGGGAATTTCATAAAATTTGATTGACCTGGTTAACCAAGCTTGACCAAAGTAAAGTTGAGTTCTATACACCCCTAGTGATAGTTAGGATCCATTGGATGAGGTTCCAGGGTTTGATTTTATTGGGCCATATTGAAGTTTAGAGAAAACTTCAAAATTTCCATTTTAGGGCATTTTGGTCATTTTTAATCATGGTCTTTTAGGGGTCAAAGTGGGTATACCAAAATACAGTTTACTACTCAACTTATCATGATCAATGGATTTGATGTATTTGGAAGCTTTGGAAAAGTCACAAAGGCCAAATTTCACTAAATGGAAGGTCTAGTGGAATAGGCCATAAATATTTGAAGGTTTTATATCCTTTGGAAATAGATTCAATTTTTGGAGGTATAGGTCTCATAATGAGCTCAAATTTAGAGGGTGGACCCAAGAGAAAATCTTAATCAATATGAAATTGTTGGATCATGAATCGGCCATCATTTTACTGGGGTTTGAAATGTTTGAAAATTTATTAAAAGGGCTTTCCGGACCTAGGCCCTTAACCTTAGATTTTATTATGCATTTCTAGGTTTGATCTAGATTTTTGGATTTAAATTCGTGAATTTAAATTTTTTAAATAATTCAAAATCATTTAAAATATTATTAACGATTGGATAGGATTGAAGCTAGTTTGGAATCTTAATTAAGGTTTGAAATGAAGGGTTAATTTAGAAGTTGAATTGATTTAAAGTCTAGATGGATTTGAATCTAAATTTAACTCTATGTGATTGACATCTAGATGAATGTTAACCATCAGATCAACCAGTTGAATTCTTAATAGGACCTTATGATAATATAAAAAAATTAGGTCAATAAATAAACCCCTAGTTTGTGTAGTAGAAATAAGTTCTATTGCCCATATTGGCGTTGATTGAATATAAAGGTCAAATTTTGAAATTCAATTCTAAGGAAAGAGAAAAACTAACGCTAGATGATTGTATTTAAATTAATACTAGGGTAATTCCATGAAGGGTGTACTCTACCACTAGTAGATCTAATCCTAAAGGAACAAAGCGAAGAGACATATACTTATCATTAACATAGAGAGGGATGGAATTAGAGTTTTAATTTGAACCTAGGATATTTCCACTGAGGGCATTATGCATCACTAAGAGATCTAATCTATAGGACAAAAACCATGATGTCTCACATCTATCTTTGAAGAGAAGAAAATTGTAATATCTTGTTGGAAGAAAGTATTGAAAGTTCATAAAGTTTGTTAAACCTTTAAGAAATAAGCTTGAGGAAAATAAGGAGGGGGGGGGGGGGTAAATTAGTTATTTAAAAATTTTCTTTATGAGAAAAAGAAATGTATTTTTATCTTTTTAATTTTTTTAAAACAAGTTTATCCTATAATGCGGAAGCATATTTAGTTCACAATAATTAGAAATTTTAACCATACTACAATCACAAACAAGTGCTGAAATTAAAATATGAAAAAGTAAAAGAATGAACACATAATATATTATTGTGGTTCAGTCAAATCTAACCTATATCCACTCCCTGTAGGCCTCCTGTAAGTATTGCACTAGACCTTTTAGTGTCTCTCCTTTTTCCCCAACAGCTATGTGGAGAAGCCCTTACAAAAATCTCTAAAATCAATGCGATGAAGAAGAGTACCTTGAATATTTTTTACCCTCTCAATTAAGGTAAAGAACTTTAATCCTTTGACTACATGCTGGAGTTGGCAAAGAACCTGAATCCGTTCACTCCCTCTTAGAGTAGGTAGAGAACTTGAATCTAATGCTAACAAAATATCTCCCTAGAGCCATCAAGAAATAAATTAGCATCTTGAAGAAGGAAATTGAAATCTTATTTGGAATAACCTTTTTGAATCCCTCATATCTTCCCTCACAAGAATCTTACTCTATTTCTATCTAAAAACTCTCCATTTTTTCCTTTAAGCTCCATCATAAAATAAGAAAAACAAATGCCAGTAAAATAATAAGAGAGCTTAAATAGAGTGCCTCCAAAGAAGACATTAATTTTATTATAGTGCTTCTGATTGTCCAGTGTGATTGTGAGATAATCCTATCTGAATAGTTCAAAATTACACTTTCAGCCAGTACAAACTTCACTCGTCTGGATGATCAGTTTAATATATTGTCCTGATCATCCTATATTATCATTATATCATCCTATATGATTAGTTTAAAATATTAAACTAATCATCCAGTGCTAAATATCATCCCATCTAGTGATTAGTTGGTAGCATATAGAGATTGGGGATAATCATTTATGATAAGGGAAAAATTATGGTCTTTCATCATTGGCTATGGGTAGCATTTGAATATCATTCCATACAGGAATTTGGTCATACAGTACAATTGTCTTCAATCATCCTATTTGATCTGATCGAATAGTTTAATAATAATTAAGCACTCAATCAAAGGATTAATTATGGTATGATTGTCTTCGATCATACAATACAATAAATATCGTATGATATAATTAGACACAGATTTTGAATTTTAAAATATTTCCTGAATTATAATTGGTGCCTATTTTTTTATTATAAAAATCTTCTTGTACGATATATATCATACAATACATTGAGTTAAATCAATCTTAATTAACTAAGGTGCACTTATTAAGGTCTTATGTTTTAACTCGTTGTCTAGTATGATCAAAATTATACAAAATGATTAGTTCAAAAATTAGAAAAAATCTTTAACTCGCCTACTAACTACCTTGAGAATGTGTGTGCAATGTTACATTAGCTTAGTATCCACCATATACATGATTTGACTCAAGAAAGGTAAAGTTTATTGAAATTGATATTACAAATCGACTCAACCCTAGTCTATAAAATCATGAGCTAATTAAAGTTAGAAGTGAACGGTGGACCATAAATCTTAGTGAGCAGAGCAAGAAACATATATATAAAATTGAAATAGCATAGTAAAAAGTCCAATAATGTTTGTTATCATCAAAATCATAGAACTTGGTCCAGGTTTGTGACAATCTCTCCCCTTTTTATGGTGACAAATACTGTTGTGTTATGATTCAAGAGTAAATTGCTATTCCTTACGCTCCCCCTTCCTAAGTAAAATTTTCATAAATATGTAAGTTTTTTTTATTTTAAAAGGAAAAAGGAAAAAAGGAAAAATAATTAAACAAAAAAAGAAAACATTGAAAATGAAAATATAAATATGGACTTAAATATTTCAAAGCAAAAGAAATTACTAATAGATGCTACTCGCTTTTAACATCACAAAAAGAGAAGGAAATGAAAGCTAACAAACTTGAAACAATAATAAAAGTACACAGATAAAAAAAATACCTAACTAAGTAATAGTCAAAACATAGGAACAAAAATATAAAGAAAACTAGAATAAGGAAGAATCCCTATCAGGTGGAGGTGGTGGTGGTGGCTGAAAGAGGCAGTGAATGGAAGAAAATTGCTCCCTAAACCAAGCAATATCATTTTCATGCTATTACTGATGTTGTGTAATGTATCTTTCAAAACAAGCCAATTAATTTGCACGTTGTTATTATTCCTCAACTATGTAGTTTTCAAATATAACCTCCCACAGATCAAAATGAAAGTTCGTTAGGAATGTTCACCCCTAAAGAACTGGCCCAAGCTAACCAAGAGGGGGGGGGGGGGTGAATTGGTATTTTAAAAATTCTTTTCACAGAGAAGTAAAAATCACATAAACCAAAATCACACCACAAAAATAAGTGTGGAAATTAAAGTGCGGAAGAAAGAAATAGGAACACACAAATTTATAGTGGTTCGGTTAACTCGACCTACGTCCACTCCCCAGAGGTGCCCTCTGAGTATTGCACTACACTCTGACTCTCCTTTAGACCCCACAGCTAGGCAGAGAAGCCTTTACAAAGAACCTCTTTTTGCCACCCCGACAAGGCAGAGAACCTATCTCCTTTTGCTTCCTCTTGAAGCTGGTAGAGAACCACAATCATATGCTAAATCCTTACCTCTACCGACCCTTCCACGGATGAGAAACTCTAGATGAAGAAGAAGCAGAGCGATCCTTGAAGCAACCCTTGTGAATCCTCTCACAAGCTCCCCCTCAAAAGATCCTCTCTCACTCTCTCTCTCTCTCTCTCTCTCTCTTTCTCTCTCTCCTCAAGGTCTTCTCAGGTCAAGGCAGCAGTAAAAGATTGATCAAAAACATTGAACAATAGCTCTTAAATAGAAGAGTTTCAAAGGAGCTCATTAATTGCAAGCTGTCGAAAATATCGTCCAAGCCGATATGGACATCATCCTGGCCGATCAGTAAAAATCTCAGAAGATCGGCCAGAGCATCGCCCTGAATGCAAACTGGATTATTTAAAAATTGGCTTGATTGTCCAGGATGATCTCACGATCGTCCAGGCCGATCAGTTCAAATCAGAGGAAAATTGTCTAGAGCATCGCCCTGAATTTGTGCTGGCCGATATTTATCATCCCGAAGTAACTAAGGTTTTTGAATAGATCGTCCTGTCGATCCTGCGATAGTCCAGGATGATGTCATCATATAAATCATCCTTAATTACTTCCTTAATTTGTCTGATTAATTAAGGCATAATTGTGAATATCGTCCAGGCCGATCCAAGATCGTCCTGGACGATTTCCAAAATTACAGAATACCTTAATTGTTTATGGAGACAATTTCTTTTTATTTTGAGCTTATCTTCCTGGCCGATACAGGTATCGTCTAGGATGATCTGTTAATGATGGCTGCCTTAATTAAGAATCTTGAATAGAATCTCTATTTTAAACTAGATCGTTTAGGCCGATACAAATATCATCCTAGCCGATGTGAGTAGAAATAGAAATTCTAAGTCTCTCAAGTGTGTGTGTGTGTGTAGGGTTACTTAGCATCAGTCTTTTTGAACATTACAAATAGACTCAAGAAGAGAGAAAGCAAAGTACAGACTGACTCAACCCTAATCTATGCAAACTTGAACTGGCTTCGTTTATTCATCCGATCTTTGATTCTTGAAAAGTTATAATTAACAGATAGTCCAAGAGAATCAATAGTGTTTATCAATCATCAAAATATAAGTCATGAAAATAGATTTGCAACAATCTCCCCCTTTTTTATGATGGCAAACACAAGTAAGAAAATCTTAGTAAAAATAGCAGTTCATTAAAATTTCAAAGTTACAAGAACATCAACTTTTCCTGCTACATCCTACTCCCCCTTTTGTCATCACAAAAAGAGGGTTTAAGACACATAAAAAGAAAAAGGAAACAACACAATAGAAACTAAAACAAAATACAAGACAAACTACAGAAAACAAAAAATAGAAAATAGAAAACAAAGACTAGAAAAATGAGGGACCCTGATCATCAGATGGAGGTGGTGGAGGTGGCTACTGAAAGTAGCTAGCTAGCATAGTAAACTGAGCATTGAACCAGGCGATGTCCTGGTCATGCTGCTGCTGCTGGTGAGTAATGTAGCTGTCAAAACGGGCTAAGTCCTCTGTGTGATGCTGCTCGTAGATGGTAATGTCCTCAGAATGTTACTGCTCTTGTACAACAACGTAAGCGTCAAAGCGGGTCTCCCATCGATCAAACCTCTCCACTAACTAGTTAAACTGTGAGTGCTGTCGAATAGGAGTAGGATCAGGAACAGAAGCGGGAACGGGAGCCTCCTCCTCCTCAACCCCTCGAGGTTCCTCATCCCCTGGGTGGAGATGAGTAATGTGAAGGGTATTAAAGGAACTGTTTTAGTAGAAGAGAGTTGGGAGGTTGGGTGGAACATGATATTAAAGTTGATATTTGGTTTCAAGGACATAGGCTATGAGGTGTCCTAATGCTAGATTGGGTTTCCTCTTATGACCTGGATCGCGGATTGTGATTAAATGGTCAATGTACCGAAAAATTAAGTCAGCAGTATTAAATTCTCTATGTGCCATGATGTAAAAAGTAGTCAGAGAAAGTAGAGGAGTAATGTGGATTCGGTCACCAGCTTTTGGAATAATGGAGGTTCGAAGGACATGCTGAATTGTCCTAGCATCTTTGACTAAACAGCTAGTATCTCCAACATGAAAAGCTGGATTGGTCTGGCGAAGAAAATGGTTTGCCGTGGACAAGTCAAAATCAGGATCTAAAACAATTAAGTGCAGCTTATCCCCGATGGTGGATAGCTGTAGAAGTTCAACACAGACCTGATATGTGATTTTGACGGGGCGTCGATTCACATAGGAGGTTAGGGCTATGAAGGTAGGATTTATGCGAAGATTTGTGAAGAATTCACTAAGAAGCTCAGAATGAAAGGGCAAAGCGAGAGACATAATGAAACAAAGAGAATTGTGAGTGAAAAGATCAATTATCGGATACGAAAGGTGAACAAGATTGATGTTTCTGGAGACAGTTATCCCACATTCTTTATATCGATGGTAAGCAGCTTCATCTTCTGCTTCCCTAAAATGAGGGTCAATCTTAGCCCTTGAAGAACTCCTAGAAGTTTGTCGAACTCATTTCCCACCAGCCATAGTAAGGAATTAGCAAGAAAATACAAGAGAAGAAGAGGTGTGAGGTGAAAAACATGGCTAGAATGGCCTAAATTTAAAGAAACGGCCATATCGTCCAGGCCGATCGTAGAATCATCCAGGACGATATGGTACAATAATTGTGTATGGGCTGATTGGTCAAATAGGTGGTCCGATCAGCCGGGCCGATCAGATATCGGCTAGAACTATTAGACACAGGCGATCATCCCGAGGAGTCAAGTTGGACGACCGTTGAAAAAGCAGATCGTCCGGATTGATTAGGTGTACCATTCAGGACGATGCACAATAATTGATCATACCGGCCGAAGTTAAAATATTTTAAATCTGTGTCACGTGTATCCTCCCGGACGAACAGTGGATCGGCCAGGATGATTGTCCAATAATGGATTATTCGGGGCCGATTTTAAGGATTTAAACGTGCAGACACATGGATCGTCCAGGACGATCTAGTGTATCGGCCAGGACGATGACCATAAAATGCATTAGCCATGACAAAATATGTTATCGGCCAAGACCATCAATAGGATTGCAACAGAGTTTGATCAGATCGTCCAGGACGATAAATTATCGTCCAGGACGAAGAGTTATAGCAAGCACAGAAAAGTTTAGCAGATGGAATTTTGAAGAAAATTTGTCCTATCATCCAGGACGATATGAGAATACGCCAGGATGAAGTGACAATAGATTTGAATCCAAGGAAAAAGTTGATGATCAAAGCCCTTAAAAAATAAATGACTCACAATACAAAGCTAAAAACAACAAAAAGACAAAAAACTAAAAAGAAAACCAAAGAAAAAAAGAATTTTTATTTGTGTTTAAACATTTTTTTTATTTTAGCAAAGTATCCAAATTACAGATTTTTCAAACAATTCAATTTTAGAGATTCAAAAGATCAAAGAGTTAACAAGTCAAAATCTGAAAAAGGTAGAATATCCGATCTTGTTAATCCCTAGCTCGTACTTCTTTTAGGGCAATAATCATCCTTTTAAAAATAAAAGCACTAACTCAGAATAACTTTACTGGGTAAAAAGAAGATTCAATCAAAACTTAGTTACAAAGAAAATATCTTCTAAATAATATACCAAAGTAATTTGTCTCAATCATGGAATTTGAAATCAAGCCTTTGAAAGCATCAAATAAGCAATGAGTTCTCTAAGTTTTAAGAGTTCAGAAAAGAGATAATAGCTTAAATTTAGTGGGCTAATTTTATGCCTCTTGTATCTTTGTTTTGGCTCTTTGAGTATCTTGATTTTTGATACACATTTGTGTATATATATATTTTTCATTTAATTTGCTTCTTTTTCACTTTTCCTCTTAATTTTTTTCCAAGTTAAGTTCCCTTTAACAAAACCCTTAAAAAGAACCTTAGTTATGAGTATATCCTCCAAATATTAGAGAATAGGAGCTCTCTCTCTAACATAGGGAAGAACAAGTCACAAAACAAAATCATAATCATGTGAAAAATGCAATGGCAAGATTTCATTTAACTTAAAAGATATATAAGAACTTTGGATATTATGCACAAGATAGATTATTGTAGCAATATAAAAAGAATCATAGTTTTAAAAACCAATTGTTAATATGAGATAGACTTTTGTCTAGAAAAGAAAATTATGTCACTGAAAGAGGTTAGAGGGAGGGAAACCATCAACGGTGTTTCTCTCTTTTACCGATTTAGATATGATGATCAATGGATCTCCAAAATCTAAAAGCTTAAAAAACTAATCATATAGAAAACAAAACATAAAAGCAAAGCGAGAACAAAATAATCTAGAACAACAAAAAAGACTAGTACATAACAAACATAACACAAAACAAATTAAAAAAAAATTCAAGAAATTATGAAGCAGTAAGTTTAAGAAATTATGAGCTACGAGCCTCCATATGTCCAATTATCCTATGCTCCCACGAGGTCTTTGGTGAGATCACCCCTGCAAAACTCAACAACAGTCAGATTTAAGAAACCAAACTAGTTTGGGTCCCTTCTCATGAAAAGTAGAATACAATGCAGGTGTGGTATGCTGTGAATCATGTATCTTAGGTCTCCATACCCAATGTGTACTATGGTGAATGGTACAAGTGTGTAAGATGTGTCCTAACATGCCACAAGAAAAACAGCTAACTCTAGGAAAAGGATTTCTTAAATAGTTTGAGTTATAATGCCTCTTCCTTGGTCTTGGCTTTTGATCAAGAGTAGGCATCATCCAAGTTTTCTTAACTGTAGACAATTCATTCTTAATCCTCAAGTTTGTATTTTTTAAAACATCATTCTCAACCCTCAAGCTTTTCTCTTTCTCTTTAGATTTCTTAAAATCAGATTGAAGAGTGGTGTGTGAAACATTTAATGCTTCATTCTCATCAATTAATTCCGAGTTCTTTTTGTTCAAATCATCAAATTCATCAAGAAGATCCATGTGATTAGAATCAATCGTTGAATGATTTTTAAATATAACTTCATTCTCTTTTTGTAAATTTACAAGTTCCAATTTTAAGTTAGCATGAGTCTTCTTAAGTTTTTTGTATGATGCATGGATTTTCTCACAAATCTAAAATAATTCATCATAGGTTGGTTTACATATCTCTTCCTCCTCACTTTGCTCAAGATAATCTTCCCCCATTAAGCACAGGTTTGTTGTCTCTTCCTCTAGTTTAGTCTCAGAGGAATCAGTACCAGATTTTGCCCAGAATGCCTTTTGGACTCTCGTCTTGTCCATCCTAAACTTAGGTTTCTCCTCGCCCTTTTCCTTTTCCTTGCTTGAGTGATCTTGAAGTGTAGGACAATCGGCTTTCACATGTCCAGGCATCCTGTATTCATAAAGAACGACATCAGAAGATCCTTTAGAATATTTATGATCCTTACCTTTTCTCCAATGATGTTTTTGCTTCTTCCTTAGAAAGCTTTTGAATTTCCTTGTGATGAAGGCAACTTCATCTCTCTCAGACTCGGAAGAATCAGAATCAGATTTGTGTGCCTTCAGTGCAACTATTTTCTCCTTCTTCTTCTTACCTCCATCAAGATTTCTTTGATTCACCCCTTGCTCGTAAGCAATGAGTGAGCCATGTAAGTTATCAATAGAATAAGTGTTCAAATCATTTGATTTAGTGATTGCAGTGATTTTAGCATCATATGACGAAGGCAAGCATCTCAAAATCTTATTTACTTTTTCATAGTTATAAAATTCTCTTCCTAATGCATGCAGTGAAGTGACTATCTGTGTAAACCTAGTATACATGTCAGAAACAAATTCAGATGGTTTCATATGAAAAAGTTTGTAGTCATGAAAGAGAATATTCAAACGAGATTGTTTAACTTCATTAGTGCCTTTATAAGTGATACACAATTTATCCCAAATTTCTTTACCAGTTGAACAAGTAGAAACACGCATGTAATCCTCAGATTTTAAAGCACAGAAAAAATAGTTCAAATATTTTGCATTCAATTGAGCTAAATCTCTTTCATCGAAAGTCCATTTAGTAAAAGCAACTTATGTTTTAGCACCATTAATTTCATGAGAAGGTGGAGAATAACTTTCTTTTATAAGCATCCACATGCGATACTCAATAGATTGTAAAAAAGTTGACATGCGGGTTTTCCAGAAATCAAAAGGTAAGTTGTCAAACAATGGAGGTCATGTAATTGAATAACCTTCAGTTGTGTTTTCATTCCCAGAGTTAGCTATGGATCAAATTCAAAATGTTTTCAAACTTAGTTTTTGAATCTCGCTCTGATACCACCTGAAAGTTCGTTAGGGATGTTAAGCCCTTTAGAACTGGCCCAAGCTAACAAAGAGGGGGGGGGGGGGGGTGAACTGGTATTTTAAAAATTCTTTTCACAAAGAAGTAAAAATCACATAAACCAAAATTACACCACAAAAATAAGTGCGAAAATTAAATTGTGGAAGGAAGAAATAAGAACACAAAAATTTATAGTGGTTCGGTCAACTCGACCTACATCCACTCCCCGGAGGCTCCCTCTGAGTATTGCACTACACTCATGACTCTCCTTTAGCCCCCACAGCTAGGCGGAGAAGTCTTTACAAAGAACCTCTTTTTGCCACCCCGGCATGGCAGAGAACCTATCTCCTTGTTCTTCCTCCTGAAGCTCGCAGAGAACCACAATCAGATGCTGAATCCTTACCTCTACCGACCCTTCCACGGATGAGAAACTCTAGACGAAGAAAAAGCAGAGAGATCCTTGAAGCAACCCTTGTGAATCCCCTCAAAAGCTCCCCCTCACAAGATCCTCTCTCTCTCTCTCTCTTTCTCTCTCTCTCTCTTTCTCTCCTCAAGGATTTCTCAGGTTAAGGCAGCAGCAAAAGAATGATCAAAAACGTTGAACAAGGGCTCTTAAATAGAAGTGTTTTAAAGGAGCTCATTAATTGCAAGTTGCCGACAATATCGTCCAAGCCGATATAGACATCATCCTGGTCGATCAGTACAAATCTCAGAAGATCGGCCAGAGCATCACCCTGAATGCAAACTAGATGATTTCAAAATTCGCTTGATCGTCTAGACCGATCAGTTCAAAACAGAGGCAAATCGACCAGAGCATCGCCCTGAATTTGTGCTGGCCGATATTTATCATCCAGAAGTAACTAAGGTGTTTGAATAGATCATCCTGGTCGATCCTGCGATAGTCCAAGATGATGTGATTGTATCAATCATCCTTAATTACTTCCTTGATTTGTCTGATTAATTAAGGCATAATTATGAATATCGTCCAGGCTGTTCCAAGATTGTCCTGGCCGATTTCCAAAAATATAGAATACCTTAATTGTTTATGGTGTTAATTTCTTTCTATTTTGAGCTTATCTTTCTGGCCGATACAAGTATCGTCCAGGACGATCTGTTAATGACGGTTGCCTTAATTAAGAATCCTGAATAGAATCTCTATTTTAAACTAAATCATCCAGGCCGATACAAATATCATCCTGGCCGATGTGAGTAAAAACAAAAATTCTAAGTCTCTCAAGTGTGTGTGTGTGTGTGTAGGGTTACTTAGCATCAGTCTCTTTGAACATTACAAATAGACTCAAGAAGAGAGAAAGCAAAGTACAGACTGACTCAACCATAACCTATGCAAACTTGAACTGGCTTCATTTTTTCATCTAATCTTTGATTCCTGAAAAGTTAGAAGTAACAGACAGTCCAAGAGAATCAGTAGTGTTTGCCAAAAATCAAAACATAAGTCATGAAAATAGATTTGCAACACAAAACTCTAAACCATCTGATCAATAAAAGTCTGCTAGCCTATTAGTGCTAGTGCTTAAGGTTATTCTCCTATTCCCTCATCTAGCTTGGGATCAACATATTGTACGTAGTGGAGATGAGCACTATGAAGGACATGGAAGGAGCTATTAGAATAGAAGATTGGGAGGAGATTAGGTGGTGCAGGATACAAGGGGTTGTATTTTTTTTTCTAAGACATAGGCAAAGAGATGTCCAATGGAAAGGTTAGGAATTGTTTTATGTTTTAGATCTCCAATGCAGTGTAGATTGTCAAGTATTTGAATTATAAGGTCAGCTACATTAAAGTCTATTTGGGCCATATTGTAGTAGGTGGCAAGTGAAAAAATAGGGATAATGTTAATCCTATCACCCGTTTTAAGGATTACTTACTTTCTAATTATGTGCTTAATGATATGTGCATCTTGGACTATTTGATTTACATGTGCGATATAATAGTTAATAAGGAATCCCTAAGGAAGTTGTTGGCAAGGATCAAATTATAATCAGGATCGAAAGCAAAGATGTGGATTTTGTCTCAAGTGGTAGAAAGGTGAAGGAATTCATGTAAGTCCTACTAGGTTATTTCTATAGGCCCTCTATTAACGTACAATTATAGGGCAGTAAATTCATTATTAATATGAAGGCTTGCAAAGATTCAAATAGGCATTTAGAATTGAATGGAAAGGCTAGTGTAAAAAGGAAACCAAGAGTTGTTTGAGCAAATAGATCGAGTACCTGGAAGTTCAAAACTTCTTTTTTTTTTACTTTAAAGGTGTGATTCCTATCATTTTGTACTGATGATAAGCCTTTTCATCAATGGCCTCAGAAAATCTAAGATCGCCAATATGTCAAGAGGAACTCTTGATGAATACTTAGGACCATTTATCACTAGCCATTGCCAAGGATTTGTGCTCCAGTAAGAGAGGAGGAAAGGTGGAATGTTTTGAGTGAAGAAGAAATTTTTAGCTATTTATATAAAATTGGTTATATTCTGCTGCATGATTATGAGATCATATAGAATAATGTGGTGCATTCAATTTGGCCAGATGATCAATCAAAAAGGTGGTCATATCATATAGTATGATCATATATTATATTGGATAATTTGATATATGGTGATCATCTCGAGGTGTCATCATGTACTATTATTGACTGGCTTGATTGTACAGGACTAATACGTGGATTATATATGACAAATTTTTATAAAGGATCTTACAAACTGTATTGAAATTGTCCAACTATTTTAGCCATATGGATTGTAAAATATGAAGTATAAATCATACCGGACATTCACAAATAATTGTTTATCAACCTTTAAATGTGACGTGATTAGAGAAGTGATGTTTTATTAAGATTATACAATACAATGGAAATTGTACTTAGTGATGTGAGTAAATTTTGAAGAACTTAGAGAATGGAATGTGATGATTAGGAATGGTTTAAAAATAAAATCAAACTAAAATAACAAAAAATGAATCAACAAATATGACAAAAATAACGATAAGACAAAATCAAAGTTTTTTTCTGTTTAAAATTGATATAATCCATTAAATGATAAATTTCCCTCATTATTTGATTTAAAAATTAATAAGAAATGAATTGATAATGCTGAAATATAGAAAAGTTAGAAATCTGATCTTGTTAACCCTAGCTCGGACTGCTTACAGGTCAAAATCCTTTTTAAATAAAAATCAAATTCATAAAAGAAATTAGATAGGATAAGTGATATTTTCAAATGTTGGTTTAAAAAAATATTTGACAGAATGTATTGCAAAGTAATCAATCAGAAATCATTATTTTTAAAATCAAGTATAGGAAATATATATATGTACATGGAATGTTCCAATAGTTTAAAGATTTAAAATAAATGAAAGCTAACTTATTGTGGGATCATTTTATGCATCTTTTTTAAGTTTTTGGTGCACATGGTACATCTTTTTATTTTCTAAAGCACTTTTTCTATCTTGCAATTCTTTGGCGGTCATTGCACATCTTTTCAGTTTTGGACTCATTATGCCCCACTTTTCATTTTTACATGCTTGCCTTCTTTCTAAATCATTAAAAAATTCTCACTTGTAAGATTATTTTCCAAATATAATGGAAGGAAAACTAACTTTATCATAGAAACAAGAATAAATAACAAAATAGATTCATGTACATATGATAAATGCGAACAACTTGATTAAGAAAACTTGAAAGAGATTCATAGACATCGAACATTATTCATACAAGATAGATTATTGTAGGAAGGTATAATAGATCTTTATTTCAAAGTCTAACTTATAATTTGAATTACATATTAATTCAAAAAGAAAATACATCACTAAATGATTTAGAGGAAGAGAAATAATCATCAATGTTTCTTTCTTTAACTATTTTAGAGGAGTCAATCACTACTTACATGCTTCTAAATAAAAATAAGGCAAAAATGTCATTTATAAAACAAATTCAATGGAAAAACTGAGCAGTGATATGATTCTTAAAATAATGATGGAAAACATAGAAGAAGAACAAAACAAGGAATTGAACATTTCAAAGCCAAATAAACTACCAATATATGATACTCCCTATTTTGACATCACAAAAGGTAAAGGAACAACATTAAACAAATAGGAAATAAAAAAAATTACATAGATCACAAAATACATAAGTAAAGAACAATAAAAACATATGAGCAAAAACACAAAGAAAACTAGAAAAAGGGTAGAACCTTAAAATTCACTACCTAGAGAATGAAGATATTTTTCAAGTCATTCTAAAAACTTATCTTAGGAGACCCATATGAAGGTGTTGGAACAAAGAATGGACTTATAAAAGATTCAAACCACTCTACTTTCATCTAAATGACTGAACACCCCAATATAAATCAATCCCAATCTAATATATTCTAGATCCTAGCATGCAAGAAGAGTTTAATCAATTTGAGATAAATGATGTTTGGGAACTAGTTATAAGACCTAAGGACCTGAGTGTTGTTGGAGCTAAATGGGTTTTCAAAAATAAAATGAATTATTCTAGTATAGTAGTGAGAAATAACCAAGATTAGTGGCTTTGATACCACTTAAAAGTTCGTTAAGGTTGTTAAACCCTTAAGAACAAGCTTGAGGCTAACCAAGTGGGGTGGTGGTGAATTTGTTATTTAAAAATTTACTTAAAGCTTTAAAGAAAAGTATTTTTATCTTTTTAATTATTGTAAAACAAAAAATTTATCCCATAATACAAAAGTAGATTAAGTTCACAATCATAAAAAATTTCAACCACACAAAAAATATAAATGACTATAAAAATTAAAATATGGATAAGTAAAAGAATGAACACACCAAATTTTATAATGGTTCAGTCAAATCTAACCAACATCCATTCCTTGGAGGCCTCCTTTGAAGTATTATAATAAATCTTTTAGTGTCTCTCCTTTATCTCCCACAGTTAGCAAGAGAATCCATTAAAAACATCTCTTCCACCAACCTAGTAAGGTAGAGTAGCTTGAATCTTTTTCACTATCTTGGTGAAGGAAGACAACCTGAATTATTTTACTCCCTCATGGAGTAGGAAGAGAACCTGAATCCTTTTACTCCATTTTGGAGTAGACAGAGAACCTAAATTTGAAAATGTAGAATGTCTCCCTAGAGCCACCAAGGAATTGATAAAGCTACTTAAAGAAGATAATGGAAACATTTCTTGGTGTAACATTTGTGAATTCGTCACAACTCCCCTCATACGAATCTCGTAATCATCTTGTATGAATAGTTCAAAAGATTGAACTAATCATCCAATAATATAGCTTTCTATTAAATATCATCTCATGCAGCAATTGGTTTATACCATAGGAAGATTAGGGATCATCTTATACGATCAATGAAAAATTTTGTTTTTTTTCTTGGATTTTGGGTGGCATTTAAATATCATCCCTGGAGGAATCAAGCCATATAGTATGATTGCATCCAATTGTCCTATATGATTAGATTGAAAAATTTAACCATAATTAAGGTCTCAATCAAAGGATCAATTTAGGTATGACTGTCATAAATCTTACAGTATGATGAATTATGTACGATACAATTAGACATAGAATTTGAATATTAAAATATTACATAAAATGTAATAAGCGACAATTTTGTGAATTATATTAAATCATCATGTATGATATATATAATACAGTACGATGAGTTTAATTAATCTTAATTAACTTAGATTCACTAATTAGGTTTTTCTATTTTAACTGATCATCCAGTATGATCTAAATAATACTATACGATTAGTTCAAAAAATAGAAAATTTTCTAACTCACCAACACACTCCCTTAAGTATGTGTATGCAAATTTACTTTAGCTTAGTATCCACTATATACATGATTTGACTCAGGAAAGGTAAAAGTATATTGAAATTGAAATTACACACCAACTCAACTCTAGTCTACCAAATTTTAAGCTGATTGAAGTTTGCAAGTGAAGGTGAACTTGAAATGTTAGTGAGCAGGGTAAGATAGATATGTTGTAAATTGAAATAACATAATAAAAAGTTCAATAATATTTGTTATCATCAAAATCACAAGACTTGGGTCAGGATTTATAACAAGTTTTGCTTTATGTAAAAGATTAGAACTGAATTTTAAAATTTGGAATATGATACATAGGGTGTACTCCATCACTAGTAGATCCAATCTTAAGGAAAGAATGAATCTAAACTTAAGGAAGAGAAACTAAATGATTATGTGGGAAGAAAGCATTGCTTCCCACATATGATTGATTTTGAAGTTTGAAATTAGGATGGTGTTAAGATAGTTGCTATTTGCATGCTTTACATTTTTTGCAACTTGTATAGTTTTGATGATTCCAAACATTATTGTTCAAATGTGTAGTTATCTCCTAATAATTTTAGAAGATTTGTATTTGCTCTAGTGTGTACTAATATTTCAGGAAAATCGAACTCCAGACTATGAAGACTTCAAATCAAATTCAGCATGAAATACTTTATGAATTTTGAAGCTTATACTTTTCTTTGAAATAAAATGGAAAGGGAGTGATTGTAATTTGAGTGAATAAAAACATACACACACATAAGGAGATCATATAAAATTTATACTGATCGTACATGATGATATTAGTTCTTACGGGACGATCAGACAGTTATCTCCTATTGAGCACATGGAACAAATAGGAACTGGCTTGAAAATTTTTTCTAAGTCTTATTCATCCAGGATGAAATTAAATATCATCCAGGATGATTTGTTCTCTGTAGAATTTTCGTCCAGACGAAATTAAATTATCGTACATGACGATTTGCTCTCTGTAAAATTTTCATCCATACAAAATTAAATATCATACAGGACGATCTGGTCTCTATAAGATTTTCGTCCAGATAAAATTAAATTATCGAACATGACGATTTGTTCTCTATAAAATTTTCATCCAGATAAAATTAAATTATCGTACATGACGATTTGCTCTCTGTAAATTTTTTGTTCAGACGAAATTAAATATCGTACAGGACGATCTGGTCTCTGTAAGATTTTTGTCCAGATGAAATTAAATTATCATACATGACGATTTGTTCTCTGTAAAATTTTCATCCAGACAATTAAATATCGTCCAGGACGATCAGTTCTCTGTAAAAATTTTGTCCAGACGATTAACCGACTTAGAACAATTTTCTGCAATTTTTGGAACCGACCTAGTAATAACCATTCGTACCGGACGAACTTAGTTCGTACGGGACGATCAGCTTGTACGAAAATATTTCGTACACAAATACAAAGAGGTTCGTTTCAAAGCTTTTAAGTAAAATCGTCCAGGATGATCCACGATAGGTACGGGACGATCCACTACGTTTAGAATTGAAAACTTGCAATTTTTGGGCGGTTTTTCTTGTTTTTTGTATAAATAGTACAAATTAGACTGCCTCCCAATCTTTTTATCATTTGATCTTCGTGCCTCTTGAGAGAATAGCTAAGGAGAAAGTGTGAGAGTGAATTCAAAGGAGGAATCCTACCACTGCAGCGTGAAGGCTTCACTTGGAGTTCAAAGGTAAGAATCTCTACTTGTGAATTGTGATTACTTCACTCTTTTGTTTCTTCCTTCTAGATTCTTGTGAGAAGATCTGTCAAGGAGATTTGGTTCTTTGTCGACACTTGGAGAGTGTGAACAGATGAAGGGTTCACTTCCTACACTTGGCGAGTGTGAATAGCCGAAGGGTTCGCTGCCTACACTTGGAGAGTGTGAACAGCCGAAGGGTTCTCTGCCCACACTAGGAGAGTGTGAAAGGATGACAGTTCTCTGCCAATACTGGGGATTGTGTAAAAGGATGATGGTTCTCTGCCACACCGGGTAGTGGTGAAAAGAGTGTTTTGTAAAGGCTTCTCCGCCTTGCTGTGGGTACAAAAGGAGAGTCACTATTGGTATTAGTGCAATACTCATAGGGTGCCTCTAGGGAGTGGATGTAGGTCTGGTTTAGACCAAACCACTATAAATTTGGTGTCATTTACTTTATTGTTTTTACTTTTCCGCATTTTATTTTTAGCTTTAAAAACTCTCTGGTTGAAAAATGCTTTCTACAAAAACTTAAAAGAAAATTTTCATTTCGGTTTAACTCATTTTAAAAGAGGGCTTAAAATTTTAAACTACCAATTCACCCCCCCCCCCCCTCTTGGTAGCCTTGGGACACTAACTTAGGTTTAACAACCTATTTACTAGACTCAACAAGTGGTATCAGAGCTTCGTTTCAAAGTCATAAGTTTGAACTACTTTTTGATTAACGTAGATTGCTACATTTGGAAACCGAAACACATCTGAGGGTTACTCTATCACTAGACCTCCAATGTTTGATAATATACCTTTTGATTTTTGGAAAACACGCATGTCTACTTTCTTACAGTCACTTGATTATCGTATGTGGATGCTAGTCCAGGAAGGTTACACAAAACCAACTAGATTAGTTGATGGAGTTAGGGTAGAAACACCTTTTGCAGATTGGACTATAGAAGAATGTGACTTAGCACAATTAAATGCCAAATGTCTAAATAGTTTCTTTTGTGCTTTAAAATCTGAAGACTACATGCGGGTTTCCACTAGTAAAAGCGGAAAGGACATATGGGATAGACTTTGTATAACTAATGAAGGGACAAATGAGGTTAAGCAATCAAGACTCAATATCTTGTTACATGACTATGAATTATTTCGCATGAAACCTAATGAATTTATTTCTGACATGTACATAAGATTCACACAAATTGTCACTTCTTTGCATGCACTTGGTAGGGAATTAACTAATGCTGAAATTGTTAATAAGATTCTTTGATGTTTACGTACTGCTTATGATGCTAAAATTACTGCAATTACAGAGTCTAAAGATCTTAACATTTACTCTATTGACAATCTTCTTGGTTCACTCATTTCTTATGAGCAAGGAGTAAGTCAAAAAAAGATTGATGCAGGTGAACCACGAAAGGAGAAGAATATTACACTAAAGGTGGAAGAGTCAGAGAGTGAACACTCGCAACCTGAAGATGATGACGATATTGCATTAATGACTAGACAATTTAGAAGCTTTTTAAAGAGGAAGCAGAAGAGACGCCAGCAATGGAATAGAGGTAAGTTTAACAGAAATGACAAGGTTTCTAATGAAGTGATTTGTTATGAATGCAGGAAACCAGGTCATATCAAAATTGATTGCCCAAAACTCAAAGCCACTCCAAGCAAGGAGAAGGTAGAGGAGAAACCAATGGTAAAGAAGGGCAAGAAGAAGTTTCAAAGAGCTTTCTGGGCGGACTCAGCTTCAGACTCATCTGAGACTAAAAAAGTAGAAGAAGTGACGAACCTTTGCTTGATGGCAGACAATGTTGATCACACAGATCAAGAAGAGGATTGCTCTCACACAAGACCTCGTGGGAGCATGTGGTACCTGGACAGCGGATGTTCAAAGTATATGACTGGAGATACTGCTCAATTCATAATGCTGGAAGCCAGAAGTGGAGGCAAGGTTACACTTAGAGATAATACCATAAAAAAAGTGGTTGGATCAGGTATAATTGGAAATTTGAAAAACTTTTTCATAGATAATGTGTTATTGGTTAAAGGCTTAAAACATAATCTGTTAAGTATAAGTCAGCTATGTGATAAGGGGTATAATGTGAAATTTTTACCTACTAGCTGCATATTAAGCCTAAATGGGAAAGAAGTTTTAAATGGAAAAAGGGTAAACAATGTTTACATGCTAGATTTGAATTCTATTCAATCTCCTACTACTTTTTGTTTGAAAACTATTTCTGATGAATCATGACTTTGGCATAGGATTTGTCATTCTAGTATGAAAAACCTTAGGAGAATTACCCAAAAGAACTTAGTGAGAGGTATACCAAAACTAGACTTTACTAAGGACCACCTTTTGATGCATGTTAATTAGGAAAATAAGTGAATTCCTCTTTTAAGTCCAATAAGGATCTTAGGACTAGTAAACCTTTGGAAATTCTTCACATGGATCTTTTTGGACTAGTATGAACTGTAAGTCTAGGAGGGAAGGTATACAGATTTGTTATAGTGAATGATTTCTCAAGATTCACTTAGGTTAGATTTCTTTTTCATAACAGTGAATCATTTGAGGAATTCAGAAATTTTTCAACTTGGATTCAAAGAAAACTAGGATGTGAAATAATTTATTTACAAAGTGATCATGGAGGAGAATTTGAAAATGAAAGATTTGAAAGTTTTTGTAAGGAAAAAGGGATTGATCACAATTTTTCTACACCTAGAACCCCTCAACAAAATGGGGTAGTTAAAAGGAAAAACATAACATTAATAGAAGCCCCCGAGCAATGTTGACAGAATACTCACTTCCTAGATATTTTTGGGCTGAGGCGGTTAGCACTGCATGCTATGTTCTGAATAGGGTGAATGTGAGATCAAATTTAAATAAAACACCCTATGAGTTGCTAAAAGGTAGAACACCTAATTTGTTTCATTTGCATATTTTTGGTTGCAAGGTGTTCATTCATAATAATGGAAAATCTGTCTTAGGAAAATTTGATCCAAAATCAGATGAAGGAATTTTTGTTGGATATTCAAGTGTTGGAAAATCTTATAGGGTATTCAACAAAAGAACTTTAGTCATTAAAGAAACCATACTTTTTGTATTTGATGAATCTGGAAATTTGGAAGAGCCAAATGTTGTTGAAGATGAGATTGAGGAAAACTCCCAAAAAGTTGATAGATTAAATTTGGAAGAAAATGTGGAAGAGAATTTGGATAGAGAAAACCGTTTGCCTAGAGATTTGAGATTTTCTAAAAACCACCCAAGGGAATTGATTATAAGTGAACCTAGTGATTGTGTTAGAACTAGGTGTGGATTAAACAAGGAAGTCAATCATTCAGCCTTTATTTCAACAATATAACCCACTAATATTGATCAAGCACTTTCTGATGAATTTTGGATATTGGCCATGCAAGAAGAGTTGAATCAATTTGTTAGAAATAAAGTTTGGGAAATAACTTCAAGGCCAAAAGATCAAAGTGTTGTTGGAACCAAGTGGCTGTTCAAAAATAAAATGAATGACTCAGGAGTAGTCATTAGAAATAAGGCTAGATTAGTTGCTAAGGGGTATAATCAAATAGAAGGAATTGATTTTGAGGAGACTTTTGCCCCTATAGCTAGACTTGAAGCAATTAGGGTTTTACTTGCCTTTGCCTGTTTTAAAGGTTTTAAATTATTTCAAATGGATGTCAAAAGTGCCTTTTTAAATGGGGTAATTGAAGAAGATGTTTTTGTAGAACAACCTCCAGGCTTTGAAAATTCAAAATACTCAAATCATATTTTCAAGTTAAAAAAGGCATTATATGGATTGAAACAGGCACCTAGGGCTTGGTATGAGAGGTTGAGCACCTTCCTACTTGAAAGATCTTTTGAAAAAGGAAGGATGGATACAACTCTCTTTCTAAAGAAATTTTGAAAGGATATACTCATTGTTCAAATTTATGTGGATGATATCATTTTTGGATCTTCAAATAAAAATCTTTGTGATGATTTTTCTAAAATAATGAGTAGTGAATTTGAAACGAGTCTAATGGAAGATCTAAATTACTTTCTAGGTTTTAGCATTAAGCAACTTGAGGAGGGTACTTTTCTTAGTCAAACTAAATATATTAAGGACATCCTCAAAAAATATGAAATGGACAATGCTAAACCTGTTAGTACACCAATGAGTTCCTCAGTTCAGTTGGATAAGGACCTTATCGGAAAATCTATTGATAAAAAAAAATATAGAGGGATTATTGGATCTTTACTTTACTTGACTGCTAGCCTACCAGATATTATGTTCTAGTGTTTGTTTTAGTTGTGTTTGTTTATGTTAAGTTTTAAAAGTTCAGTGTATTTTTCTTTTAGTATTTTTGTATTGATATTGTGAAATGATCTTGTAATCTTTTTCATCAATATCAATATTTGTTGTAGTTGATCTAAATTTGGTTTATTTTTGAAATGTGCTTAATTTTTATGAATTTTATTTTTTTTAATCTTAATTGTGCTTAAATTAGATTGTAATTTGAGATTAATTTCATTAAAAAATCTAGTCTTTCTAAATTTAAAATTTGTTTATAACTTATCATAATTAGAATTTTTAATCTCATGTCTATTCATTTGGACTATATAAAAGCTAATATTATTATTGCAATTTAGATATTTTCTTATTTTGTATTTCTTTGCTCAAGTGATATTTATGCACTTAGAAAAATTTGAAATTTTAGATTATTGATCTTGGAAAGAATTGGTTTCAATTACTCTTGAAAATTGTACAAAGAGTACAAAAATCTAAAGGAATGCGCAAAGGTTCACAAATGTAAAAAGATGCACAAAAATGTGCCAAAAATTTGAAAAAGATACGCAAAGCGCTACATGTGCTAATTCTCTTCTTTCCAAATTATTTCAATCTCTTAATTCAAATTGATCTTATGTTCATTTATATTTCTATTGAACTTTGAAATATATAATTTTTATTCATCTCTCTTGTAATGATTTTCTATATTCAAATGTCTAAATTGAATCATGTCTTTGATAAATTCTTCTTACTTACAATGTTATATCACTTCTTAAATTCTATGAATTTCTATGATTTTCCTTATGTTATTAGTATTAGATGGCATACCTTATGTCAATCACTCTTTAGATTAAATTTTCAAATGAATTTCATATAATTACTTACATTTCTTGTCAATTTCTTCTTCACTTTTTGTTGTTGTCAAAAAGGGCGAGAAATTATAATGTTTGTATGTGTATTTTGTGTATACTTGTATTTTGATTTTATGTCTTTTGACTTGTGATATTGTATTGGTATTTTTTAATTTTTTGTTAAAAATTTTTGAAAAACAAAAATTTGTGTTCTTTTGTTCAAAATGCCTCTTTATTTTCATGTATTCATCAATTCAGGGGGAGTTTAGGAGATTTGTTTAAATTGAAATCATACAAACAATAATTGTTTTGCCGCCATCAAAAAGGGGGAGATTGTTAAGATAGTTGTTATTTGCATGCTTTACATTTTTGCAACTTGTATTGTTTTGATGATTCCAAACATTATTGTTCAAATGTGTAGTTATCTCCTAACAATTTTAGAAGATTTATATTTCCTCTTATGTGTACTAAGATTTCAAGAAAATCAAACTCCAGACTATGAAGACGTCAAATCAAATTTAGCATGAAATACTTTATGAATTTTGAAGCTTATACTTTTCTTTGAAATAAAATTGGAAGTGAGTGATTGTAATTTGAGTGAATAAAAACATACACACACACATAAGGAGATCATAAAAAATTTATACTGATCGTACGGGACGATATTAGTTCGTACGGGACGATCAGACAGTTATCTCCTATTGAGCACATGGAACGAATAGGAAATGGCTTGAAAAATTTTTCTAAGTCCTATTCATCCAGGACGAAATTAAATATCGTCCAGGACGATTTGTTCTCTATAAAATTTTCGTCCAAGACAAAATTAAATTATCGTACATGACGATTTGATCTCTGTAAAATTTTCGTCCAGACGAAATTAAATATCGTACAGGACGATCTGGTCTCTGTAAGATTTTCATCCAGACGAAATTAAATTATCGTACATGACGATTTGTTCTCTATAAAATTTTCGTCCAGACGAAATTAAATTATCGTACATGATGATTTGCTCTCTGTAAAATTTTCGTCCAGACGAAATTAAATATCATACAGGACGATCTGGTCTCTATAAGATTTTCATCTAGAAGAAATTAAATTATCGTACATGATGATTTGTTCTCTATAAAATTTTTGTCCAGACGAAATTAAATATCGTCCAGGACGATCGGTTCTCTGTAAAAATTTCGTCCAGACGAATAAGATTTTTGTCCAGACGATTAACCGACTTAGAACGATTTTCTACAGTTTTTGGAACCGACTTAGTAATAACCATTCGTACTGGACAAACTTAGTTGGTACAGGACGATCAGCTTCTACGAAAATATTATATACACATATACAAAGAGGTTCGTTTCAAAGCTTTTAAGTAAAATTGTCCAGGACGATCCACGATCGTACGGGACAATCCACTTCGTTCAGAATTAAAAACTTGCAGTTTTTGGGCAGTTTTTCTTATCTTTTGTATAAATAGTCCAAATTAGACTGCCACCCAATCTTTTTGTCATTTGATCATCGTGCCTCTTGAGAGAATAGCCAAGGAGAAAGTGTGAGAGTGCATTCAAAGGAGGATTCCTACCACTGGAGCGTGAAGGCTTCACTTGGAGTTCAAAGGTAAGAATCTCTACTTGTGAATTGTGATTACTTCACTCTTTTCTTTCTTCATTCTAGATTCTTATGAGAAGATCTAACAAGGAGATCCGGTTCTCTGCCGACACTTGGAGAGTGTGAACAGATAAAGGGTTCGCTGCCTACACTTGGAGAGTGTGAATAGCCGAAGGGTTCGCTGCCTACACTTGGAGAGTGTGAACAACCGAAGGGTTCTCTGCCCACACTAGGAGAGTGTGAAAGGATGACGGTTCTCTGTCAACACTGGGGATTGTGTAAAAGGATGATGGTTCTCTGCCGCACCGGGTAGTGGTGAAAAGAGTGTTTTGTAAAGGCTTCTCCGCCATGCTGTGGGTGCAAAAGGATAGTCACTATTGGTATTAGTGTAATACTCAGAGGGTGCCTCTGGGGAGTGGATGTAGGTCTGGTTTAGACCGAACCACTACAAATCTGGTATCATTTACTTTATTGTTTTGACTATTCGCATTTTATTTTTAGCTTTAAAAACTCTGTGGTTGAAAAATGCTTTCTACAAAAATTTAAAAGAAAATTTTCATTTCGGTTTAACTCATTTTAAAAGAGGGCTTAAAATTTTAAACTACCAATTCATCCCCCTCTTGGTAACCTTGGGATACTAAGTTAGGTTTAACAACCTATTTACTAGACTCAACAGATGGTTCCATATAGGACATGCTCCATCACTAATATAAGATCATATGGAGTGGAAACTTGCTCCACATAGGAGATCAAATCTAGATTTTGACACATAGGGCATACTCCACTTCTAGTGGATATAATCATAGTAAAAGAAATCAAGATGACTCGCATCTAACCTTAAGAAAAAGGGGAAACTAGAATATAGAATTTGAAACTTTAAAAACAATTGAGTCAACTTCATTCAAAACTTGAAAGCTTTATTGACTCAATGATCGAGCAACATAAAAGTGTAGTATTTCTTGAGAAATCACCATTTGACAGCAATTTTGGGTGATTTTCCTTACAATCCACTAATTGATAAGAGCCTCCTTTATAATTTATCCTTATAATGAAATGTCCTTCCCAGTTTGTTCAAACTTCCCACCAATCTTTCTATGAGCTTAGATAGGCCTCTGAAAAACCTTGACCAAGTCTCCTATTCAGAAGGTTCTAAGTTTCACTATTTTTTTGTGGGCTTGAACCATTAGAGCTTTATACTACATTAAGTTTTGTTCAACTTATAGATGGCATTCTTCAAGACCCTCGAGCTCTTTTAACTAGACTCATGCATTTTGATCTATCATAAACTGGTTTAGGATTGCAATTCATAGTTAAAGGATTTAAATTTCTAGAGGGAATACGACCTTAGAGTCTTATAATAGTGCAAATGATATGGATTTTGTTAGGGTTCTATAAGTGGCCCAATATGCCCACAAAGCTTCTACCAACCTATAATCCCACTGATGTTTATTATTATCAAGGTTCTTTTTGATTATTTAAACTATGGTTCTATTTAAGGCCTCAACGAACCCATTAGCTTGTAGATAAAAGATTGTTGAGTATATCCAATCAATTTCATAGAATCTTGCAAAACTGTTGATTTTTAAAAACGTAAATATGGGCCCATTATCTGATATGGGTTTACAGGGTATGCTAATTTAATATATGGTATGGTCACAAAAGAACTTCATAACATGGTATAATTTTATGTTTCCTAGGGGAACTATTTCCACCCACTTTGAAAAGTAATCCTTTATAACTAAAATCATGTGATGACCCTACATAGAGGAAGGGTTAATTGTTCTATTAACGTCTATTCCCTAACTTTTGAAGGTCCATAAAGCTATCATGGGATGTAATATATTATATGGTTGATGTAAAACCACACCATATACCTAGCACTGATAACAATATTTAAGAACTTTCATTCATTCGACACTAATTATAGGCTAGTACTATCAATGTCTTTTATTTTCATGTTCATCTTAGGAGATCCGCGTAATCCAGTATGGACCTCATTAATAATCTTTAGGTCCTCTCATTTATCTAAATAATAAAGCCAAATCTGATTGCATGATTGACAATACAATGTAATGTTGACAAGTACATATGATAAGGCATGTTTCTTGAATTGATTGGCAACAAACTAATCATTTGGGAGCTTGCTATCCTAAAGGTATTTTATCAATGGTTATCTATAATATCCTTCTTCATTGGTTATTGAAGATATAGAAATGACTTGGAAAATTTTGTTATTTACGTGCTCGAAATTTGTAGGGGACAGGATACGATGACCTTGAACCTCAATAAAAATAGTCTTCTTCTTGACATGCAAATTCCATTATAAGCTTTATAGGGCATCTACCCTAGAATTGCTTCAATGGGGAATCCTATACATTATTATGATAGGAATTTATTTGAGTATTTGGTGTACTGGTGGTACTTCTAGAGTTAAGTATTTAAAATCATACAGATCCTTGCAATATGGTTGATCACTAGTTGACAGTCTCCAATGATTTTAATAAATTTAACCTCTATCTATATTGAAAGTTCTAGGCCAGTCATCAGAGCCTTATATCCAACCATATTTTTGTACAAAGCTTTGATAAGTGGTAGAAAAATTGCATCATTTCCTTATCTGGTGTTATGAAAACCTGACCATTCCTAGCTTTTCTAGGAATAGTAGATTGATGTTCATGGCCTCACCAGAAGGATGCTACATCATCAAAGTATATTTACCATACTTTATTACTAGATTCTAATTTTATACTCATGATTTGCTTATCAAGTAAATAATCATTTAGAGGAGATTTCAATGACAGTGAGTGTGCCACAATGAAGTCTACAACAGCCTGTCCTTTCATAACATACAGGGAAATAAAAGTGATTTCAAACTAAAGCACTATCATAGGACAACATGCTAATAGCCCTCACAATGTAGGCCAGGTCATTAGGTATTACAAGGGATTAACACTTAAAATTAAATTTACTTTGTGAGAAAGCATGAAATGACTTAGTTTTTGTGCTAAAATGATTAAAGCAATGTATTGTTTCTAAATTGAACGGTACTAAATTTTTGTTTGAAGAAGTCTCTGACTTAGGTAGTAGAGGGTATTATCCTTCCCCTCATCATTGAATTGAGCTAGCAGTGTCGTGAGAGACTCATAAAGGGCCATTGCATAAAGGATTAGTCTTTTCCTCATAATAAGAGATTTCAAGACTGACAGATTTGTCAGGTATTATTTGATATTTTCGAAAGAAGGATGACATTTCACATCCCATATATAAAAGTTTGTTAGGGTTGTTAAGCCCTTATGAAATAGCCTGAGGCTAACCAAGAGGGGGGATAATTAGTCATTTTAAAAATTCTTAAACAAAAACATGATATTTCTAAAATATTTTAAAACATTAAACCATACGATCATCCATAAGAAAATAAAATGTGGAAACATAATAAGAATGATCATACTAGATTTTATAGTGGTTCGATCAATATGACCTAGGTCCACTTCCCAGAACCACACCTCCAGGTATTGCACAAAAAAGTTGTGACTCTCCTTTTAGACCCACAACAAGGTGGAGAAGCCTATACAAACTCCTTTCTATTGACCCCAGTGAGGCTGAGTGAAAGTTCGTTAGGGATGTTAAGCCCTATAGAACTGGCCCAAGCTAACTAAGAGGGGGGGGGGGGGGGTGAATTAGTATTTTAAAAATTCTTTTCACAAAGAAGTAAAAATCTCATAAACCAAAATCACACCACAAGAAAAATAAGCGCAAAAATTTAAAGTGCAGAAGCAAGAAATAAGAACATAGAAATTTATAATGGTTCGGTCAACTCGACCTACGTCCACTCCCCGGAGGTGCCCTCCGAGTATTGCACTACAATCGTGACTCTCCTTTAGCCCCCACAGCTAGGCGTAGAGGCCTTTACAAGGAACCTCTTTTTGGCACCCCGGCAAGGCAGAGAACCTATCTCCTTTTGCTTCCTCCTGAAGCTGGCAGAGAACCACAATCAGATGCTAACTCCTTACCTCTACCGACCCTTCTACGGACAAGAAACTCTAGATAAAGAAGAAACAGAGTGATCCTTGAAGCAACCCTTGTGAATCCTCTCACAAGATCCTCTCTCTCTCTCCCTCTCTCTCTCTTTCTCTCCTTAAGGCCATCTCAGGTCAAGGCAGTAGCAAAAGATTGTTCAAAATGTTGAACAAGAGCCCTTTAATAGAAGACCTTCAAAGGAGCTCATTAATTGCAAGTTTGCCGACAATATCGTCCAGGCCGATATGGACATCGTCCTGGCCGATCAGTACAAATATCAGAAGATCGGCCAGAGCATCGCCCTAAATGCAAACTGGACGATTTAAAATTAGCTTGATCGTCCAGGACAATCTCACGATCATCTCCGACCGATCAGTTCAAATCAGATGAAAATCGTCCAGAGCATCGCCCTGAATTTGAGCTGGCCGATATTTATCGTCCAGAAGTAACAAAGGTTTTTGAATAGATCGTCCTGCCGATCCTGTGATCATCCAGGACGATATGATCGTATCAATCTTCCTTAATTACTCCCTTGATTTCCTGATCAATTAAGGCATAATTTGTGAATATCGTCCAGGCCGATCAATGATCATCCTGGCCGATTATTAAAAAATATATAATACCTTAATTGTTTATGACAGCAACTTCTTTCTATTTTGAGCTTATCATCCTAGCTGATACACGTATCGTCCAGGATGATCTGTTAATGACGGCTGCCTTAATTAAGAATCCTTGTTTAGATTTCTATTTTAAGCACGATTGTCCAGGATGATGTAAATATCATTCTGACCGATATGAGTAAAAATAGAAATTCTAAGTCTCTCAAGTGTGTGTGTGTAGGGTTACTTAGCATCAGTCTCTTTTAATATTACAAATAGACTCAAGAAGAGAATAAAACAAAGTACAGGCTGACTCAACCCTAAACCTACGCAATCTTGAACTGGCTTTGTTTGTTCGTCTGATCTTCGATTCCTAAAAGTTAGAAGTAGCAGGCAGTCCAAGAGAATCAATAGTGTTTGTCAATCATCAAAACATATGTCATAAAAATATATTTGCAACAATCTCCCCCTTTTTGAAGATGGCAAAATACTTCGAAGATAGTTAGCAGTAAAATTTCGGGATCAACAAGTGTTAAAATTTCTCCCCCTTTTGACATATCAAAAAGGAGGAAGGAACAAAAAAATACCAATAGCAAAAAAAATTTTTGTTTTGAAACCAAGGCATGAAAATGATGTAGTATTCCATGTGATTGATTTAAAAACTTGAGGGTTAATGAGTTAACAATCTCAACAATCCAAAGAGAGGTAGAATATCTGGTCATGGTTACCCTTAACTCAGACGTTTTCTTAGGGTAGAATCATCTTTTGAAATCAATGACCTAACTCAAAGAATTAATTGGATATGAGAAAAAGAATCCATCCATCACTTAGTTTAAGAAAAAATATCTTTATAAAATAATGAACCAAAGTAAATCTATCACGATCACGAAAAAATCAAAATCAAGCCTTTGAGAATCAAAACTTCTAAGTTCTAAAAGATTTAAAAAGAGAGAATAGCTTGCTTTTGAGTGGGCTCATTTTATGCCTCTTGTCAATTGAGTGGCGCTTTGCGCATCTTTTTATAGATTTTCAATTTTGGCGTCTTTGCGCTTCTTTTGTTCGCATCATTGGCCAAAATTTTTTTTTTTTTTTTGTAAGCTACATTCTCTTTTATAACCTATTAAAAAAAATCCTTAGTTATTAGTATATCTTCTTAGATATTAGAGAATAGGAGCTCTCTCTCTAACATAAGGAAGAATTACCACAAGCAGAATCAATAATCAAAGACAAGAGTAACGAGGGGTCTTGATGTGACAAAAAAAACTTTAAACATTATAAATACAAGATAGATTTGCTTAAGCAAGCTTAAGAAAAATTCTTAATTTCATACATAATCTTTAATTTGAAGTAGATTTTTTATTAGAAAAGAAAACTATGCCACTAAAATAGGTTAGAGAAATAGACACAATCACAAAATATTTTTACCATCTAAGAGATTAGGAGATGAAAAACACATTGACTACAAAATTTCAAAAACAAGGGCATGGAATATGTTATCATTTCAGCGATGATTTTGAAAAACTAAGTAAGAGAGAAAAAAAAGTAAAACACAATAAAATCTAAGAGAAAATAAAAAACAAAAGAAAAAGAAAGTAACTGAAAGATCAAGTTTCATGTATTTATGTCAATCACACCCAATCTGGTCCTAAAAGAACTGAAAGTGTCGAAGGCCAGTGGTTTAGTAAATATGTCAGCCAATTAATTTTCAGTTGTCACATGGTGTAACTCAATGTCTCCCTTAGTCACATGATCTCTAATGAAGTGATGCCTAATGTCAATGTGCTTAGTCCTTGAATGTTGGATAGGATTCTTAGAGATGCATATGGCACTAGTATTGTCACAAAAGATTGAGATGGTGCCTACAGGTAATCCTAAATCCAATACCTGTTGTTTCAACCAAAGGACTTGGGCCACACAACTTCCAAGAGCAATGTACTCAGTTTCAGCAGTGGAAAGTGCAACAGAGTTTTACTTCCTACTAGACCAAGAGACCAAATATTGTCCAATGAATTGACAAGTTCCTGAAGTGCTTTTTCTATCCACCTTGCATCCTGCAAAATCAGAGTCAGAAAAACCAATAATCTCAAAAGAGGTGCTGTGTCTAGGGTACCAAATCCCTAAGCCTTTGGTCCCCAAAAGATATCTAAAAATTCTCTTAACAAAAGTCAGGTGCGACTCCTTAGAGTCAGCTTGAAATCTAGCACAAAGGCAAACACTAAACATAATATCAGGTCAGCTCACAGTCAAGTAAAATAAAGATCCAATCATGCCTCTATACTTCTTCTGATCAACAGACTTACCACTTGGGTCCTTATCCAATGGAGCACTAGAAGTCATGGGAGTGTTAATTGGCTTAGCTTTGTCCATCTCATACTTCTTCAAAATGTCCTTTATGTATTTTGTTTGATTTAAAATGGTTCCATCCTCCAATTGTTTTATGCTAAATCCCAAATAGTAGGACAACTCTCCCATCAAACTCATCTCAAACTCTCTACTCATTATTTTAGAAAAATCATCACACAATTTTTTATTAGAAGATCCAAAGAATATATCATCAACATAAATCTTAACAATGAGTAAATCATCTCCAACTCTCCTAAGAAAAAAGGTGGTGTCACGCTCCCCTTGACAAATTCCCTCTCTAGTAAGAATGTGCTAAGCCTCTCATACCAAGCTCTTGGTGCCTGCTTTAACCCATACAACGACGTTTTTAATTTAAAAACATGATTTGGAAATTGGGAACTCTCAAAACCTGGGGGTTGCTCTACAAACACATCTTCTTTTATTTCCCCATTTTAAAAGGCACTCTTGACATCCATTTGAAAAAGCTTAAATCCTTTATAACAGGCAAAGGCTAATAGCACTCTAATGGATTCCAATCTAGCTACAAGGGCAAAAGTCTCCTCAAAGTCTATCCCTTCTATTTGGTTATACCCCTTAGCCACCAATCTTGCTTTATTCCTAACCACCACTCCTGAATCGTTCACCTTGTTCTTAAAGACCCACTTTGTCCCAACTACACTTTGTCCCTTAGGTCTTTCTACAAGCTCCCAAATATCATTCCTAACAAATTGATTCAATTATTCTTGCATTGCTAAAATCCAAAATTTATCAGTAAGGGCTTAGTTAATGGTGGTGGGTTCAGTCATTGAGATAAAGGCAGAGTGGTTCACCTCCTTCCTAAGTCCATGTCTAGTCTTAACTCCACTAGAAGGGTCTGCTAAGATCAAATCCTTTGGGTGACTTGTAGAGTATCTCCAATCTCTAGGAAAAGTGTGAGAAGGTCCAACCCTTTCATCCAAATCAATATTTTCTACTCCTTGGGTGACTCCTCCTACGCCTTCATTACTTTGGTGTTCTACCCCCTTCCCCAAATTTTCTACTCCACTATTAATCTCTCCAACCTCATCATCATTCTCAACTCCATATTTCTTAGGATCATACACATCAAATACTACATGGGTTGTCACTTCCACGATTAAAGTTCTTTTGTTAAATACCCTAAAAGACTTCCCAACAATAGAATATCCCAAGAATACTCCTTCATTATATTTAGGATCAAATTTTCCCAAGTGAGACTTCCCATTGTTGTGAAGAAAAACCTTACAACCAAAGACATGAAGGTGGGAAAGATTGGGTTTCCTACCCTTAAGGATCTCATAGGGTGTCTTTTCTAATTTGGCTCTAACATTCATCCTATTCAACACATAATAATTTGTGTTAACCGCTTCAGCCCAAAAGTATTTTGGAAGTGAATACTCAACAAGCATGGCTCTAGCGGCTTCCACCAAGGTCTGGTTCTTCCTTTCAGCTACCCCATTCTGCTGAGGGGTCCTAGGAGCTGAAAAATTATGGCTAATCCCCTTGTCCTCACAAAAATCTTCAAATATGTCATTCTCAAACTCTCCCCCGTGATCACTATGGATGGTCAAAATCTCACAGCCTAGCTTTTTCTGAATCCAAGTAGAAAATGTTTTAAACTCCTTAAAAGACTCATTTTTATGAGAAAGAAATCTAGTCCAAGTGAACCTCGAGTAGTCATCAACAATCACAAATCCATAGACTTTCCCTCCCAGGCTGGCAGTGCTAATGGGTCCAAACAAATCCATGTGAAGGACTTCTAAAGGTCTAGAGGTGCTAATGTCCTTAATGGGGTGAAAGGTGGAGTGGACTTGCTTTCCTAGTTGACAGGCATCACAAAGGTGGTCTTTTGAAAACTTGAGTTTGGGGACACCTCTAACTAGGTCTTTTTGGGTCACTTTCCTAAGGGTTTTCATACTTGCATGACAAAGTCTCCGGTGCCACAACCATGAATCCTCAATCACTGTTTTTAAGCAAAATGAAGTAGCACATTCAATGTTATTTAAATCAAGCATGTAGACATTGTTGATCCTCTGTTCCTGCAAAATAGTGTTGTTACTTAAACTTACAATATATGAATTTGCAAAGAATTACACGATGAAGCCTTTGTCACAGAGTTGACTGATGCTGAGCAAGTTGTGCTTCAATCCATCTACAAGCAAAACATTTTCAATCATAAGGTTCTTGGAATTACCAATTATACCTGCGTCTACCACCTTCTTGGTGGTGTTGTCTCCAAGAGTAACCTTGCCTCCAGTCCTGGACTGTAGTACAACAAACTGAATGGCATCACCAGTCATATGTCGAGAGCATCCACTGTCCAGGTACCACATACTCTCACGAGGCCTTTTGTGAGAGCCCTCCTGTAAAATTATCAAATGTTAGATTTAGGAATCCAAGCAGGTTTGGGTTCCTTCTTATGAAGAGTAGAATATAATGCATGTGTGGTATACTGTGGATCATGCACCTTAGGTCTCCACACCTAATGTGTACTATGCTTAACGGTGCAAGTGTGTGAGATGTGTCCTAGCATGCCACATGAAAAACATCTAACTCTAGGAAAGGGATTTCTTAAGTGGTTTGAGTTATAATGCTTCTTCCAAGGTTTTGACAATTGATCAAAAGTAGGTGTCATCCTAGTTTTCTTATATGTTTCTAATTCATTTTGAATCTTCAAATTAGTGCTTTTTAAGACCTCATTTTCAATCCTCAAATTTTTCTCCATCTCTTTAGACTTATTAAAATCAGATTCAACTGATGTGTGTGAAACTTTTAATGCATCATGCTTTTCAACTAATTCACAATTATTTTTATTTAACTCATCAAATTCATCAAGTAAGGTCATGTGATTTGAATCAATCATTTGATAGTCTTTAGTCAAAATTTCTTGCTCTTTTTGTAGGTTCAAAAATTCTAATTTCAAGCTAGCATGTGTTTTCTTTAATTTCCTATATGATGCATGAATTTTTTTTAAAACTTCAAGAAATTGATCATAGGAAAGTTCACATACCACTTCTTGATCAGGATTATCGTCTGCCATCAAGCATAATTGTGATGTCTCATCTTCTGGTTCTGTCTCTAATGAGTCCGATGCTGAATCCGCCCAAAATTCTTTTTGTACTCTCATATTGTCCTTCCTTAGCTTAGGTTTCTCCTCACCCTTTCCTTTGCTTGAGTGATCTTTAAGTGTATGGCAATCAGTTCTCACATGTCCTGGTTTCCTGCATTCATAACAAACGACATCAGAAGATCCTTTAGAATATTTATGATCCTTACCTTTTCTCCAATGATGCTTTTGCTTCTTCCTTTGAAAGCTTTTGAATTGCCTTGTGATGAAGGCAACATCATCGCTTTCAGACCCGGAAGATTCAGAATTTGATTTGTGTGCCTTTACTGCAACTGTTTTCTCCTTCTTCTTCTCATCTGCATCAAGATTTCTTTGATTCACCCCTTGCTCGTAATCAATGAGTGAGCCAAGTAAGTTATCAATAGAATAAGTGTTCAAATCCTTAGATTCAGTGATTGCAATGATTTTAGCATCATATGACGAAGGCAAGCATCTCAAATTCTTGTTTACTTTTTCATAGTTTGAAAGTTCTTTTCCTAATGCATGCAGTGAAGTAACTATCTGAGTAAACCTAGTATACAAGTTAGAAATTGATTCATGAGGTTTCATGCAAAAATGTTTGTAGTCATGCAAGAGAATATTCAAACGGGATTGTTTAACTTCATTAGTGCCTTCATAGGTGATACACAATTTATCCCAAATTTCTTTACCAGTTTTGCAAGTGGAGACACACATGTAATCCTCAGATTTTAAAGCACAGAAAAAATAGTTCAAACATTTTGCATTCAATTGAGCTAAATCTCATTCATCGAAAGTCCATTCAGTAAAAGCAACTTCAGTTTTAACACCATTAATTTCACGAGAAGGTGGAGAATAACCTTCTTTGATAAGCATCCACATGCGATAATTAGTAGATTGTAAAAACGTTGACATGCGGGTTTTTAATAAATCAAAAGGTAGGTTATTGAACAGGGGAGGTCGGGTAATAGAATACCCTTCCGTAGTGTTACGATTCCCAAGGTTAGCCATGGATCAAAATCAAAAAGTTTTCAAACTTAAAATTTTTGAATCCCGCTCTGGTAGAACTTGAAAGTTCGTTAGGGATGTTAAGCCCTGTAGAACTGGCCCAAGCTAACCAAACGGGGGGGGGGGGGGGGTGAATTGGTATTTTAAAAATTCTTTTCACAAAGAAGTAAAAATCTCATAAACTAAAATCACACCACAAGAAAAATAAGTGCGGAAATGTAAAGTGCGGAAGCAAGAAATAAGAACACAATAATTTATAGTGGTTCGGTCAAATCGACCTACGTCCACTCCCTGGAGGTGCCCTCTGAGTATTAAACTACAATCGTGACTCTCCTTTAGCCCCCACAGCTAGGCGGAGAAGCCTTTACAACGAACCTCTTTCTGCCACCCCGGCAAGGCAAAGAACCTATCTCCTTTTGCTTCCTCCTAAAGCTGTCAGAGAACCACAATCAAATGCTGACTCCTTACCTCTATCGACCCTTCCACGGACAAGAAACTCAAGATGAAGAAGAAGCAGAGCGATCCTTGAAGCAACCCTTGCGAATCCTCTCACAAGCTCCCCCTCATAAGATCCTCTCTCTCTCCCTCTCTCTCTTTCTCTCCTCAAGGCCTTCTTAGGTCAATGGAGCAGCAAAAAATTGTTCAAAACATTGAATAAGAGCCCTTTAATAGAAGAGCTTCAAAGGAGCTCATTAATTGCAAGTTTGCCGACAATATCGTCTAGGCCGATATAGACAATGTCCTGGTCGATCATAACAAATCTCAGAAGATCGGCTAGAGCATCGCCCTGAATGCAAACTGGATGATTTAAAATTGTCTTGATCATCCAGGCCGATCTCACGATCGTCCCGGCCGATCAGTTCAAATCAGAGGAAAATCGTCCAGAGCATCGCCCTGAATTTGAGATGGCCGATATTTATCATCCAGAAGTAACTAAAGTTTTTGAATAGATCATCCTGGCCGATCTTGCATTTGTTTAAGATGATATGATCGTATCAATCATCCTTAATTACTCCCTTGATTTCTTGATCAATTAAGGCATAATTTGTGAATATCGCCCAAGCCGATTAATTATCGTTCTGGCCGATTATTAAAAAATACATAATACCTTAATTGTCTATGGCGGCAACTTCTTTCTGTTTTGAGCTTATCGTCCTGGCCGATACACGTATCGTCCAAGATGATCTATTAATAACGGCTACCTTAATTAAGAATCCTTGTTTAGATTTCTATTTTAGGCCCAATCGTCCAGGACGATGTAAATATCGTCCTGGTCGATATGAGTAAAAATAGAAATTCTAAGTCTCTCAAGTGTGTGTGTGTAGGGTTACTTAGCATCACTCTTTTTGAACATTACAAATAGACTCAAGAAGAGAAAAAACAAATTACAGACTCACTCAACCCTAAACCTACGCAATCTTTAACTGGCTTCGTTTGTTCGTCCGATCTTCGATTCTTGAAATGTTAGAAGTAGCAGGCAGTCCAAGAGAATCAATAGTGTTTGTTAATCATCAAAATATAAGTCATGAAAATAGATTTACAACACAGAGAACATGACCTCCTTTTTCTCTCTCCAATATTAGGCAGAGAACCTTGATTGATTGTTGAAAAATACCACCATAGAGCGTCCAAGGAACCAGGGATATTGTCTGGAGAAAATGACTCAGGTCCTTATTTGGAGCAACCTTTGTGAACCCCTCATAAACTCCCCCTCACAATATCCTCTCTCTCGCTCTCTCCCTCTCTCCCAAGATATCCCTCTCCTTCTCTTGCCTTTATCTTAGGTCAGGATAGCAGTAAAAGATCTTACCCTAAATAAATAAGATATCTTACAAAGTCAAAGATTATTCATGACAATTGACTGATTATCTTGTATGATCAGTGTATTTTCAGCCCATTCGGCCAAGATAATCAGGGAGGGCTGGATAATTAGAAGCGTTGTTTATTATAATCGTCAAAGATGATATAGACATCATTCTGTATGATTAGTTCAAAATCATAATACATACCATCCAATATATCATTTTGGTTGTTCATAAGATACATGTTGGATGATGAAGAAACATAATGTATCATATATGATGATTCTTTAATCATCATGTATGATTAGTTCAAAATTAGGGATTTTCATCCAGCACATCATTCTGGTCATCCAGGTGAAATAGTTGGATGATGGATAATTTTGAATGATCATCCAGCATATCATTATGGTCGTTCAGGTGATCCAAGAGAAGACTAAAGTTTTTCTAATTGATCATCCAGGATGATCTTGCAATCATCCAAGATGATATGATTGATCAATCTAACCTTAATTAATTTCCTTAACCACCTGACTAATTTTGGCATGGTTTTAATAAATCATTAAGGATGATATGTGATCTTCCTGTATGATTTATAAAAATAATATTATACTTAATAGAGTTTGGTGGCTGATTGTTTCTAATTTGAGCCTATCATATAAGTTGATGTAAATATCGTCTAAGAAGATTTTCTTAATTTGGATGTCTTAACATAACAACCCTAATTATGGTTTATATTTTCAACTTATCGTCTAGTATAATTTTGGATCATCCCAGATGATATGATGAAAAAATAGAAAACTCTAAAACATATATAATTTCTCCCCACTAAGCGTGTGTGTGCAATGTTACTTAGCATCATAATATATGACTTAAGAAAAGGTAAAAATACTAGAATTACACTTATCGACTAACTCTATCCTAATATGCCAAATCTTGAGCTGATGTGATTTGCAATTGACCCTGTGGACCTAAAACGTTAGTAGGCAGGACAATATTAGAGAAATAAAAATACTAGACATGATTAATGTCATCAAAATTATAATCATTGAATCCAAGTTTGCAACAATCTCCCCCTTTTTGATGATATGACAAACATTTGTTAGGAAATTCAATTTAAGAAAATTAATGTAACATAAAGTAAAGGGAACTGTATGAACCAAGCAAATGCAAATTTTTTTAAAAGCAAAATTGTGGTAAAAACACTCAACAACAGTAGTACAAAAAATCACGATACAACAAAAGAACACTAACACATTAACACTACCACTACTCCCTCTTTTGACATCACAAAAATGAGAAGGAAACAAAAATAAAATGAAAAGTAGAAAATATGAAATAGAAACTAATAGCAGTATAAAAAAATCTCATATAAAATATATAAAAAAATTAAACATAAAATATTGAAAAGACATTAAAAAGGACTAGAAATGAAAAAGTAAAGTTTTTTTATCAATGCAAGAATATGATAAATTTTCCATGTGATTGTATTAAATATTTTTAAAAAAGTGTTGGCATCATCAAAATCCAAAAAATGGTAGAACATATGATCTTATTAACCCCAGCTCGGACTTCTTAAAGGGCAACTATCTTTTGAAATAAAGATCTAACTTAGAAAAAGCAATCAAATAAAAAATAATAATTTGTTCAAATTTTGTTCCAGAAAAATATCTTTTTAAATAATATAACAAAGTAATTATCCATAATCATGAATTTTGAAATCATGTATTTGAAAATATTAAGTGATACATGAATTCTTCTAAGATTTAATGATTTAAAAGAGAAGGAAGCTTGCTTTCTTATGGGCTCAATTTGTACCTCTTATTAATTGGTTGGGGCACTTCGTGCATATTTTGATTTTTGATACATTTTGTTTTTTTCAAATTTTTTGGCGATCATTGAGCAACTTTTCAATTTTTCATTTTGGGTTAATTTTATGCCTCTTGTTATTTTTGCAAGCTAGCTCCCTTTCAAAACTTTTAAAAACTCTGAGTTGTGATAATATATTCTAGATGTTAAAGAAGAAAAAACTCACACTCAATTATAAGGTGTAAACCACAAAGTAAAATTAAAATCATATAATAAAAATAGCAATAAGATTAAGATAGCTTGAAAGTGATTTAACATCTTTGGACATTATTTAAAAAAGATATATTACTATAAGAAGATAAAAAAAATTAAATTGCAAAGTCCAGTTGTTAATTTGAGATAGAGTTTTATTTAGAAAAGAAAATTACACCACTAAAAGAAGTTAGAGGATCGAAAACAATCAACGGTTTTTTCCCATTTAACCGATTTAAAGATGTTATTCATTGATTACAAATTTTAAAAAAATAGAAATAAGGCAAAAATATCATTTCAATAGTAACCAAAAGAAAACTAAAAGAAACAATAACATAAACAACAAAAGCATGAAAAAAACAATAACAACTAAATAAAAACCAACAATCAAAAGAAAGATTAAAAAAATAAAAAATTTAGAGTTTAGAAATCAATAAGTTCATGCATTTATGTCTATCACACCAAATATGATCCTTAAGATGCAGAATGTGTCAAAGGCCACTGGTTTAGTAAAGATGTCAGCCAGTTGATTTTCAGTTGATATATGTTGTAACTCAATATCTCCTTTGGCAATACGTTCCCTAATAAAGTGATGCCTTATGACAATATATTTGGTCCTTGAATGTTGGATAGAATTTTAGAGATGCAGATGGCACTAGTGTTAAAACATAGAATTAAAATTGTGCCAATAGGTAATCTTATATTAAGAATTAGTTGCTTCAACCAAAGGACTTGTGTCACACAACTTTCTAAGGTAATGTACTCAGCTCCAGTAGTGGAAAGTGCTACAGAGGTTTTTTTTTTTTTTCTACTGGAGCAGGAGACTAAGGATTGTCTTATGAATTGTCAAGTTCTATAAGTGCTCTTTCTATCCACCCTATACCCAACAAAGTCAAAATCATAATATCCAATAATTTCAAAAGAAGTGTTGTGCCTAGGATATATGATTCTTAAAATTTGGGTCCCTAAGAGATATCTAAGGTTTCTCTTAAATATAGTTAGGTGGGATTCTTTAGGATCATCTTGAAATCTAGTGCAATGACAAACACTAAAAACTATATCAGGTTAACTAGAAGTTAAGTAAAATAATGATCCAATCATTTCTCTGTACTTCTTTGATCAGTAGATTTTCCATTTAAGTCCTTATCTAACAGAGCACTGGAGCTCATGGGAGTGTTTATTAGCTTAGCTTTATGCATTTCATATTTCTTCAAGATGTCCTTAATGCACTTTGATTGATTAAGAAAGGTTCTATCATCCATTTATCTTATTTTAATCCCCAAAAAGTAGGACAATTTTTCCATCATACCCATTTCAAATTCCACACTCATTATTTTTGAAAAATCATCACATAAATTTTTATCAAAATATCTTAAAGTATATCATCAATATAGATCTTAATAATGAGTGACTCATCTCCAACTTTTCTCAAAAAATGGGTGGTGTCTACACTCCCCTTAACACACTCCCTCTCTAGTAGAAATGTTTTAAGCCTCTCATAACAAGCTTTGGGTACAAGTTTTAATTGATATAAGGCCTTTTTTAATTTGTAAACATGATTTGAAATTTGAGAACTCTCAAAACCAAGGGGTTACTCTAAAAACACATCCTCTTTTATTACCCCTTTAAAAAGGCACTCTTAACATCTATTTGGAAAAGCTTAAATCCTTTATAATAGGCAAAAGGCTAGTAGCACTCTAATGACTTCTAATCTAACTATAGGGGCAAAGGTCTCCTCAAAATCAATCACTTCTAGTTGGTTCTACCCCTTGGCCACAAATCTTGCCATATTACTAACCACCACACCAGAATCATTCATTTTATTCTTAAAGACCCATTTGGTTCCTACCACACTTTGATTCTTAGGTCTTTCTACTAACACCCAAATATCATTCCTCACAAATTGGTTAAGTTCTTCTTATATAGCTAAGATCCATAATTAATCAGAAAGGGATTGATTGATGTTGGTGGATTCAATTATTGAGATAAAGGCAGAGTTGTTCACTTTCTTCCTATGTCATGCCTATTTGTAACACCTTCAAAAGGGTGTCCTAAGATTAGCTCTTTAGGATGACTCAAAATATATCTCCAATCTCTAGGCAAACTATTTTGAGAATATACACTTTTCTCAAGATTTGTAGTTTTTATTCCTTGGGTAATCTCACCTAGTCCATCAATGTTTTGAGGTTCTACCCTTTTCTCCAAATTTGTAGTTTTACTTTTTAGGTAATCTCTCCAACTTCATCTGCTTCCTCAACTCTTGACTTTTAGGATTAGATTCATCAACTACATGAGTTGTCACCTCCACCATAAATATCCTCTTGTTAAACTCTCTAAAGGATTTCCCCACACTTGAATATCCTAAGAACACTCCATTAGATTTTGGGTCAAATTTTCTTAAGAGTGATTTCCCATTATTAAGAATTAAAATCTTACAGCCAAAGATATAAAGGTGTGAAAGGTATGATGTCCTACTCTTAATGATATCATAGGGTATGTTATTCAATATGGATATAATATTCACCCTATTCAATACATAATAAGCTATGTTTACCACTTTAGCAAAAAATTATTTTGGAATTAAATACTCAGCAAGCATGGCTCTAGCGGCTTCAATAAAGTTCCAATTCTTCCTCT
Source organism: Dendrobium officinale (assembly GCA_019514585.1). Taxonomy (NCBI): domain Eukaryota; kingdom Viridiplantae; phylum Streptophyta; class Magnoliopsida; order Asparagales; family Orchidaceae; genus Dendrobium; species Dendrobium officinale. The sequence goes on from CM033689.1 coordinate 16,694,014, forward strand.
TAGCTACCCTATTCTATTAAGAGGTCCGAAGAGATGAGAATTTGTGGCTAATCCCTTGATCCTCATAGAAAGTTCCAAATCTCACATTTTCAAACTCTCCACCATGGTCACTATATATGGTCAAGATCCCAAAATATAGCTTTTTCTTAATCTAAGTGGAGAAGGATTTAAACTCATAAAAAAACTCACTTTTATGTGATAGAAATCTAATCCAAGTGAACCTCGAGTAGTCATTAACAATAAAAAATCTATAGACTTTCCCCCTAAGCTAGCAATGCTAATGGGTACAAACAAATCTATGTGAAAGATTTCTAAAGGTTTAGAGGTGCTAATATCCTTCATGAAATGGAAAGAAGATTGAACTCGTTTCCCTAGTTGACAGGCATCACATAGGTGGTCCTTAAAGATCTTAAGTTAGGGAACTCCTCTAACTAGGTCCTTTTGGGTTACTCTCCTAAGGGTTTTTTTGCTGGCATGACATAACCTGCTATACCATAATTAAAAATCATCAGTGGTAGTTTTTAAGAAAAATTAAGCAGCACATTCAATATTATTTAAATCAAGCATATAAAAGATATTAATCAATTTTCCTTACAAAATAGTTTTTTTATTCAAGCTAATAATGTATGTATCTAATAAAAAATTTATGATAAAGCCCTTATCATAAAGCTGACTGATGCCGATCAAGTTGTGTTTCAAGTCGTCGACAAGTAAAACATTTTCAATCAAAAGGTTCTTGGAGTTTCTAATTATACTGTGCCCACCACTTTTCTTATGGTGTTGTCTCCAAGAGTGACCTTGCCTCCAATGCTACCCTTCAGTGAAATAAATTGATTGGTGTCTCCAATTATGTGTCATAAGAATCCACTGTCAAGGTACTAAATGCTCTCATGAGGTCTTGTGTGAGAGCACACTTATAAAATCATTAAACATCATATTTAGTAACCAAAACAAGTTTGGGTCCCTTCTTATGGAAAGAAGAATGCAATACATGTGTGTTATGCTATGAATCAAGCAATTTGGGTCTCCATACCCAATGTATACTATGATGAATAGTATAATTATGAGAGATGTGTCCTAGCATGTCATATGAAAAACATCTAATACCAGGAAAAAGATTTACTAATCTACTTGGGTTATAGTGTCTCTTCCTAGGTTTCAAAATTTTTAGCTTCTGAACTATTTTTAAAAACTATTCAAGTGAGGGTGGAATCTTATTTTCCTCAATTGCTTTCATTTTAGCTTTAAAAAATGAGTTAGTACTTTCTAAAATAATAATATCAACTCTCAAATATTACTCCCTACTCTCATATACATCTATAAAAATTTTAAATCATTTTCAAGTTTAGTGTGGGATGCTTTTAATAATTCATTTTGTTTATTTAATTCATCAAACTCATCCAAAAGTTTCATGTGATTGCTATCAAGTATAGAGTAATCTTTAAGTAAAACTTCATGCTCTTTTTACAAGTTTAAAAATTCCAATTTTTGGCTAGCATGTGATTTCTTAAGTTTTATATATGATGAATATATTTTCTTAGAAACTTCAAGTAATTGATCGTAGGTTAGTTCACATACATCTTTAAAGTTAGAATGACCAAGATGTTCATCCGCCATCAAACACAAGTTTATAGTCTCCTCTTCAACTTTAGTCTCAGAGGAGTCAGATGTAGAATATGCCCAAAAAGCATTTTGAATCTGCTTCTTGTCCTTCCTGAACTTGGGTTTCTCCTCACCCTTCTCCTTGCTTGGGTGAGCCTTAAGTGTTGGACAATAAGCTCATATATGTTCTTACTTCCTGCATTCAAAGCAAACCATATCAGAAGATCCTTTAAAATTCTTACTACTCTTAGCTTTGTTCAATTTCTGATGGTGCTTTTTTTTCTTTCTTTGAAAGATTTTGAATTGCCTAATTATTAAAGAAATATCACCACATTAAGACTCAAAAGAATCAGTATCTATATCATTAGCCTTCAGCGCCATAATTTTCTCCTTCTTTTTCTCACCTACATCAAGTTGTATTTGATTCAGACCTTACTTGTAAGTAATGTGTGATACAAGTAAGTTATAAACATAATAAGTATTCAAATCCTTGATTTCAGTTATAGTAATTATCTTAGCATCAAAGGAAAAAGGTAAATATCCCAAGATTTTGTTAAATTTCCAGTACTTAGTGAACTCTCTTCCTACGACATAAAGTGAGGTGACAATTTGTGTAAACATAATATACATTTTAGATTTTTACTAACTATGTTCCATGTGAAAGAGTTCATAATTATGAAAAAAATATTCAACCTAAAATGCTTAACTTCACATGTGCCTTCTTAAGTAATACAAAATCTATCTCATATTTCTTTACCAATAGGACAAGTTGAGACACACATGTAATCTTCAGATTTCAGAGCATAGAAAAAACAATTTAAATATTTAGAATTAATTAAGTTTTGTTAGATCCATATCATTAAAAGTTTATTTACTAAATGGAAGTTAAGTTTTTGTCCATATATTTCATGTTTTGTTGTAGAATATACATCTTTAATAAGAATCTACACAATAATTTATAGATTGTAAAAATGTGGACATGTAAGTTTTCCTGAAATTAAAAGCTATATTATCAAAAAGAGGTGGTCTTGTGACTAAATAACCTTCTTTACTGCTTCTATTATGAAAGTTAGCCATGGATTGAAATCCAAATGTTTTCAAAAATTAGATTTTATGAGTCCCTCACTAATACCACTTGAAATTTCATTAGGGTTGTTAAGCCCTTATGAACTAGCCCGTGGCTAAACATGTGGGTGGGTGTGGGGGGGGGGGGGGGGGGGGGGGGGTGAATTGGTCATTTTAAAAATTCTTAAGCAAAAATCACAATCTTTATGAAATATTTAAAACATTAAACCATACGATCATCCACAAGAAAATAAAGTATATAATTTAAAATGTATAAATATAAAAAGAAAGAACACGCTAGATTTTATAATGGTTCGATTAACTTGAACTACATCCACTCTCTAGAGCCTCTCCTCTGGGAATTGCACTAAAACACAGTGACTCTCCTTTTACTCTCATAGCATGGTAGAGAAACCTATACAAACTCCTTTCCATCGACCCTAGTGAGGTAAAGAACCGACCTCCTTTTGCTAACTCTTAAAGCATGAAAATAACCTTGATCGATTACTGAAGAAGACCTCCCTAGAGCCTCTAAAGAACTAGTGATGACGATTGAAGAAGATGACTAAGAATATTTCTTGGAGCAACCTTAGTGAACACCTCACAAACTTCCCCTCACAAGATCATCTCTCTCTCCGAAGCTTTCCCTCTCCTTCTCTTGGCTCTCGCTTAGATTAGAATTATAGCAAAAGATTTCACCATGAATAAAAAAGAGATCTTTTAAACAAGGGCTTAAAATTTTCCCTAATTTGCAACTTGTTGAAACTCGTTCACTATGAATTAGGATGTTAAACTTAAGCTTATGTCCCACGGCTAACCAAGAGGGGGTGAATTGGCAATTAAAAGTTTTATATGTACGAAATGACTTCAGACACACACATCATCCCGTACAAACTAGGTTCGTCCGGTACGAACGTTTATTTCATAAGTCGGTTACCAAAAACTACAGAACGTCACTAAACTTTTAGAGGTTATTCACTTCATCATGGGATGAATATGGGTTCGTCCGGATGAAATTTTTCTAGAGAGCAACTCATCCATGCACGATTATAAATTTTGTCTGAACAAAAATTCTCCAGAGGAGATATCATCCCGGGACGAATACACTTCGTCCTGGATGAAAATACTCCAGAGGGCAACTCGTCTTGGAACGAATACACTTCATCTGAACAAAAATTTTCCATAGAACATTTCATCCTGGGATTAATACACTTTATCCTGGACGATAAAGACTTAGAAAAAATTTCTTCAATTCCTATTCATTTCATTGCTCTTACGAGGATATAACTGACTTGATCGTCCCGTACGAAGTATGTTCATCTAGTATGATCAGTACAAATTTTTCAAGATGTCCATAAGTGTTTGTGTTTATTCACTCAAATACAATCACTCCCTTTTAAACTTAATTCAATAAAAAATACAAGCTTTAAATACACAAAGTATCTCATGCTGATTTTGATTTGAAGTCTTTGTAGTCTGGAGTTTGATTTTCCTGAAATGTTAGTACACACAAGAGCAAAAATAACTCTTCCAAAAACTGTTAGGAGATAACTATACATAAAACAATAATATTTGAAATCATCAAAACTGTACAAGTTGCAAAAATGTAAAACATGCAAATAGCAACTCTCTTAACACAACTTACCCACAAAGATCATCCAGGATGATTTGTACGATAAATGTATTTCATCCCATTTGGCTAGGATGATCTAGGAGGGCTGGATGATTAGAAGCATTATTTATTCTGATCATCCAATATGATGTGGGCATCATTCTGTATGATTAGTTTAAAATCATACATATCACCAGTATATTATTCTAATCATCTAGAAGATATATGTTGGACGATGAAGAAACATAACATATCATCTCGGATGATTCTTTAATCAACCTATATGATTAATTAAAATTAGATTTTTGTCCAACATATCATTTTGGTCGTCTAAGTGAAACACCTAGATGATGGAGAATTTTATTTGATCATCCAGCATATCATTCTAGTCATCCTAGACGACTGCATAATCATCTAGGAGAAGACTAAGGTTTTTCTAACTGATCATCCAAGATGATCATGCAATCCTCCAGGATGATATGATCGATCAATCCAACATTAATTACTTTCCTTAATCACGTGACTAATTTATACATGATTGTAGTGTGTGTGTGTGTGTGTGTGTGTGTGTGTTTGTGTGTGTGTATAAGGTTACTTAGTATCAGGATCTACATTATTACATTTGACTCCAGAAAAGATAAAAATAATAGAATTATACTTACAGACTTACTCAATCCTAATCTACCTAATCTTGAGATGGCTTAATTTATAATTGACCTTATAGACCTGAAATATTAGTAGGCAGCGCAATAGTAGAGAAACAAAAATACCAAAAATGTTTGTTATCATCAAATTTATAATCCTTGATTCAGGTTTGCTATAACATGGATTTGGCATCCTTTTTAGCCATGATGAATAATGGTTTACATTATCTAAAGAGGTTAGAAATGAATCTTCATATACATGTCAGCCTGCCGTAAATAATCCTTAGTTGAGTAAGGCTCTTGGGAGGTGGCATATTTAAGATAGCTTCAATTTCGGTAGGATCAATTTTGATGTGCGGTGACTCATTATGAAACCTAGAAATTTTCCATATGTGTTAATGAAAGTTCACTTTGAGGTAATCATCTTAAGGTCATAGCGGGGAAACTGCTTGAAGAAGATTCTTAATTCAAAAAGATGAGCCTCTTTAGCTTTACACTTGATAAATAATTCATCAATGTAGCACTCAACTTGATTATGAATTAATTCATCAAATTTTAAGTCATAGCATGGTGGTAGGATGCACTAGCTTTTTATGGCCAAATGGTATCAGTTTATAACAAAAAAATCCCCATATGGTTTCTGAGTGTAATATTTCTCTCATCTTCTAGGGACATCTTGATTTAATTATAACCAAATAAGCCATCCATAAAGGAGAAAAAAATAGGTGAGAAGATAATGTCCACCATAAGTTCAGGTATGTGTATAGGAAATTTATCCTTTGGATATGCCTTATTCAAATCCCTATAGTCAATACCGAATCATATTTGACCATTTTTCTTTCAAACCTACATGATGTTGGATACTAAAGAGGGATATTTGTCCTCTTAAATATATCTGACATCAGCAAATTTCTTGACCTCAAAAATCACTTGTTGTATGATCTCAAGATGCATTCGTTTAGTAGCTTTAATTGATAGGAATGCCATCATGCCAGATTCTAAGTTTATGAACCCTGCATTAATAGAGAAATCCAACATTTCATCATATATTAAGGCAAAAAAAAAAAAAAAACTAACTTAAACTTAAAAAGAAGTTGAATCAGATCACTAGATTCATCCTCAATCAATAAAGAACTTATGAAGGTGGGGTGAGGGTCGTCCTCTATTCCAAGGTTGATTTCTTTAAGTTCATTAACTGTCTATTTATTTTTTTTTCAATTTCATGGGACGTATCTTGAATTTGAACTTCATCAAAATTGTTAAAAGTCTCCAAACAAAGTATGTCAAGTGAATCAATGACATCAGTAAAGACATTTTTATATTCAAGATGACTAGTTATCATTAAATAATATTCATCATCATCAAAAAAACGAACAGTACCAAAGCTAATAACACTTGTCAAATTTTTATTAATTTTTTAAATCTAGATGTTTTTGTGGTATCTAGCTTGTCCCTTAGTCCATCAACTCGGCGCGAGACATTTTAAAAAAGACTTTTAACACAAACAAGAAAGTAGTTAATAGGTAATTCCATTAATTCATTAAAATTTGCCACCTCAAGGGTTACAACATCATCATTCCTTGAGGAGGAGGAGCCAGGGAAAAACTTTTGAACTTTCCTAACTTCTCCACCTAAATTTGGTATGTCGTTAGTTAGTAATGTGAGGACAATGTCAGTAGATAGTGTTGTTAACATTAAGGATTCAACTACCCTATTAAGATTTTCATAAAGAGTTAATTTAGGCTTGTCACTTTGAATTTTTAATATATCACACTCCTTGTCGCGATATGCCTCTAAGTTGAGATCAAATTTTGGATGAGAATTTATTTTTTATTTGTCAAAATAAATTCTGGTAGCCTTTTTTTTTATTCTTAATAGAAACTTGATTCTAGTTCTATATACATTTGGGATATTGTTTTCAACAAAGGTACGTCCTCAACCCCGTACTCGCTTGGCCATCCACCAAAATATTTGAGTAAAACTATTATGAGGCCTAAACACTATACCCTCGATGTTGTATTTACTGCTCTAATTTTATCTTACTTAATTTTTGACTTTTTCTACTTTTAACTTTTGATTCTCTTTTGAACTTTGGTTTTTTCTTTTTACTATTTAATTTTTATCTCTACCTTAGAAATTGAAGTGGACCCTTTGGGTTTGTTGGACATATCATCCTCATAGATCCTAATCCCAAGAATAGAAAATGGTTGAGGATCACCCTTAATTTCATAATCAATCTCATCTTATTGGTAATTGATGAATTGGTGTGGGGTAGATGGAACTATCCCATTCTTATGGATCCAGGGCCTACCTTGGAGGGCATTGAATGACATCATTAAATCAATTATTTGAAATTTTATTTCTGTTTTCAACTCTCTAATCTTTCGAAGGAGGGTGATTGAACCTAAAGTGCTGTCACCTTTTTTTGTTGAACCCCATAAGATCCAACTTGTTAGTGGAGAGCTTGCTAATTTTAACCCTAAGGTATGCAAGAGTCTTTATGTTCATCACATTGATTGATGCACTTGGATCAATGAGGTCTCTAGATAACATGAAATTGTTCACATTTTTGGTAATATAATGTTGATAATTAAGATTGATAGTTCCTATGACTAGATCATCATTAGAAAAGGTTACTCATGGGATTTCCCTAAAGTTTATAGCTTCTTCTTTAGAAGTTAAAGCTAATTGAGATAGAAAAATCTCTAGAATAACAGGTGCTTTAATTTTGGACTCCCTCAAATCCTTTTAGATAATGAAGGCATTATAAATTCTCAATTTAGTGGGAAACTTCCTTAGATGAGCTAAGATATTATAATAAACATTAGGAATCTCAGGAATGGGACTCAATGGATTTAAGCGAGGATTTGATTGTTGAATGGATACTTTAATTAGATCATTGGAGGTAAATTTCTTTCCTTTTTCCTAGAGAGAAAGCCTAAAGGGGTAAGAAATTACTGCCTCATAGTTACTCCTCCATAATATCATTAAGTGGACAAACTATAGTAGGGTCAATGCCCCCCTTAGGCTATTGATTATCGTATTTTGATTAGGAGTTTGAATCATATAATTATATCATAATGGTGCTCTACTGAAAATTAATTTCGGTGGTGTCACTATATGATAAGACTTTAAATTTATTTTACTCGTTGAGAGGTCAAATCTAAGGAACTGAGATTTAGAACATCTTAAGTGTTCTCAACTATTTTTTTATTTTCTTCAACAGAAGTACCACATAGAAATTCTTTCCCAATAGTAATCATCAAAAATTTTATGGAATGATCAATTTTTATCGATTTTTTACCCATTACCTTTAATGGGGCTAAGTTAAAGTTAGATAACATTACTAGGAACAATGGTTTTAAGCCACCGTCCACCACTTATACACATCTCTCATCGATACATTTCCTCTATATAGAAATATCTCATTGTTAATGATTTTTACCCCTTGCCTCTAGGTCAACCTCCAAGATTAGGACCTAGGCTTTCATCGATATAAGTTTAAAAAGAAGAAAAGATTTGTTAATGAACTTTTAAATTCTTTGGTTAGAGCTATATTCCAACCATCTTCAATGTACATAAAAAGTTTAGATCTTTTACCTGAGATTGATTTGACAGACAACTTATCAATATCAATAAGGTACTCCTACAGAATTATAATGTTGCTCTGATAGAAGTTCTTTTGAGCCAATCTTTAAAGATAATATAGTCTTCATTTGTGTGAACCAACATATAGTGATCGGGGAAAAAGTTAAGGTCATCCATTTTGTTTGCCTCCTCCAATTTCTTGGCCTCTGACAATAAAATATTTCACTTCTTTGAAGCTTCTTAAAAATTTTCCAAACTGATTCCCTTTTTAATGGATACAGATAAGCGAATATCTCTTTAAATGAAATTGGGTAAGGCTCCATATTAGGTTTAGAGGTTACTTGAAAGGGTTGTGGTTTCTATATTTTCTGGGGTGGAGGATTGCTAGACTAAGCACTAGCTAGTTTAATGCCCTTTTTAACTCCTGATATTATGGCTACCCTCTTTTAAAAAGACTTTCATGGTTTACTTAATTTCCTTTCCTCAAACAAATCGTTCATGATTATCATTATGGATGCCTCTTCCTATAGATTATTAGCTTGTTTGAGAAGCTTTCAAAGCTTTTAATTATAAAGCCCTTTAGCAGAAAAGTAATAGGCCTTTGGATATTCTTTAAAAGAATCCACAATACCTGTTGCTTCTATAGTTAGGGTTAACATTTCATTGAGAGGTTTCTCCACCTCAAGATATGTCAACCAAAGACTTTCCCAATTTTTTCTTTTTAATTATGAGATCACCAATAATTATTTTCTATTGAGCTCTAGAGAATCTTTTTAAGAATAGACCCTCAAGCTCTATGAAATTTTTCACTAAACCATTTAGTAAATCTATGTACAACTTAAATGTTATACCAAATAGACTACTCATAAACTGTTAAAGGAGTATAGCATTCAACCATCCTACTTTGCAACAACTCACTCAGAAGTGAGCCATATATTGTCCTGGATTTTCTAAACCACTTAAACATTAAAACAAAGTGGCATGAAGATGTTTGGATAAGGAACAAAATCATATTCATTGGGGTAGGGTTTACCCTTTAGAATAAATATTGTCCCATGAGAATGGGCCATGGCCTCCCTTACCTTAGTCTCATTCATTTGATGGCAATCCTTATCTGCTGGAGAAATTGGAGAGAAAACTCTAAGATTCTAAGGCTTGAATCTATTTTTCCTGTTATGCTCACCCACTATGTGTACTGTAGGTTACAACTGCTTGGGTAGTGTTATCCTTGCCTAGGCAAATTGACTTTGCATCTACTTAACTCTTAAAATCATTTGTTCAACTTTTATTTCTAGGCTCTTAATGTTCTCATCATTCTCCCTAATTCTTATTAAATTATTTGAATTTGAATCAACTGTTACTAACTCTTCCTCCTCGCCAGATGGATGCTTCTAGGGCTCATCAACTTTGGTTGATGCTCTCATCTCAACCAAATATATATTTTTGGCTAAATCTTGATCCGTCGAAAGGTCATCTGAATCTAGATCAAATGCTTCTATAAACTTATTCTTAAGAATCTCTCAAATTTCCTAGACCACATTATTGACTAGTCTACTATCAATTGACTCAGTATCTTTTGGGAAGTATAATTTTCCATCTAGAATCTCCTTGAATTCGCCTTCATCAATCTTAGAGAGGATATCCTGGATCTTAAGATCTTGATTGTGACTAGATTTGTAGCTAGCTAATTTAAAATATACATATCATTATATGCAATGATTATATCCCATTAAACTATCCCGAAGTTAATAGTCACGAGGGTGACATCCTCTATAGGGTGAGGGACATCTACATTGATAGATGATGAGGGAGCTTGAAGAGTAGGGACTTCTGTATCAGGTGGGGTGGTGTCTTAACATCCCTTAATAGGGAGTCCTGGGACATCATCAGGTGGCTGGAGTGAGATATCTCAATCAAAACTCCTTCATATTTGCTCTTTTTTTTGGGACATACTACTTCTAAAGTGACCATAGCATCTTAATTTTTCAAATCCACAAGGACCTCTTTTATTTTGGATATCTTAAGGGCCAACATGGAAATTTTTGAAAGTGAGATCTATAACTTTAAACTAGTTTGGGGATAGCCCTTGCCATATTTGGTCAAAACTATCTCCCCCATATTTGTAAATGGAAACATGGAACCATTTGATATCCATCTACAATAACTGAAGTAATGGGCTAATTAATAATGTTTTTATTTCTCCTCACTAGCTGAGGAGTTAGGTTCTTAACTTCAGGCTATTATTCTTTTTGGACTTCGTTCTCAAATTTATGTAAGATCACACCCTTCAGGTTACTCATCTAATATTTTTTGGTATCACCTACTTGATCAATATAGGTGTGGATCATGTTCCTTAAAATTCTTATTCTCAAAACTTACTTCTTATTTGTGTTCTTCCATATGGAGTAGTCCACTGGGCATGGTGGACAGCTAGCATGCATGGAGTCTCTCCCCTCCCTTGTAGCAACTACAAGGGGGAAAAATTGACTCCCTCTGAGGAGTGGAGAATAGGTAGTAATGGCAAGCTCCTCAGTAGTCTCTAGCATGACTACACTCAGGGCCTTTAGCTAAATTATTTCTTTGATTTTGTAATTTTTCTCCTAACTCTCCTCATGTAATTCTTTCTGACATTCTTACTACCAAAGGAGACTTTTGTACTAGAGGATCACTTCTCAAACATTATTTCATATTTAGGGTAAACTATAAATTTATGTTCCTTATCCTCCCTAGAGGATACAACATGCACGAGGAAGACATCAACCACTATTTTGGGAATGGGGAAGTCAGCCCCTGCTCCAACTACTATCTCTACTATGGGAATGTCCTTATTGCCCACAATGGTAAGGCTGACAATGGTTCCTCCATTCACAAACAAAATGATGGTCTTAAAACCCATCCCAAACTAGATTGAATTATTCAAAATTGGTTCTTTGACATACAATTTTTTGTCAATTGAGAAAACTAGATTTCCAACCATTCCAGAGGATTTAATTTTTCTAGAATTTAGAAAGAGAAGATTTGAATTAATTTTTTTTTGAATTTAAATTTTAAAAGAAACTTGTATTTTATCATGTATACCAAATTATAAGAGTTGCAATCTGACACACAATGATAAAATATACAGGTGGATTTTAATTTGAAGAATACATAAATTTTTATAGTATATGTTCATACTTTAAGAAAATTATTAGAGAAATATATAGCAATTATTATGTGGATTTGATTTGAGTGCATCTTGAAGAGGAGTTTAAATTTTTAAAAGTTGAAAGATTTTCCTTGAGTTTTAAAACTCAACATTTTAAATTTGCACTCAACATGATGGTTTGCAAATTTGAATGGAAAAAAGGAAATTTTGGCTCGACTCTTTTAGCACACCAATTGACCTGGGGGTAAAATATCAGTGCCCGAGTATAGATTTGAAGTTGCATTCCATATAATAAACTACAAGAAGATGTTGTAGGAAACATATAGTAATGAAGATCAGAGTTGATTTAAAGGGGATTTAAAAAATATTTTGAGTGTTTCAAATTTGGCATAATTTTCCTAAATTTTTAAAACTCAACATGTTAAATTCACAATCAACATGGAGGTTTACAAAATTAGCAGGAAAGTTCATGGATACTTAATTCTTTCACCTTATTAATTGACTTCAAGGTCAGATGTCCAATCCGAGATTAATACTTAAAATTAAATTTTGATATCAAAATAGGAGAATCTTATGTATATTGTGAGACTTAGCATACTTGAGACTAATTTGAACATACAAGTTTATAATATTTACAAGTGCTTTTTGGAAGGTTTGGCTTGAATCTTTTGCTCCTACAATTAACTTGGACGCAAAATCTCAAAGCCTAACTTTAATAGAAGTTTCCTCACTCACCTCTCTTTTGATGTTGGTCACACTAAACTAAGGGAGAAATGGTTAGAAGGACAAATAGAAAAAAGGTAAATAGGAATATTGATGAAATAAAATATATACCGTTATTAAAGATAGATAGAGAGAGAGAGAGAGAGATTTCTCCCGAATGGGTTTACATTTTTATTTTTGATTAAAGAAGTTGAAGTTTGAAAAGATTTTTAATATGGCGATAAAGATCATGGAATTTGATTTTCCCAAATATAATTAATTATGGTTTTAAAAAAATTAATTTGAAAATTTAATCTGAGTTTAAATCTCCTATGAGCGCAAGCACCCGTAGTTAATAACATCGTAGGAAATCAGAGTTTCCTATGAAAACTCTTCATAAAAATAATACTATAAATTTCATTTATAATTCTCAAGGATTGACATCAAAGGATTGAAGCTAGAATTTCAAATATAAATGGATCAAAATTGAACACTTATTTCTAGAAACCAAAGGTGGGAGGGTAAGGGATGTTTTTTGGATTTTGAAACACTTCAAAAGCACCCCTATCTATTTTATAAAGTGGGCTTGAATTCTGGATTGAAGGAGATTTAAATAGAGTTGACAATTTTATTAAAAAGTTGGGATTATATTCCTAGATAATTGAGGTCTATAGTATAAAGTTACTTGAGAACCTAAATCTAAATTAGTCATTAAAAATTAATAGCCTGAACCTAATCGATGTAGTCTAAATCTTGACTTACCCTAGCTTGGATTAGGGAGCCAGCCAACCACATAGATGCTTAAAATCCATGAATATGTTCTTTTATGGAGTGGTAAGAATGTTGTTTAAACATATTTAAAGAAATAAGGTAGACATCTTGAGCAGGTCCTAATTAGCTCCATGACTGATATTGGGTTTTATGATGTTTAAAGAGAAATTCAATTAAATTTAAGAATCATTTAAATTTGTTTTTAATGAGATACATGTTAATTGACTCGATGAATATTTAAATAAAATATGAAGTAGTTTTAAAAAGGCTTAAAAATAGATTTTCCCCTAGAGATGTCATAAATTCTCCATGATAGGACTGCACTATAGTAGGTTAGATGGTCTGTTAGAACCAGCAAGCGGGAAGGTGCCTAACAAAGAAGAGAAAGTTAAAATTGTATTTATAAAACCCTCGACGATCAGAGATTAGTTCTTATAGTTGTTAGAGTTTTTATGTGAGCTTAAAAATTTTAAATTCTATTAAAGTTGAAAATATTTTTTGGAAGTATGAGATGTGTTAGGAGGGGTGGTGAATTGGTATTTTAAAAATAAGATTCAAAACAAGATCTGTCTTTTTTTAAAAAAAATTTTAGTTATTTCAAAGGATGAATTAACTAATTAAAAGTGGAAGTTATTAATTTAATGAAGATTGCAATAATGGTGATGAAATTTTAAATCGCACAATGAAATACTAAAATCAAATTTTTACCAAGTAGTTATTGCAAAGTTAAATGCAAGAAAAATAAAATGTGGTAAATAGAAAAAGAACACCATAAATTTTAATAGTGGTTTGGTCAACCTTGTCCTATGTCCACTCCCCATAGTCCTCAACTCTGGGATTTGCACTACTCAAAAGCAACTCTCCTTCTCCTCCCACAGTAAGCTCCCTCTCAAGAATTCACTTCCTTTGCCACACATTCCTCTTATTTTTAATAAATAAAAACATTTGTTATATAATGGGCTTCAAGAAACCATAAAGATTAAATTTAGTTGTTTCTATTCATAAAGTACGATCACAGAGCATACATTACGATAAGTTTAAAATAGCTTTCATTCTGGTACGAAGGAGAACGACCAAGTAATAATTTTTTGTTATAATGTACATAATGATACAAATATCATCCAGTATGATATACAATAATTCTTCAATTTCTATAGAATATATGTGTTGAAACTCGGTCTTTAAAGTTTATGATTTTAATGATAATAAATAATATTGATTAATTTTTTATTTATCCTAGTATTTGTAGTGCTTATTTATTAGTGTGTTAATTAATATTTCAGGTACACCATGCACCTTTCTTTGAAGATTCAAGGCTCAAGATTGTGTATAATAAGTTATATTAAATGAGTTTATATTTTTCATTTCTTAAGTCAAGTCTTATAAAGATGCATGTTAGACTGGTGACCGTGCACACACATAGGGGAGCAAAAAAATAATTTTAAATATTTTAATTTTTCTATATATTGTACTGTACCATATGGTGTAACAAAAATTAATTAAAATATTTTATTTTTTTGATTTTTTTTTTAAATAACTAATCATATAGTACAAATAACACATCTTACTTGATGATTTGTTATATAATTAGAATGCATGTCGTCCATTAAATTAGGTAAAAATTTGAATTTGAAAAGTTGTACTAAACACAGTACAAACATGATCATATTGTACGATGTTCAAAATATTGCCTAATTTATTCTTATGATTAGTCAATCAAAATGGCTTAATTTTGATATTTTATTCGTACTGTTAGGTCAACAAAGATGATTTTTGCCGCCCTATGCTTCATCCTAGAAGAATTGCATTTTTATTGAACTGTTTGTATAGTACTAACATGATATCATATAGTATAAATAAGCAAATTAAACTATTTGTACATTACTAACTAGTGATCATACAGTACTAACATGTCAAATTATGCACATCTTACTAGACAATCTTGCGATCATACTGTATGAAATTTGATGACTAAAATGACTTTTTAAGGGTTTTTCCATGCCCTTTATTTAAGCTTTCTCATAAGAATTCATAAGAGTCATTGGCATCCATTGAAACTTCATTTTTTTGGAGAAAACTTGAAGATAAAACTTCAATGGGAGTGAGAAGATTCTTGGATAGGGTTTTAAGAGAGTGTAAAGGAGATTTCACATGATTGCTCCAATGAGCTTGCACCTCAGTACCATCATATTCAATGTTCATGTTAAGGGAAGTTTTGGAAAAAAGAAGATAACTTTGGTGCTAAAGGTCCCGACTCCTCCACCGTACTAGGGAAGGTAGAAGTGATTTTGTAAGGGCTTCTCTGCCTAGCTGTATGGGCTAAAGAAGAATCACTAATGGTTTAGTGAAATACTTGGAGGGTGCCTCCTGGGAGTGGATGTAGGTCATGCTTTGACTGAACCTTTATAAATCTGGTGTATTCTTTCATTTATTATTTTCACACTTTATTATTTCCACATTTATTTTTATTGCGTTTAGTTATGTGGGTGAAATTGACAATTTATCTTTTTATTGTGAATGTAATTTTCCTTTGTATCAAGTTATTAAAATATTTTTTTTTTTCATTAAAGAAGTTTTTAAATATCCAATTCACCCCTCCAGTTAGTGTATCTTGAACTTTATATTGGTATTAGAGTAGGGTTTCATAAATAGTATTTTAGAAAAAAATAGAAAATCAATTATGGAAAATTTTAAAAATTGTAACATTGTGGAAGGATATTCAATTATGCGACCATCTTTATTTGAAAATATTTTTTTTTTTAATTCTTAGAAAATTTACATGTCTCCTTTTTTATAATCAATTGATTATCGAACATAGCACATGATTAAAACTGGTTATTCTATACCATCATTTATGATAGATGGATTCAAAATAATAGTACTTTTACTGAATGGAGTAGAATAGAACAAATAAATGCTTAATTAAATGTTAAATGCATGAATTATTTTTTTTTTACATTAAATTTTGATGATTGCATGAGAATCTCTACATGTGCTACTGACAAAGAAATTTGGTGTTGATTATGAATTATATACGAAAGTACTAGTGAAGTCAATCAATCTAAGTTTAATACTCTAATGCCTGATTATGAACTTTTCTGCATGAAACCTTTTGAGCCGATCATAAATATGTATACTAGGTTTACTTAGATTATGACATCATTGTATACTTTTGCTAGAGAACTTTGGAATTTTGAACGATTAACAAAACTCTATGTTCTCTACTCGATAAATTTGAAGCCAAAGTCATGGCTATATATGAATCAAAAGATTTGAATACTTATTCTAAAGACAATCTAATAGGCTCACTTATTGCTTACGAGCAAAGTGTGACTAAAATACTTTTAGATGCAACTGATGTGGAAACTATAATGCTAAAAGCTGAAGACATGGACGAATGTGGCTTAGAATATGATGAGAGTAAAGATATATCATTAATAACAAATAAATTCAAAAGTCTATTGAAGCAAAAGCATAAGCATCAATAAAAGTGGTGCAACGGTAAAAAATGGTAAAAAATTTAAATTTTCTTCTGACATTATTTGGTTTGGTTGTAGAAAACCCAGACATTTGAAGTTTTAATCCCCCAACATAAAAACTCTTCCTACAAAGGAAAAGAGTAAAAATAAACCGATTATAGTATAGGGAAAAGATAAAAAGCAAAAAATCTTCTAGACAGGCCTAGCTTCTGAATCATTAGAACAGGAGCAGGATGATGAGGTATAGGTATGTTAAGTTTTGTTTGCGTATTTTGTTTATGTGTTTTTGTGTGTTTATTTATCTATTTTTTGTATATAATTTTATTATATTTTAAGAATAATTTTATGTTTTCATTTCTTTATTATGTTGTTATTTTTATGTATTATTTTTTGAATTCTTTTTGATAATGTCAAAGGGGTAGAATGTATTGTACTTATTTATATTTATGTTTTTTTTTATTTAACTTTAAAAAAATAAAAATTCCCCAATTTTTAATGTATTTTTTACAGTGAGGGGGAACTTAGGAGAAAATATTTTTAATTTGCATATTCAATAAATATTATTTTCCATAATAGAAAAGGGGGAGAATGTTGTAACTCGGGCTACCAAGTTCATGATTATGATGATAAAAAATAATATATATTAATATTTTAGTTCTCCTAGTGTTTGTACTGCATTTTTATTTATATGTTGACTAATATTTTAGGTACACCATACATCATTCTTTGAATATTAAGACTCAAGATTGTGAAGAATTGGTTATATTAAATATGTGCATAATTTTTATTTCTAGAGTAAAGTCTTGTAATGATGTAGATTAGATTGGTGATCTTGCACACACATAGGTAGAGAAAAAAAAAATCATAAAGTACAAATAACACATTATACTAGATGATATGTTATAATTTAGAAAGCCTGGTGTCCATTAAATTAGGCAAAAATTTGAATTTGAAAAGTTATTCTAATCGTATATACAAACATAATCATAATGTACGATGTTTAAAATATTACCTAATTTAGTTTTATGATTAGTCAACCAAAACAGCTTAATTTTGATATTTTGATAGTACTATATGAACTGGATCGTACTATACAATCAATAGAGATAATTTTGGCTGTCATATGCTTTATCCTGGATGAACTTTATTTTTATTGAACTATTCATATAGTACTAACTGGACATTGTACAGTATAAATAGAAAAAGTTAATGGTTCATACAATACTAATTGTTGATCGTACATTACTAACAAGTCAAATTATCCACATTGTACTAGACGTTCCTGTGAATGTACTATGTAATCTTTGACAGCTAAAATGAGTTTTTTAGGGTTTTTTTAATCCCTCTATTTAAGCTTTCTCATAAGACTTTATAAGAGTAATTGGAATCCATTGAAACTTAAATTTTTAGAAGAAAACTTGAAGATATAACTTGAAAGGGAGAGAGGAAAGGGTGGAATTTGAGAGAGGGAGAAAATCCATGGATGGTGTTTGAAGGGAGTGTTAAAGAGATTTCACATGGTTTCTCTAGATAGCTTGCACCTCAGTACCATTGGATTCAAAATTCATCTTAAGAGAAGTTTTGGGAAGAAGAAGATCTCTTTGGTGTCAAAGGACCCAGCATCTCCACCGCATTGAGAAAGGTTTAAGTTATTTTCAAAGGGCTTCTCCACCTAGCTGTGGGGGATAAAGGAGAATCACTAAAGGTTTAGTCTGATACTTGGAGGGTGCCTAAGGGAGTGGACGTAGGTCAAGGTTTGACGGAATCACTATAAATCTATTATGTTCTTTTCTTTTTTATTTCTGTATTAATTTTTGTTGTGATTAATTACATTCGTAAAAATGATAATTTATCTTTTTATTGTGAATGTAATTTGCTTCCGCATCAAATTATAAAATTATATTTTTTTCATTAAAGAAGTTTTTATTTATCCAACTCACCCCCACCCCCCACCCGCCCTCTTAATGCATCTCGTACTTTCAAAATGTTGTGATAAAAACTTTCTTCTCTATTCATCATTCGATATAATTCAATTCATACCGTATGATCATTTAAAATTATTTAGGTCATCTTGTACGATGTAGAAATTATATAATACGATTAGTTCAAAAATTAAGGTTTCCTCTCATATAATCTTTGCTATGACCAAAAATAACCTCAATTCATTATACGTTATGATCAAGGCTATACAATATGATTAGAACAAAATTAAGGAATTGTCTAGTATGATCTTTGGGTAGAACAAAAATAGATTCAGTTCATCGTACAGTATGATTCAATTCATATAGTATGATCAACAAACATTAATTAAGCCTGGATTTAATTAACTAATCATAGGGGTTAATTTAGAAAGATTTCAAATATTCATACAATATGATTAGCTCAAAATGTAAATTTTGAAAACTTGCTTAAATTAATCTGGTGGCTAGGGTTTCAGGTTAAAAATAAAATATGAAGTATGATTAGTTCACAGAAGTTAACCATTAAATAATAATATATTATTTAGTATGAATTAAAATCATAATGTACGTTTACATAAAAAATAAGTTTTTTCCTTAAAATAAACTCTCCCTCTATTTGCATATGTGGTCACTGGATTTGCATACACTTTTTATGGTCAGACTCAAGAAACATAGAAATAAAGGAAATAAAAAGTTACAGACTCTTTCACATCCTATCTTACCCAGTCTTGAGTCTTTCATTATTTTGAGCAGTGTGTGATCTCCCTAGAATGTTAGTACGCACAGACAAGAGTAATATTCAAAATATTTAATGAAGAATTCAATCAACATTATTTGTCATTATTAAAATCACAGACAAGGGATCCTTAACAATCTCCTATGTTTTAATGATGTCAAATAATGTTATTAGATAGGAAAAATATTATTTTTTATTTATTTTTCTTCTTAAATAAAAAGATACTTGAAATTCATTTTAAGCCACATAAACTAAATCAGACTTCAAGAAACATGATATGCAATTGAAAAGATATAAACTAAGGACATAGAAACTTATCTTCCTTTTGACATCACTAAAAATAGGAGTATCATAGAAGAAATACATAAAACATATGAAATAGTGACTTAGTCAAATGATGGATCCTGATCAGGTGGCTGTGATGGTTCATGGATATGAGAGTCAATTCAGGTTTCAAGTCGGTTGCATCGTTGAATAATGTAATCTTATGAATAGGCAAGTGTAGGTCTTCTTGGTGGAGCAGGTCCTCTTGGGGGAGTAACCTCCCCTCCTTCATCAAAATCTGGAAGAGCATGTTATTACCCCCAATGAAATAAGATACAAAATGTCACATTTATATAGAAAATAGTGAAATTATCATGTTAACCAGGATAGCCCAATTGGTAGTTATGGTAAGAAATATATCATATGAGATGCCCTAGGGCTAGATTTAGTTTCCTATGGGTGCTAGGATGGTGAGTATGAGTCATGCTCCAGATATAGTCAATAATTATATTGGCTTCATAAAAACCTATTATTGTATATGATTAGGTAAGTAATGACAGATAGAATTAGGATCATGTGTATCGTATCTCCAACTTTAGGTATTAGAGATATCCTAAGAAATTATTGGATGATGCGTACATTTTGTGTTAAGGGTTGGACAAGAGAATGGTGTTGGTTCAAAGCATCATTTCTAAGAACCAAATTGATGGAACTCTAGTCAAACTCATTTGTTATGAAGGAGTGGGCTCAAGTTCCTTCAATAGAAAGATCGGTATATTTAAGGTGGTCTCTTTGGTGATTTTGACATTTCAATAGAACAGTAATAAAGTGAGGGTCAAGTTGTCTTAATTGATCCTGAGATTGGCAAGGATCTCATAGAGGAGCTCATAGTTAAATGGAAAGGCTAGGATAAGAAGAAATTGAAGGGAAGTGGAAGAAAAGTGACTCATCACCTTGAAGGTAAGGGCTGCTTGATTTTGCATGTAAAAAGGAGTGATCTTGCATACTTTCAATTTTTCTTAGGCATCCTCAACATTAGTAGAAAGGAACCAGTCATCATGGTGATGAGAGGAAGAGGATATTCTTGGGATGGTTTGGCTATATTTACTTGAGCTAACCATTGATTAGAAAAGAGTAAAGAAATGTGTATTTAAGAATGGTTGAGTGAATTGAGTAGGTTTAACCTCCAATTTATAGAAGTTTTTACTCTTCAAATAGTACAATCAAAGATCATATAGTATAATCAAGTAATTAATTTGTATGGATAATATGCTAGGAAAAGTTCATCAAATTGTACAGTATGAACAGGATCATATTGGACGATATGAAGGAAACAAATTTATCCCGAGAGGTGAGCTGAATGACATTTGATGAAAATTATTAAATAGTATGAATGATTGTTTATACAATATGAATGGGTGTTCTTATAGTATGGATAATAATAATATCATACCGGCCAAGTTAAATTTCTCCCAATCCTTTTGACCACTTGGATCATACAGTATAAAGTAAGATATCATATAGTATAAATTGCAATAATATCGTACCAAATGACTTGAATGCATGGATGATCATTGACACATGGATCGTATAGTCCGTCTTGAGAATCATATAGCAGAATATGTATATCAATGATCGAATCTGGATTGTTGATTCAATATAGGGCTGTGATCTATGCATTTTGTGATAATCGTACCGCATGAATATGAATCGTACAATGCTATATGGATGTAAAGTTGAACAATTTAACAATTTAGTGAGCTGAGTGCATGAAGATCAGGCTTAGACCAATTTATTTTTCGGATCAAGCATGAATGTCTATAATGCCTAGTTTTGTCCTGAAGGTTTTAAAGAAGTTATAGGCTAGTAGTCTCATGAATTTTTCTGTCAATTGATCTCCTATAGCTATATGGTGCAGTTCTATATCTCTTTTGGCTATAAGATATGCTATGAAGTGATGTTTAATGGCTTTATATTTTGTTTAAGAGTGTTGAATTGGATTTTTTGATATGCAAATTGCACTAGTGTTATCACACAAAATTATCATATAACTCAATATGCTTCTTATTTAAGGTATTAAATTCATCAAGCAGGGACATATATATGATCTATATCTAAATCAAAATATTCTTTAACTAAATTAGCATACTCTTTTTGTAAAGTAATAAATTACATGTAAGGTTAGCCTGCATTTACTTTAACTTTCTATATAAATCATGAATTTATTCAGAAATAACTAGTAGTTTTTTTATAAAAATGTTAATATACCTCACCTTAATCTAATTCATTAAGATTATCATTAGCGATTAAACATATATTCATTACCTCATCCTCTACTTCTTCTTCTGATGATTTTGAGGCACAGTCGGACCAAAATACCTTCTTTGTCTTTAGCCAGCCTTTCTTATACTTTGTCTTCTCCTCACCATTCTCCTCAGTTGGATAAGTCTTCATGTTGGGTTAATCAACTCAGAGGTAACCTATTTTTCTACACTCAAAATAAATTATGTCAGATATAACTTTAGTGTATTCTTTGAGCTTTTACCTTGTTCCAGTTGTTTTGATATTGCCTTTATTTTTTATTCAAAAAATTCTTGAATTGATGGGTCATCAAGGCTATATCAATGTCTTCCTCTGCCGTAAAACATTCACTTTTTGAATTATTTACTTTTAGAGCCACCATTTGCTCCTTTTTTTCTCCTTTATTAATTTTCCTTTGACTCATTCCATGCTCGTAATAAATGAGTAACCCTAGTAAATTGTCAATTGAATAAATTTTTAAATCATCAGACTCGGTGATTGTAGTTAATTGTAGCATCGTAAGAACTCTATAAGCTTCTCAAAATTTTATTGACCTTTTTAGAATTACATATCTCTCTACCTAACGCATGCAATGATGTCACTATCTGGGTGAACCTAGTGTACATGTCAGATATAGCTTCGCTAGGTTTCATACAAAAGAGTTTATAGTCATGCAATAAAATGTTTAATCTAGACTATTTAACCTCACTAGTTCCTTCATACGTGAAACACAATCTATCCCAAATCTTTTTACCAGTAGTATATATGGACACTCTCATGTAGTATTCTGATTTTAATTCACAAAAAAAATAAAAATAAATCAAGTATTTTACATTTAACTATACAAGTTCTCTATCCTCATTATTCCATTCACTAAATGTTATTTAAGTTTTCATGTCATTTAAAAGTTAAAAAGATGTAGTGTAACCTTCTTGTACCAACATCCATATTTGGTAGTCTATATATTATAAAAATGTAGATATTTTAATTTTCCAAAAACTAAATGGTATGATGTTAAACAAGGGTGGATGAGTTATAGAATAACCTTTCGCAGTATTACTGTTACTAAAATATGACATGATCGATTTTCTCAAGGTTTTTTAAAACATTATTTTTGAGACTCTACTCTGATACCAATTGAAAGTACGAGATATGCCAAGAGGGGGCGGGGGTGAATTAATTATTTTTAAATTAAATCCTAAACAAGAGTTATATTTTTTATTTCAAAAGATTACTGAACTAATAAAAAGAAAAAGCTAGTGATTTAATGACAATTACAGCAATGGTGATGAAATTTTAAATCACATAATGAAATACTAAATCAAATTTTCAAGAAGTATCTAAAATAAAGTTAAATGCAAGAAAAATAAAATACAGTAAATGGAAAGATCACATCAAAATTTTTATAGTGGTTTGATCAACCTTGACCTACATCCACTCCCTAGAGTCCTCCATTTTGAGATTTGCATTACTCAAAATATACTCTCCTTCTGCTCCCACCGCAAGGCAGAGAAGCTTTTATAAAAACTCACTTTTACCTTTTCCTGTGTGGTGGAATGCCAGATGATATGTCACTCTCCGGATGATGGTAGTAGAACTTATAATTTTTCTCCATCCTGGAGAAGGTAGAAAACTTTTGAGGACTTTAACCTTAAAGGCTCTCGCCATAGAGAGCTCCCATAAGACTCACTTGAGCCACAAGAAGACCAAGCTTACAGAAGGCTCGGAGCAACTGTGTGATCCCCTCACACTACTTCTCCCTCAAACACAAACTCACATTCTCCTTCCAATCACAAGCCCTAAATCTTTTCAAGAAGCTCCCTCTAAAGAGTTCCATTCCTTTGTCATGTTCCTCATTTTTTTAACAAATAAAAGCATTCTTTATATGATAGGCTTGAAGAAACCCTAAAGATTCAATTTAGCCATTTTTCTTCATACAGTACGATCAATTTAAAATAACTTTACTCTTGGTATGAAAAAGTAGGAGAAGGTAACAAATTTTTAATATATCATACATTTGATACGAATATAGTCTAGTACTATATACTATATTTCTTTTGTTCGTACATGACAAATGTTGGGATGACCAAAATTCATCTCTGTTCATCATTTGATATGATCCATTTTATACCATAAGATCAACTAAAATTATACAGGTAATCTTGTATGATGTGAAAATTGTATAGTATGATTAGTTTAAAAGTTAAGAATTCATCTGGTACGATCCTTAGTATAACCAAAAATATCCTCAATTCATCGTATAGTACAATCAAGATCGTATAGTATGATTATAATAAAATCAAGGGTTCATCTAGTACAATCTTTTATACGACAAAAAATTGTCTCAATTCATTATACGATACGATTCAATTTGTACACTACGATCACCAAACATTAATTAAGAATTGATTTAATTGAATAATCATGGGGTTTAGTTTTAGCAAGGTTTCAAATATTCATAAGTTATAATTTGCAATGTATAGTTCGATTAGTTTAATTATCAAATTTTAAAAACTTGCTTAAATTAATCTAGCTGCAAGGGTTTCAGGTTGAAAACAAATTGTATAGTATGAATTAAATCATATAGTATGATAAGTTCATAGAAGTTAGATGTTAAATCATAATATATCTTATTGTATGAATTAAAATTGTACAACATAATCTATTATGAATCTATTTTTATGGATTAGAATTTTTATGATAGCAAATATTCATGATTTTTTATGACTGCTATGCCTACTAACTTTTTAGGTCTACAAGATCGAGTGTAGCTTAAGATTGGGTAGATTAAGTCTGAGTCAGTTTATAAACTTTTCCCTTTCTCGAGTCTATTATAAAAGGTGTGGCTCCTAATGCTAAGTAAACTTACAAAAACAAACCTTGGGAGAATTTCTAAATGTTTCTAAGAGTTTACTATTTCTGGTAACATCGAATGAGATGATATTTATATCATCCTAGACGATCAATTCAAAAAGAGAAACCTAATCAGGGCATCATGGTTAAGTCATCCATCCTTATGCCGATCATCTTAGACGATGTTGTATTTGTCAAGCCGATAGGCTCAAATCAGAAAGAATCAACAGCCAGATCTATTTAGGAATTAGTTATTTTTGGACATTATATAGGACATCGGCCTGGATGATGCAGCACAGTTATGCTTAAATTGATCAAGTGATTAAGGAAAGTAATTACGGCTGATTGCACAATCACATCAGTCGGGCCAATCGCAGGATTGGCTGGGATGATGTCATGGATGATTGACATCAGCCAGCTTATATTTAGGAAAATGTTCAGGATAGTTTTCCTTGAATTTGAACTAATTATCCAGGACAATATCCTATCGGCCTGGATGATATGACCAGAAATTATCTAATCGTCCCAAACTTACCGGGATGATTGAGGAAAATTTACACTGATCATCCAGGCTGATACCCCTATCGACCTGGATGATAAAGTCAGTTTGTTCTACCTTAGAGGTAATATTTTGCTGCTGTCTTGACCTAAGAAAGCCTAGAGGAGAGGGAGAGAGAGGGAGAGAGAGAGGATTTTATGAGGGGGAGCTTGTGAGGGAGTTTCGCAAGGGTTTCTCCAAGCATTGTTCCACTTCTTCTTACACTATAGTCTCTTGTCCTTGGAGGGTTGAGAGAGGTCTTCTTCAATAATTGATCAAGGTTCTCTGCCTGCTTCAGGAGGAAGCCAAAGGAGTTGGGTTCTTTGCCTTGCGGGGGTTGACGGAAAGGAGTTTTTGTGAGGGCTTCTCCGCCTTGCTATAGAAACAAAAGGAGAGTCACAGTGTTTAGTGCAATATACAGAGGATGCCTCTAGGGAGTGGATGTAGGTCGAGTTGACTGATCCACTATAATTGTTTGTGAGCTTTTACTAGTACTTTCTGCATTTATTCTTCCGCACTTTTATTTTCATTGTGGTGATTTTGATTTGTGTTTTATGATTCTATTTTAATTAAAATAATTATTAAAATACCAATTCACTCCCCCTCTTGGTTATTCTTGGGCTAGTTCATAAAGGCTTAACATCCCTAACGAACTTTCAAGTTGTACCAGAGAGGGATTCATAAAAACAAGTTTTTGAAAGCTTTTAAATTTTGAACCATGGCTAATTTTAGAAATCGTAATACTATGGAAGGTTATTCATTCACCCGACCACCTTTATTTAAAAATATTACTTTTGATTTTTAGAAAATTTGCATTACTACTTTTTTACAATCAATTGATTTTTTAATGTGGCAAATGATTTTAACTGGTTAGTCTATACCATCTCGTATTTTAGATGGAATTAAAATTGATTTTTCTTTTAATCAATGGAGTGAGGAAGAACAAATCAATGCTCAAGTGAAATAAAAATCATTAAATTTTTTGTTTTGCACTTTAAATTTTGAAGACTTTATGTTTGTTTTCATGTGCACTACTGGAAAGGAAATTTAGGATAAATTGGATACCATATATGAAGGCACTATTGAAATCAAGCAATCCAAGTTGAATATTTTAATGCTTGATTTTGAACTATTTTGTATAAAACCTTATGAGACAATCTTAGATATGTATACTAGGTTTATTCAAATTGTGACATCATTGCATGCTTTATGTAAAGAGTTTTCAAACTTTAAAAAAGTTATCAAAATTGTATATTGTCTATTTGATAAGTTTGATGCCAAAGTTGCTGCTATTTATTAATTAAAAAAATTGAATGAATATTTTATTGATAATTTGATTGGCTCACTCATTTCCTACGAGCAAAGTTTGGGCTAAAGACTTTTGGATGTAGGAGAAATGATAGTTCAAAACGTTGAAAACATGGAGAAAAATGTATTAGTTGGTGATGAAAGCGATGACTTATCAAGCAAATTAAAAAACTCACCAAAGAATAAGCATCAAAAAAAGTGGAATAAAGATAAAAATGGTAAGAATATTAAGATATCTTCTGACATTATTTGCTTTGGATGTAGGAAGCATGGATATATGAAAAATCTATGCCCTAATTTGAGAACTCTTCCTACAAAAGAAAAGGGTAAAGCTAAGCAAATTATAAAAATGACAAATAATGAAAAGAAAAAAATCTCCAAGGAAGACCTAGCTTCTGAATCATTAGACACGGAGTAAGATGACGTGTAAACCATTATTTGTGTGCTTTATTTTTTTTGTGTTTTATTCATTTTGTGTATTTTCTATTTTTTTATTTATTCTTTTTCACTCTTTTTTTCTTTCTTTTCTTTTTCATTAAAATTTTAATTTTTCTTTTTATGTAGTGTTTTCTATAATTTAAAAAAAAAATTAGAAATTAAAAATCTACCTCTTATTTTTCTTGAATTCTTATGTAAGTTATGGTTGACTTCTCCAAAAAAAGTCAAGGGAAGGAAACTCATGATTTTGACTCTCAATTTCTATTTCCTAAAAAAGGTTATTTTACTTTTAATTTAAAATCTTCATCATATTTTAAATTGGATTTTAAAACTGAACTATTTTTCATCTCCCTACATTTTATCTATCGCATAGGAATCTTTTGTAAGTTGTTGAATCCACCTCATAGTTTTCTTAATCAAATAGTTCGTTTTGTCAATAGTATGGGTTTTCTTTAGTTTTTAAAATTTCAAAAAGGTTGCAAATTTGCTTTAAAACAAAATGGCCAATGACGCCAAATAAAAAAAAAGTGGCAAATGATGCCAAATCAAAAGATGCGTAATGACGTCAAATTAAAAAAGGTTATACAAAGTGTATCAAAAAGTAAAAGATACACAAAGTGTGCCAAAAAACTAAAAAGAGGCATAAAATGAGCCCACAAAGAGTATGCTTACTTCTTCTATTTTACTAAAGCTTAAAGAAAACCCTTGATAATTTTGGTACTTGAACATGAAAATCATGATTCCTGATTCACCAATTTTTGCATTAATCTTCTATTAGTTATATTTTATGAAAGGAGTTGTAAAACATTAGTGATTCTTTTTCTAATATATTCTTTGATTTAGATATTGGATTAAAACATTTTTTATCCTTTAAAAGAACTTGAGCTTGGATTTACAATTTTTGAAGTTCTTACCTTTTCTGGATTATACGTTGTCAATCCATTCCATACTAATTTTTTGAATAAAATCAAGAGGAAACATTCTCATTTTCTTAAAGACTTTTTCGTGCCCCTTCTCTTTTTGATAATGTCAAAGGGGGAGAACATTGTGTTGTTTTTGTATCTTTTTTTTATTTTTTTTTCAAAAATTTAAAAACCACAAAAAATTGGATTTCCCATATTTTTTAAAGTTTTTTTTTAGTAAAGGTGAGATTAGAAGAAAATGTTTTCATTTTTGCAAATTCAACCAGTAATGCTTGACATCATCAAAAAGAGGGAGATTGTTATAAATCTGTTTTCATGGATTAGAATTTTGATAATAGCAAACATTCAAATTTTCTATGACTTTCTTGCCTTCTAACTTATTTAGGTCCATAAGATCGAATGTAGCTCAAAATTGGGTAGATTAAGTCTGATTCAGTTTGTACACTTCTCCCTTTTTAAGTCTATTGTAAAAGGTGTGGCCCCTAATGCTAAGTAACCTTGCACACACATGCATTTGGAGAATTTCTGACTATTTTTTAGAGTTTACTATTTTTAGTAACATCATCCAGGATAATATTTATATCAGCCTAGACAATTAGTTCAAAAAGAGAAATCCTAATCAGGACATCATGGTTAAGGTAGCCATCATTAAGTCAATCGGCCTAGACGATATTGTATTAGCAAGACTGACAGGATCAAATCAGAAAGAGTCAGCCGCCAGATCTATTTAGGCATTATTTATTTTTGGATATAGTCAAGGACATCGGCCTAGATGATGCAGCACAATTATGCCTAAATTGATCAGGTGATTAAGGAAAGTAATTAAATCTGATTGCATGATCATATCGGCCGGGCTGATCGTAGGATTGGCTTGGACAATGTCGTAGATGATTGACATTGGCCAGCTTCTATTCAGGGCGATAATTAAGATGATTTTCCTCAGATTTGAAGTAATCATCAAGGATGATATGTTATCTGCCTAGACGATATGATCAAAAATTATCTAATCGTCCCAAACCGACCTGGCTAATTGAGCTAAATTTACACTGATCAGCCAGGCCGATACCCTTATCGGCCTGGATGATAAAGTTAGTTTGTATAAAATAAGAGCTATTTTGAAGTTCTTTTATTTATTATCTCTTATTCTACCATGGAGGTAATCTTTTGCTGCTGTCTTGACTTGAGAATGCCTAGAGGAGAGGGAGAGAGACAGAGAGAGAGATGATTTTGTGAGGGGGAGCTTGTGAGGGAGTTTCATAATGGTTGCACCAAGCATTGTTCCATTTATTCTTCTTCCACTATATTCTCTGCCCTTGGAGGGTTGAGAGAGGTTTTCCTTAGCAATCGATCAAGGTTCTCTACCTTCTTTAGGAGGAAGCAAAAGGAGTTGTGTTCTCTGCCTCGCCAGGGTTAGCGAAAAGGCATTTTCATGAGGGCTTCTCTGCCTTGCTATGGGAGCAAAAGGAGAGTCACAGTGTTTAGTGCAATACACGGAAGGCACCTCCAGGGAGTGGACGTAAGTCGAGTTGACCGAACTAATATAAATTTCTATGTCCTTTTACTACTACTTTCTAAATTTATTCTTCTGCTCTTTGATTTTCATTGTAGTGATTTTGGATTAAGTTTTATGATTGTGTTTTGATCAAAATAATTCTTAAAATACCAATTCACACCCCCCCCCCTCCCCCCTCTTGGTTAGCCTTGGGCTAGTTCATAATGGCTTAACATCCTTAATGAACATTCACAATATACAAAATTTTTTTTCCTTAAAAAAAAACTCTCCCTCTTTGTGTGTGCATGGCCACTCAATTTGTATACACTTTTTATAGCGAGACTCTAGAAAAATAATAAATAAAGAAAAAATAAAGTTACAAATTCTTTTAAATCCTATTCTATCCAATCTCAAGTCTTCCATTGTCTTGAACAGTGTGTGATCTCCATGAAATATTAGTACCCATATATAAGAGTATTATTCAAAATATTTAATAAAGAACTCAAGCAATAATATTTTTATTATGAAATTCACTAACTAAGGATCCTAGATTGCAACATCTTTAGTATGCCCTCACGAGCCTCCTATCATTCCAGTCCAAAAAAATATGACATGTAATTGCCAAAAAACTAAAAAAAGTAGAAAAATTAATAGTAACAAGAGTAAAAAAATCAATCAAATTATATTAATTAAATAAATTTAATAGTCCATGTGGCAATTACCACTTAATATTATAATTTATAAATTATATAAATTAATGTGATCGGGTACCACTAACAATAACCTGAATTTTACTTCTAAGAAATAAATGACTTTGAGATTGGGATTCTTTTTTGGTCTTCACTTCATCATCCTTCTACAGGTTCCTTAAATTTGTCTGGTCTGGACATCCAATTAAAAGAAAACTACCCCTCCAAAAGGGTGTTGTCTTTCCTCTATGGATATTTTAAATTATCCTAACTTATTTCTCCAAATGAAGGAGAACTCAACCCTGAGGGATATCCTCTCCTCTTTGGAATCTAAGTAGGATATATAGATCCCATCTCAAATTCACTTTTACAACACTTAATTATAACTCAAATACATAAGATTATACTGAATATTAAAAAAAAAATTTACACTGAAATAACCTTCAGGGTTATCCTAATTAATCAACAGCTAAATTAACATCCCAAGAAGTTAATATTTAGAAAAAAAGGAAATATTGGAGAGAGAAGTTCTTGAAGAAATTTAGAGTTTTTTGCAATTTTCTTCAAAATTCAAATTCGCGGTATTTCCATGGGAGCAATGGCAACGGAGGGTCACCGACCACCGATCTCTGGTGGCTCCGTGGATGTTCATCGCACTTCCTCAAGTTTGTCTCATGGTCCAGTGCGGTCACTTTCTATTTCTCCGTCAGCTTTTGGTGATATTCCGTCAAGTTTTTTGCAAGGATCCAAAACGAAGTTTCGTTCGAGCACCATTGGTGATCAATGAAAGAGGTATGGTTTTGCCTCCTAAAAAATTAGCAGAAGTTGCAGGAAAAGGTAAAGGTGTGATAGAAGATGATTTGTCTACTGTAAATCTGAAGAACAAAGTTCTCCTTGGTGTCAGGGAGCTTGTAGTTGCTGCTTCTTCTAAAAACTCAACTGAAAAAGATTATGCTTTCTCTGCTATGGATGAATCAAGGATAGAAATACTGGATAATATGGCTAATGAAGGCAATTGTGACCAAGGATTAAATTCTAA
The DNA here is from genome assembly GCA_019514585.1 of Dendrobium officinale. Lineage (NCBI taxonomy): Eukaryota > Viridiplantae > Streptophyta > Magnoliopsida > Asparagales > Orchidaceae > Dendrobium > Dendrobium officinale. Next base: position 16,725,164 of record CM033689.1, read on the forward strand.
TGATCTAGTAAAGTGCGTGATTGCAATAACGGAGAACTAGGTGCATGCAAGGAAATTATTAATGTGATTACTAAAAAAGCTCTTCCTAATATACAACAAACTACTTGGTCCATAAAGGAACATATCAAAGTATCTCACCTAGAATTGGGTGATTTCAGATCTGAAGATGGAATTACTGTTAAACTAAATGAGGACAAGGTGTTGGAAAACTCAAAAAGGCTACAAAATTCTATTGTTATCAAAGTTTTCAGAAGTAAAGTACCATTCCCAATGGTCAGTAATGAACTCAGAAGACAATGGTCTACTTATGGGAAGTTTCACTTAATAATGCTAGGAATGGACTGGATCCTATGTTCATTCTATGCCAATGAATCCATGGACGCTGTCTTCAATAACGGGCCTTGGTTTATTAATGGGAAGATCATCTCTGTGTTAGGCACTTGGCACGTGTAGCTTCCGACCATTGTCCGATCATCTTGAATATTATGGTTCATCAAGCTAAGAAGAGGATAGTAAGGTTTGAGGATGTTTGGGGTCAAAATAAAGCTTCTATGGCCGTAGTGAACAAGGTTTGGAAAAAGGAATTATAGAGGAAATGCTGCCAACATTTTGAATTGTAAATTGAAAAACTCCCTTAAGGCCCTTTACTATTGGAGCAAAGCTAAAATGCAGAATTTACTCTCTCAAAAAAAGGATCTTTTGATTCAAATTGAAAATCTCCAAGTGAAAGAGGCAAATGAAGTTAATCTCTCTAATTAAGATAGTTGGATGCTGAAAGCTAAAGTGGGTGAGCTCAATTCTACTCTTGCCAAGCTTAATACTTGGTGGAAACAACGGGTGAAGGTGAAATGGATGGTGGAGGGTGACCGAAATTCTAAATTTTTTCAAGCATTTGCTTCATCTAGAATAATTGCTAACTTTATCTGCAAGATTATGAATGAAGCAAGAGAAGTGGTTGAGGAACAAACACTGATTGAAAAAGCTTTTATAAAACATTGGAGAAATGGAAAAACCGGAGTTGTATTTTAGAGGATTGGCCTTCTTCTTGGAGCTGTCTTGATGATGAAGATAGAACATCTTTAAACAAAGCCTTCTCTATTGAAGAAATGGAATTTGTTCTCAAACAGAGTGGTAATAATATCTCTCAAGGTAGTGATGGTATCACTTTTTCCTTCTTTAAAGCTTATTGGGAGATTATCAAATTTGACTTATGGAATGTGATAAAATATTTCTTTGAAAATTCTGAAATGGATCCTAAATGGAAGGATATGATTGTCGTTCTAATTCCTAAAATCAGTAATCCATTAACTCCTAACTATAGAACTATTAGCTTATGCAATTCGGTCTATAAATTGGTGGCTAAATTGATCTCTTATGAACAAGTAGCTTTTATCAAAGGGAGATCCCTTAATGATCATGTGTTGATTTCCCAAGAAGTGATGCATAAACTAAGGAACTCCAAATATTCAAAAGGTTTTGTTTCCTTCAAAATTGATATGGAACAAGACTATGATTCTATGGGTTAGTTATCCTTGGAAAAGGCTTTGTATTACTTCAATTTTCCAGATTTCTTTTCTCAGCTGATTTTAAATTGCATTCAAAGATTCAATTTCCCAATTTCTATAAATGGTAGCTTATCTAATTGGATTGAAGGTCAATGTGGCTTTAGACAAGGATGTCCCTTGTCTCCTTATCTTTTCATCCTTTATGCCCAATTGCTTTCTAATGCCCTCAAACAAAAAGTTGATTCATTGGGAGTTCGGGTTTCTTCAAATGGCCCTTCTGTTTCTCACTTGTTGTAGCTACCTTGAAGGCTACCAAAGAAATTAAATCAATATTGGGTAATTTCTGCAGTTGGACTGGTTTGTCTATTTACACCAATAAATCTTCTATGACTTTCAGCAAGCATGTAAGAAGAAGGAGAAAGAAAGCCATTAGCCGAATGATGGGTTTCAAAATAGTAAATCAATAAACCTATATTGGAGTAACAGTTGCTTTGAGAAGGTTAGTCAAACAAGACTTCCTTTTTATTGTTGATAAAGCCTTGAAGATGACTAATATTTGGGGAAGTAAGAAGATATCCTTGGCAGGAAAAATTCTTTTATCCAAAAAGGTTTTGCTTTCCTTCACCACTTTTCATTGTACTAACTCTCTTATGCCAAAGAGTATTTCTGATGAGGTGGATAAGATTTGTAGGACCATTATTTGGAACAAAGCTAATGGTGGATATGGATTACATTATGTTAGTTGGTTTACTATGTCTTTACCAACCAAATGGGGAGGAAGAGCTCTTCACTCTTTCTCTACTAAAGTTGGCCCCTTGAGATCCAAATTGTTCTGGAAATATATGTATGATAAAAATTCCTTTCTTCACAAAGTCTTCTTCCCAAAATATGGAAATCTGCTTGATAAGGTAGATTTGGAAAACTCTAGTTCTAATTCTTTGAAAATCTTGAAGATAGGTGGAAAGTCATTAAGTCCATTTATTAGATGGAGGGTGGCAAATGGTAATGAAATTGAGGTTTTCAAAGATACATAGATCTTAGACAAATGTATTAACAAGTGGCCAATGTTTATTACTCCTATATATGATAGTAGATTTTTGGTTTCCAACCTCATAGAGAATGGAAGCTGGAACGTGAAGCAAATGAGTAGGATTATGGGTGAAGATCTTGTAAATCTTATTTTACAAACCATTAACCCTGGTGATCAGGGAGAAGATAAAATGGAGCTCTTTCTACAGGTCAATGGAAGATCCTTATCATCTATGGTTTTTGAAAATTCAATAAACCATACTCATTCGGATCATTACTGGAGCTGGATCAACAAAGCTAAACTCAATCCAAAGGTGGAGACTTTTTGGTGGAGGATTTATAATAATGGCTTGCCTACCAATGAATTCCTTGAACAAAGAAGATTGCAAAGGATCAATCATTTCCCAAGAAACTGTAATGTTGCTGAAAACAGAGACCATTTGATAGCTAATTTCCATAAGCTGAAGGAAGTTCTTTCACAAATCAAGGAATGGGGATTACTTTCAAGGAATTTGATTCCTTGCATGATTGATGTAAGCACCTTTCTCTTCTAAGCCCTTTTATGATTAATCTTTATTGTATAGTTGTATATACGACATGGAAGTGAAGGAATAATATAATACATAACTGGAAGGATGATAGCTCATTGTATATTACTTCCAATGCAATAAGCTACTCTTCAAATTCTGTCCAAGGGATTAGTAATTATTCGGGTACATGGGATGTCAACCAACCATCACGGTTGTCTTTTCCTCATTGGCATCCCCCTCCACCCGATTGGCTCAAAGTAAATATAGATGCTTCTCTTCTTTCCAATTATAAAGCCGGCATTGGAGGAGTTTTCCATGATCACAAAGGAAGATTCCTTCTAGCATTTGGGAAACCCTATATCCATTGGGATATTTATTCCTTGGAACTTTTGGCTACTCAATCCATTAAGGAAGTGTTGAAATGATTGGATATTCAAATATAAAGGTATTATCATAGAAGGTGACAATCATATTGTCATGGAATTCTTAAAGAAGGCCAAACATAATGGAAACACAAGGTATGAAGATACTTATCTTTTTGGTGAGTTCAACAATGTTATTTTCAATTGTGTTCATAGAAGTTGTAACAAATTGGTGGATTTATGTGCAAACTTTGGTTTTATGAGCCTTTTTTTTTTTGATGACATTACTATTAGTAAGATTCCTCCTTTATTCATGTCTTTGTTAAAAGAGGAATCAACTATTTTTAGCTCAGTAAGATTGTAATAATTTCATTTTTCTTTTTCTATTTAATGCTATTTAATGCATTTTCCTCAAAAAAAAAAAAGAAGAAGAAGAAGTTAATATTTATTAAAATACATAAACAAAATTATAGATATACTTAGCTATGCTCATTTTAATTTAAAAGGAGACTTAACATTTGACTTAGCACCTATATAAAATTTCGTTAAATTGAAGCTAAAGCATGCCTCTTTATTTTAATTTCCATGTCTGAGTATGGACACCTACATAAAATCATGTGAGAAATCAGAATCATTCATATCCTATGGGTAATCTAATGCACATCTAATAAATTAGCAAATTACATTTAAAATAAATAAAATAACACATCAATCACTTAATTCTAACAACTAGCATGATGGGAAAGCTCAAAAAATTTGCATGCAATAATAAGAAAGTAAAACATCAGCTTAGCCTAAGACTAGTGTGGGTTGTCTTAGCAAACCATCTAAAGTGTGTGAGGTAGGCTGTGAGGTTTGTATATGTTCTATATAGGGTAATTTGTTAAAATTATTTGATGTTTTGGTTGGTTTAAAGGCTTACGGGTAAATTTAGTTAAAGTTTAAATATTATTGTTTTAAAATTAATATTAAGACATATTTTTAAATTTAAATGGCTACCATTTTTGTTTCTCTCTAGGGTAGTGAAGTTTATTTCATCTTCTTTGGGGCTAAGTTAATAGTCTCGTAAGCCCAAGTTACCTAACAAGAACTGGTAATGTTAAAGGACTTTAATTGGTTGGAGCTTAAAGGTTAATAAAAATTTAAGAAATTGATTGGTTGCTGATTTATAAGGTTGAAATAAAGTTTTCTATATTTTTAAATTAAATATTGAACTTCTAGAAATATTCAAATTAACTAAATACATTAATTAAAGGGGTCAAAATTGATGTTAATAAACAATTATTTTAATTTTCTATTATTTAGGTTTTATTTCTGATTAGTTTGAGGTATGTTGTGTTATTTTGTAATTTTAATTTGAATTTATTTTGAATTTCTAGAAGTTTAAGGCTTAATTAAAGGGTCAATTTTGATTTATTTAATTTTAAAATCAGGGAAATTTTTTCCTCGGATAGAGAATTTCACACAGTTTAAATGGTTTAAATTTCATCTCAATTGGATTTATGTTTTAATTTCTAAAATTAATAAAAAATTATCTAAAAAATCCTTTATTTGTATCATTAAGATGTCACTAAGTTGAATGGGCTTAAATCAATGTTTCTCTTTCCCTTGAAACACATATAGATGTACACATAAATACAATAAAGGTCTTTAAAACTAGGAGAACCTAAGATAAGTGTAGGCGTATTCCTAAGACAAAAAATAAAGGTATGCATAAATAAATAGAACTCTTAAATAATGGGTAATTAATAATCTAATTACCCAATAATCCCTACCCATTAATTAAATTCAGTCAACCTCAATTTTTTTTTAAAATTTTAGGAATCTACTAGAGGCACTCAAATATTTAATATAAATAATTGTAAAATTAAAGTTTATATTTAAAAATTGGATAAATTCTAATTTTAGAAAAGTTGATTTCAAAATAATTTCAAAATATATTCATAAAAATTATGATAAATTATAGGTAACTCAAAATAAATTTTCTCAAATAAAAATAAAATTGTGTTAATATTTAATTAAACATTAATTAAATATAAATTTCTTTCATATTTAACATTTATTTAAAATATATTAAGACAAAACTAAAATTTTCTTAAAATATTTAAAATTAAATTAATTAAATATTAATGAAATATTAATATGTTGAAATTATTTAAGATATATAAATAAAAATACTTTAAACTAACTTAAATTATTAAAATAAATTATTTAAAGCATCAGCTTTAAATATTTAAAACATTTTAAAATAAATTTTTTGAAATTTAAAATTTTGAACTTACTATGAAATTACATATTACTTAAATATTTTAGGTGTTAAATAATTAAAATATTTAAAAATAAATTAAATCTTTTAAATACTATATTTATTTTAAATTAAAGTATTTTAAATTTTAAATAATATGACATAAAATATTTATTAAAAACTCTTTTGTTTAACTTGAATTCTATTTAAAAAATTTCTATTTTATAATAATTAACATTTTTTAAAAAATTTAAAGATGATAAACATTTAAAATAAATACTAAATAAAATTAATATATTATTTATTAAAATAAATTATTTAAAGCTTTAGCTTTAAATATTTAAAACATTTAAAAAAAAAAATTTTGAAATTTTAAAATTTTGAAATTAATATTAAATTACATATTACTTAAATATTTTAGGTGTTAAAAAATTAAAATATTTAAAAATAAATTAAATCATTTAAATACTATGTTTATTTTAAATTAAAGTATTTTAAATTTTAAATAATATGACATAAAATATTTATTAAAAACTCTTTTGTTTAACTTGAATTCTATTTAAAAAATTTATATTTTATAATAATTAACATTTTTTAAAAATTTAAAGATGATAAACATTTAAAATAAATTCTAAATAGAATTAATATATTATTAAATTATTTTTAAAAAATTTAAATGATTTAGAATTAATTTTAAAAGATCTTGAAAGTATTTGTTGTTATATATTTCTAAATAATAATTAAATGATTTTTTATTTAATATTTAATAATGATTTAAAGTATATTAATAGATTTAAATTAGTTCTAATTTTAAATTAGAGTATTTAGATTATTGGAATACTTAATATAAAATAGTAATATTAATTTGATTAAATTGAAATTTTGAAAGATTTTTTTAATATTTTAATATAAATGAAATATTTCTATTATTTAGATAGTGATGTCCCTGCTCTTGATTTTACAGGATATACCTATCTGAATTGAAGCTGAGATGTCTGATTTTGAAAATTTAATAGAAGTGAAATAAGAACTAGCTTAGGTCAAAGTAGATAGCCTGCCTGTCACTTCTTCTGAAGAGATAGTGTAAATCAAGCTTTGTAGCGACAAAGTGCTACATTTTCACTTTCAAATCATAGTGGTGCAACTTTTCAAAAATGACTCTTAAGTCATATAGATGAACCTATTTGACCTTACTCTTGACAACTAAGTCATCAATATAGCATTCAACTTGATTATGGATTAAGTCATCAAAGATTTTTTTAATATTTTAATATAAAATAAAAATTATATTTAATAAAATTAAATATAATTAAAACTAAAATTAATTTTTAAATTAAATAAATATTAGTTTCAAAGTATTTTCCAAAAATAAATGAAATTTTCAAAACAAATTATTTTAGTTATTTTAATTATATATTATTTAAAAATATTAAATTTTTATTAATCAAATTACTTTAAAATACATAAAATATTTTAAATTAATATTAAATTAAATTAAAGGATTTTATTTTTTTATGAAAATTGATATATTATGTTATTTCTTTAGTTAATATTTATCTTGTAATATTTTTTTTTGTATTTTTATATTTAAAAATAGATTTAAAATTAATATAAAATGTTCTCATTAAAATGGTGGTGGCATAGCCACATCATAGCTTAGGAATACTTGGATCAAAATGCATGGTGTCGCATTTAATACTAAAGATTATGATGTAGATAATCATTCATATTAAATGTGGGATAATGGTGATGGCACATATGTAGTTTACTTCACCACATTAATGTTGCTACGGGACCATTAGATCCCATGTTATTGTAATGGATGGCCCTGATCAAGCCAATACTGATTCAAAACAAATGAGGCGTACATGCAGGTAGATCAAATAATGGAATAGCATGATCTAACGTATTGATTTAGAAATCATTGGTTTAGATTTTGTGCATGTACCTATACTCCCAACTACTCCCTAGGAACGATTAAACATCTCAATATTTTGATTCACTCAATCAAAATGCTTGAAATTTTAAACAGGGATTGTATTCATGAACAAAAATAATATGAGATAGGTCTTGTGGTGTAAAACACACTTATTTAAAAGATATTTAACTTAGGGTGTCCTAGACTAGGGTTTTGATTTTCACCTTGATTTGAGTACGGACTAAACAATTTAAGGGATGGTTGAACTTATTGTTTATCCACATATAATCCTCTTGAAGTCTCAAAATGCTAAAGAGGCCTGGATCAAGGGTTTGAAGCCCTGGTGGTCGGAAGCTCACCACCGATGAGTTTGAATAATAGGATTAGATTTAGGATATACAGGAGGAAAACTAGGGTTTTCAAATGAAGTATGAGATCCATTTGGTATCTTTAGCCAAATTCAATCTCTCTGGATACTTTGGATGGACTGTATTAGTTTGGAAGCTAGCTATGATCATTGACACCTATCCCCAAGTGGTTAGAATGGTAGGAGGAAGGATAGTGTCAAGGACATGACATGGAAAGCTCTTTTTGTTTACACATGAGGAGGGAACCATATGACTAAGTTAAGGATTAAACTAGGGATTAAGACCTACTTTAGAACTTTTTTGAGAGCCTTTAAGGTGTCTATAATGATTTTATATGGTGTGGGTTAGCTCATTAGGCCTAGTTTGGCCACTCTAACTCTCCTAATTATTTGTTTGACCACTTGAAAAGTCAAATAGTCAAAGAAGGGTGAGGTGGCATCTAGTTTTTCTTATGAACTGGTTAGAGTAGTTTGGCAAAGTCTTAAGGCTAATATGCTAAAGCATGAATGCATGAATATGAATGAACAGAAGTTTGACCAAGTCACGAAAGTTTAACTTGGTAAAAATAACCTTTACTAGATTTATGGTGAGTTAGGAAATGTCAAAGGCATCAAATAAAATAGGTTTTTGACTCTTGAATTTATGGGATTATATTTGAAATGCAAGAATACATAGATTATAAAGTTTGATTACTTGGTATTTAACCAAGTCAAAACCTAAAAATTTGACTCATGATCTGTAACAAATACATTTGAATCATGCATTGAAATAAAACTTTAAAACATAGAAGTTTGTACATACCTGAATTGTATATTCGAAGTGATTTGTCTCAAATTGGTTGATTTTTATTAGACTTGGGCTCATTTGACCAAGTTAACTATTGATTGGATCAGGGTGACCAGTCAAGTCCAAATCACTGGAGGAGATGTTCAAAATGTTTTAAAGGAGTTTGATTGTGTTTAGGTTTTGATTCAATGCAATAGTGCTTAAGGTTTGATTTGGTCAATGTAGGCTTACTTGGTCAACCAGGTGAACCTATGGCTAGTGTTTGGGCTTAACTGATTTAAAATAATAAAAGGAGTCTACTGGAGGTGGTTCAAGGGTCAACATGGTGATTTTTGTTAAATTAATTATTTAGATACTTATGGGGCCATTTGGTCAACCTAGGTTAACTTAGTAAACCATATTAACTAGCATCTTGGTTTTTGTTGAACAAGTTTAAAATGTTGTTTTGAATTAATTGGAAGTGGTTCCATGGAAAGATTTTGCCATTTTGAAGCCCTTAAAGGCCAATTTCATCAAACTAGGTTACTTGGTTAATTAGGTTTGATAAAGATCTAGTTTTGAGTCCTATGCACTCCTAATTATATTTATGATGCATTGGAAGAGGTTTTAAGGTTTTATTTAACTAAGCCATGTTGAAGTTTGGAGAAATTTTCAAAATTGCCCTTAAGTGTCATTTTTGTCATTTTGACCCCTAGTCAATTGGAGGTCAAAGTGGGTCCACCAAAATGTAGTTTAGTGCTCAACATGTCATGATCAAGGGTTTGGATGGGGTTGGAGGCTTTGTAAAAGTGTCTAAGGTTAAATTCCATTGGATGGAATGTCTAGTGGCATATGCAACAAATATTTAAAGGTTTTAGCACATTTGGAAATAGATTTAGTTTTTGGGGTTAGAGATCTCAAAATGAGCTTAAATAAAATGGTAAACCCTATGGACATTCGTAATCAATTTTCAATTTATATTTTATGAATTAGGGTTCATTTTAGTAGGGTTTAAAATGTTTGAACAATAAATGAAAAATGTTTTCTAGACCTAAGCCATTAGCATTGGATTTTAGTATGGATTTTTGGATTTGATCACGATTTTGGATTTAAATGCTTGAAATTGAATTATCCAAATAATTCAAAATTATATAAAGTATTATTAATGATTGGATAGGATTTAAGCTAAGTTGGAAGCTGGATTGAGGTTTAAATTGAAGTATGGGTTAGAGTTCGCATTTTGAATTGATTTGAAGTTTGGATTGATTTGAATCTGGATTGAGTTCTAGATGATTGGTTTCTGGATGAATGTCAACCATCTGATCAACTAGTAAAAGTTTGGATAGGTCCTTATGACATCATATAAAAATGAGATCAATAATAAATCAAAAATTTTATTCATTAATAGTTTCTCAAACTATAACGCAAGGTTGACTTTAAACTAAAGGTGGCCATGCTCCACAAAAATAACCATGGATTTCCATTCCTATAAAATTTAGATTTGATTATGGTTGCTTATTTTAGTCTTCAACCTTCTAGATTATAGATCTACTGTAGAATTTCAAAATATAATTATCTTCAAAGGAAGAATCATTTCATATTTGAACCAATACATAAGTAAAAAAAGTTATTTTCAAATATTTTACAACTCTTAACACTATAAAACTCTGTTTAGCTAAACAAGTATACAAAATATATATATTTACATTTGAATTTACATGTTCTTTTACATCATTGCCTAGGTATACTCTACTTTGCAGGAATATAAAAGAATAGATTATAAAATGAATATGTATAATGTTTTATCATTGTATATAAGAAAATATAAAATGGTCTGAGAGCCACATCTAAATGAACACTAATAAGAATGTAAACATTACATCCAAAGTAAATAAATTAAACACTCTAAATATGACTACCTTCTTAGTAAGGCACTCCACAAGCAAACCAAATCAAACTACAAGTATAGCTAAGGCTAGAGTTGGTTATCCTAGCAAAAAACTTCTAGTGCATGTATAAGTCTTTGTGATTTGGATAGGTCGCTTGCTTTATTTGTTTAAAATTATCTACAAATGAATTTATTTGTTTAAGTCCATTAAAAGGTGGCTTGAATTTAAGTTTTAATGTTTTTAAAGTATTGAATATCTTTTCAAGGGGTATTTTTAATTGTTGAAGTAATTTAACATTTGGTTTCTAAGAACATAATTCTGAAGAACTTCTAAATTCTAGAAGTTATTGATTAATAAGTCCTAGCCTCCAATTTGTAATGATATAAATCTTTCAAAAATTGGGTAGGTAGGTTGCGTAGAGTCATTGCATTCTAATTAAATATTTTAATCTTAAGAGCTTTCCAATCTGATACACCTTTACTTTCCTAAAAGGAGTCATGAACATCAGTACGAAAGCTTTAATTTTTAAGAGTTTTATTATAAATATTTAATTAACATAGTTCATTATTAATTTATTTATAAAATTTAGAACTTATTATTTACATTCTATTAATTTGTTTGTGGCGTTATCAAAATGGGCTTAAGGACCATGGCCTCCTTAGGACACGAAGCCCTGCAACACGAGAAATTCCAACCTAAAAACATCATTGATGTGATGTATGTGATTTAATTAATTAATTTATATATTTAATGAATTTTTTATTATTTATTAAATTTTTATAATTATTTAAATATTTAAAGAATTAGGTTTGTCTAGTTGGTGACTTTTTTTACATTAGTTTCTTTAAGTTTTATATTGTTTCATAAAAATGAGACCCAATTATGAGTTTAATGTCTTTGAGTTTGTGTTAAATAGATTTTTTTTTGTAATTAGTTATGCTTTTTACATGTTCAACATATTTTAATGAATTAAATTTGACTAAATGTTGACATTCTAATTTATAATGAATGTTAGAGTATTTATATTTATTAATTGTGAGAAAGCATATGATAAAAATTCTAGAGAAGTGATATGGAGAGTTCTAGAAAAAAAAGGGGTTAGTAATGCTTAGATTCAAGTCATTAAGGATATGTATGCAGGAGCTGTTAGTTTTGTTCATACAACTGGTGGTTTGACCAAGAACTTTCTTATTTTTGTTGGATTACATCAGGGATAAGCATTAAGCCTATAACTTTTTTCTTTAGTCTTGGATGTTCTTACTAAAATTTGCAAGAGGATGTACCCAAGTGTATGCTTTTTCCTGTTGATGTTATATTGAAACATTGAATTTAACATATAATGTAATTTTATTAAGATAACAAAATATTATTCTTATGATTACTATTTCTCCTAATGTACATTAGATATATTTTCTTTTTATTGTTTGAGCGTACTTAAATTTCAGAGAAATCATACCCTAGACTGATGAATACTTTAGGAAAGAGTAGATTAGGGTTGTATGTAATGAAGTATATAAATTTTCTATTTTTTCTTGAGTATGATAGTGTAATTGTAATTGGGTAACCATGCACACACACACTGGGGGAGTGAGTCGAAACTTAAAATTCTAAAACTAATTATATAATACAATTTAAAATCATACTAGACAATTTGTCATGGTATTTCCTCCAAAATAAAGTTTATTAAATCAGGTCAAGAAATTTTTTTGTACTATTTTTACTGTATGATGTTGTTCATATAGATGACTCATAGAGTATAAAAAGGGTGCATACCAATTTATCCCAAATGAACTCATCATTTTTTGAACTGTTTATACTGTACGATGGTTTTTCAAATAGATAATTCATAGAGTATGCAATGGGTACATAACAGTTTATCCCAAAAGATCTCATCATTTTTTGAATGATTCATACTATAGTAAGTGTGGTTTGTATAGACGACTCACATAGTACAAAATGGGGTCGTCCATATTTGTACCAATGAAACATGATTTTCTTAAATTGTTTGTATTATACAAAGTGTGGTTCACATAGATGACTCACAATATATGAAATGAGGTTTGTATAGGATCACACTGGATGAATAAGTTTAGTTTTGAACTATTCGTATAGTACGATGTCAATTCATACAAATGACTAACAGAGTATGAAATTTAGTTCATATATGTTTGTACATGGATTTTTGAATTATTCATATAGATAATTTGTGATCATAATGTATGATCTGAGCACATTCCAATTGTAATTTTTAGTTTTCTGGATGATTTTTCTTTTCCTTTCATATATAAGGGTCATAAAATCTAACACTTTTTATCTTATTGTGAATTTTTCTTAAGAGAGGATAAGTGGAGTGTTTGGAAGATTATTATAGGAGTGAAGACTGAGAGATCTTATAAGTGGAAATTATGAGGGGATTTACAAGGTTGTTTAAAGGTATGGATCTCTTCTTTGTTCTTCAAAATTCTACTCTACTTTCTGTAAGGATCTTGGAAGAAGATTTTTAAAGAAGATGATGGTACTCTGCCATCATAAGGAGGGCGAGAAAGGACATTGGTACTCTGCCTTCATAAGGAGGTTAAGAAAAGATGTTGGTACTCTGCTATCACCAGGAAGTTGATAAATGATGTTATTACTTTGCCTTCAGCAGGAGTGTGAGAAATGATGTCAGTGCTATGCTGCACCGAGTTGGTGGAAGAGAGTTTTTGTGAGGGATTCTATGCCTTAATGTGGGGGGAAAAGGAGAGTTAATTTTGATTTAATATAATACCTGAAGGAGTCTTCTGGGAGTGGATGTAGGTCTAGTTGGACTGAACCACTATAAAATTTAGTGTTCTTATATTCTTTTAGTTTTTATTAAATTTTTATTTTCGGTACTTTGAATTTTTGTGGTTTAAAAATATTTTATGGAAATATATTATTGAGTGAAAATACTTAAAAATAATTTTCTAAATCCAAGATAATTTTTAAATATCAATTCACTGCCCCTCTTTGTTAACCTTCAAATAGTTTTATTAGGTCTAACAACCTACTTAATCTTTTAAGTGGCATCAGAGCCTATTTAAAAAATTAAAGTTTAAACAACTTTTTAAATAACGATAATGGCTACTATTAGAAATTGGAACACTCTTGATGGATATTCGATCAAGAGATTTCCTCTATTTGATAACATTCCTTTTGACTTTTGGAAAACTCATATTTCTAATGTTTTATAACACTTGACTATCGCATGTAGATTTTAGTACAAGAAGGTTACACTAGACCCACTAGACTTGATGATGGCATTAGGATTGAAATACTATTTACTGATTCGACATTAGAGGAAAAAAGACCTAGCTCAATTAATTGCAAAATAATTAAATAGTTTTTTCTGTGCCCTAAAATCTGAGGTCTATTTGTGGGTTTCAACTTATAAAATTGGAAAAGAAAATTGGGAAACACTTTGCATAAAGTATGAGGGATATAATGAGGTGAAATAATCCAGATTGAACATTCTATTACATGACTATGAACTTTCTCACATGAAACTGAATGAATTAATCACTAACATACATATAATTTTTACATAAATAGTTACCTCATTATATGCTTTAGGTAGGGAACTAAAAAATTTGGAAAAAGTTAATAAAATCCTATGTTGTTTACCTAATTTTTATTATGCAAACATAACTAATATAATTGAGTTAAAAGACCTAAATGTTGATTCTATTGACAATCTGCTTAGATCACTGATTACTTATCGGCAAGGAGAGACTTAAAGACAGATTGATCCAGGTAACAAACGGAAGAAGAAGAATATAGAATTGAAAGTGGATGATTTAGAAAGTGATCAATCATTAAATGAGGATGAAGAAGATATTACACTCATGGTGAGGCAATTCAAAAGTTTCCTAAAAAGAAACAAATAGAGATGTCAGCAATGGAATAAAGATAATTTTTACAAGATTGTAAAAAATTCTAATGATGTCATTTGTTATGAATGCTGGAAGCGTAGATATATTCAAACTAATTGCCATAATCTCAAAGCTAATCCTCATAAGGAGAGACTCAAGAGAAAATTAATGTTAGGAAGGGCAAGAAAAGAATACAAAGAGCTTTCTGGGCTAACTCGGTTTTAGATTCCATAGAAATAGAAGAAAAAAGGAAGTCACAAACTTGTGCTTAATGGTAGAAAAACATGATCATTCAAATCAAGAGGAGAAATGCACTCATATAAGTCCTCATGAGAGTATTTTGTACATTGACATTAGATGTTCAAAGCATGTGACTAGAGATACAACTTTATTCATATCACTGGAAGCAAGGAATTGATGTGTTATATGGCAATATGGTAAATTAATGGTATGTACAATTATGATCGAAAAAAGAATAATTTCTTTATTGAGAATGTATTATTTGTTGAAGGCTTAAAACATAACTTGTTAAGTATTAGTAAACTTTGTTATAAGGGTTATAGTATTATAATTTTTCCTACAAGCTGCATTATAAACTAAAAGGGAATTGATGTGTTGTATAGAAATATGGTAAATCTTGTATACATGCTTGTCTTAAACTTTGTAAAATCTTCTAATGATTTTAGTCTCAAAATAATAACTTATGAATCATGGTTATGGCATAAAAGACTTTGTCATACATGCAAAAGAATTCTTAAAAAGATTACCCATAAAGAGTTTTTTTGAGGGATACAAAAATTAGACTTCATTAAGGATCTCCTATGTAATGCATGCCAATTAAGAAAAAAAGTGAAGTCCTCCATTCATTCAATTAAAGATCTCAGAACTAGCAAACAACTAGAAGTTATACACATTTTTGGACCGATTAACACTATATATGTAGGAGGGAAGATTTTTGGGTTTGTAATCATTGATAATTATTCACGATTAACTTGGGACAAATTCTTATCACATAAGAGTAAATCATTTGATAAATTTATAAATATTTCTACTTAGATTCAGAGGAATCTACAGTGTGAAATTGTATTAATTAAAAGCCATCATGGAGGAGGGTTTGAAAATTAAAAATTTGAAGATTTTTGTAAAGAGAAAAAAATTTGTTAAACTTTTTATTACTTAGGACCCCTCAGCAGAATAGGGTTGTTGAAAGAAAGAATATAACTTTGAAAAAAACTGCTAGAGCCATGTTGGATGAAAATTCACTTCTAAAATAATTTTGGGTTGAAGCGATTAGTACGACTTGTTATGTTCTGAATAGGTTGAATATTAGATCCAAGTTGAATAAGATACCTTATGAAATTCTTAAGGAGAGAATACTAAATCTTTCACATTAATATATACTTGGATTTAGAGGAAACTACGATGGGAAATTTTTTCAATTCAAAGTGATCAAGGAGGAGAGTTTGAAAATGAAAATTTTGAAGATTTTTGTAATGAGAAAAGAATTTGTTAAACTTTCTAGTACCTAGTACCCCTCAGCAGAATAGGGTTGTTGAAAGAAAGAATAAAACATTAATAGAAATTACTAGAGACATGTTGGATGAATATTAACTTCCAAAATATGTTAGGGATAAAGCGATTAGTATGACTTGTTATGTTCTAAATAGGTTGAATATTAGATCCAAGTTGAACAAGATACCCTTTGAACTTCTTAAGGACAGAACATTAAATATTTCATATTTATATGTATTTGGATGTAAGGTGTTCATTTATAATAATGGTAAAACTCCTTTAGAAATATTTGATCATAAATCTGAAGAAGGAATTCTTTTTTAAGATATTATAGTGTAAGAAAATTCTATAAGTTTTTTAATAAGTGGAATTTCGTAGTTGAGGACCACACAAGAAATTTTAATTGAATCTAGTATTTTTAAAGAGCCAAGATTGGATGAAGAATATATTAAAGAGATTTCCCAAGGAATTGGAAAAACAAGAGAATATAGGAACAAAAAATATTACATCTGGAGAATAGAAATTTTATAAAAGTCATCCTAAAGAATTGATTTTTGGTGAACAGAGTGATAGTGTAAGAACTAGGTGTTGCGAATCTATTTTTAGGTAATATAATTTTGATGATAGCAAACACTTCTATTTCTCTACGACTACCTTATCTACTAACATTTTCGGTCCATAAGATCAAACTATAATTGAACCATCTCAAGATTGGGTGGATTTGGACTGAGTCAGCTTATAATGTACAACATGTGTCTTGTACCCTTTCTTGAGTCTTTTGTAACAATGTGGGTCCATATGCTAAGTAACCTTACAAACACACACTTGGGAGAAATTTTCTAATTGTTATAGAGTTTTTTATTTTCGATCACATCATCTAGGATTATCCAAAAATTGTCCTAAATAATCAGTTAAGAATAAAACCCCTAATTAAGGCATCCTGATTAAAGCAATTGTAATTAAGAGAATCATCCTGAACGATATTAGTATCGGTCAGGAAGATAGGCTCAAATTAGAAAGAATCATTTGTCAGATTTATGTAGGTATCTTTTATTTTTAAACATCGTCCAGGACATCATCCTGGATGATGCAGTACAATTATACCTAAATTAATCTAGTAATTAAGAAAAGCAATTAAGGTTTGATAGCTCGATCATATTGTCCAAGACGATCACAAGATTGGTCATGATGATCAGTTCACAAACCTTAGTTATGCCTAGATGATCAAACATCGGCCTGGTTCTATTCAGGGTGATGCTTTGGATAATATGTGCTGAATTGCACTAATCATCATGAATAATCATGAGATCAGCCTGGGCGATCAAGTTATTTTTATATCATCCAGACATCCATTCAGAGCGATTGTCTGGATAATATTCAATGGCTTCTACTAATTGTACAGGATGATATCATGTCTTCCTGGATGATATGAATAAAAAACCTTCTAATCATCCCAAATCGTCCTAGTTGATTAAGCTAAATTTATACTAATCATACAAGATGATATTTATATCATCCTAGATGATAATCTCAATTTTTTGTAATTAAGAGGTATTTTTAAGCTCTCCTATATAAGACCTCTTATTTTACTAAAGAGAATATCCTTTGCTGTTATGTTGACCTGAGAGAGCCTAGAGGAGAGGGAGAGAAAGGGAGAGAGAGAGGATCTTGTGAGGGGGAGTTTGTTAGGGGTTTCTCTAAGCAAGGATCCAATTCATCTTCTTTAATCATCATTCCTAGTCCTTGGAGGTTCGAGAGAGGTCTACTTCATTAATTGATCAAGGTTCTCTACCTTCTTCAATAGGAAGTAAAAGAAGTTGGGTTCTCTGCCTGCTTTAGGAGGAAGTGAAAGGAGTCGAGTTCTCTGCCTCACCAAGGTCGATGGAAAGAAGGTTTGTAAATGCTTCTCTACCTTGCTATTGGAGAAAAAAGGGAGTAACTGAGTTTAGTGCAATACCCGAAGGAGAGGCTCCGGGGAGTGGATATAGGTCTGGTTGACCGAACCACTATAAAATTTGATGTGTTCATTCTTATTATGATTTCACATTTAAATTTTTGTACTTTGATTTTTGTGGTGAATCTTTATTTAGTTGTGATTGTTCTTTTGCTTAAAACATTTTTTAAAATACCAATTCACCCCCCCCCCCTTTTCGTTAGCCTTGGGACTAGTTCATAAGCGCTTAACATCCCTGTTGAACTTTCAAGTGGTATTAGAATGGGATTCAAAAAATTAATTTTTGAAAACTTTTGAATTTTGATCAATGGCTAACTTTAGTAATCGTAATACTATATAAGGATATTGTATTACACGACCACCTTTGTTTGACAATTTTCATTTTCATTTTTAGAAAACTCGAATGTATACATTTTTATAATCGATTCACTCTCACATGAGGATGCTTATTAAAGATGGATATTCACCAACAACACATCAAATTAGTGGCATTAAAACTGAACTTCCTTTTATTGAATGGACTTTTGATGATAGGGATTTAGCATAACTTAATGCAAAATGCTTGAACTATTTTTTTCTTTGCTTTAAAATAGGAAGATTATATACGTGTCTCAACTTGTGCTAATAGTAAAGAAATTTGGGATAGATTGTGTATTACTTATAAAGGAACCAATAAAGTTAAAAAAATTTCAAGCTGTGGGATTTTCTAGAGGGAGAAACTATTCTTATTTTTTGATTTCTGCTTTCGCGGGCTTTTGTGATCAGATCGCTCTGTGGGGATGGTGGTTCCTGACCACCGGTAGTGGCTTGCCGGTGGTAATCCTCTGTCTTATCTTCATCGTAATGTTATTTGAAGCCTACTGATCAGAAAACCATCAAAATTTGCAGTGATTCATTGGATCAAGAACCGACTAGGATATCATCTAATCTAGTGATCAGGGAAGGTTATAGGCCTCCGACGGGATTAGAATTGATAATGGAAGGAAAAGGTAAAGGTGTTCTTATTGATCGAATTGCTGAAGACAACGTTATTCCAATTTTTCCTTCGAAACTGGATACATAAGCGTTATCATCGTCGAATGTTGTTTTGAAAGTGAAGAAATGCGTAGGTATGCTTGATTTGGATAACTACAAACAACTTAATAAAAATCTTTCGATTGATTTTAAGAAAGATGTAGATAATGTGGATGATGTCTTTAAGACGAATGTTAAAACTGCTCCGGTAAATAAATTTACGTTGGCCTGGCAGAAGATGCAGCATATCAAATTGAATTTTAATGTTAACCCTACCCAGTTATTTGAAGATGGTTTGGCGGTTAAGCTCAACACTGACAAGGAAATGGACAATTCCCAGGTGTTGAAGAAATCTTTGGTTATCAAGGTGCTGGGACATGACGTGTCGTTCTCTGTTTGTAGTCAAGAACTCAGACGACAATGGAGAAAATATTGTAGTTCTCATCTAACTACATTGGGATGTAATTGGATTATGTGTTCGTTTACTAACATGGAATCCATGGAGGAAGTATTAAGTGGGGGTTTCTGGTATATTGGGAATCACATTATTGGTATGGATAGATGGTCGTCGTCATTCTCCACTGAATCGCTAAAGGGTATTACTTCTCCTGTGTGGATTCAGTTTCCTGGATTACCATTAAGCTGCTGGGATGCCTCCATGATCGGAGTTACAATGATGCTTGATGGGAATTCTTTTAAGTGGCATAAGAGGGAATATGCTCGATGCTGCGTTCGAATTGATTTGGAAAGGAAACTCCCTATGGAAGTGTGGATTGAAGGAATTGATGGAAGAACATTTCAATGAGTGGAATATGAGAAGCTGACATCTCTCTGTTATCAGTGTGGAAGAGTTGGACACAATAAAAATGCCTGTCTAGAAGATGTTATAGTGCTGGCTAAGGAGAAAATTGTTCAAGAACCTAAGGAAGTTTTGAATCAAATTGATGCTGTAAAGAATGATAGATTAAAATAGCAAGGTGAAGAATATGGCTCTCGGATCCATGTTAACTTCAAAAATAAAAGATTCAAAAATGCTAGAAGGAATAATGGATCAAATATTCAAAGTAGACAGGTTTATAAACCTGTTGAGTCTGTTAAACAAGCACAGGTTGTTGAACATATGAGAGATCTAGTTAATTCAGAAGGAATGCAATTGAAAGATCCTGAAGATTTAACAGCTTCTAAAAGCATTCGGGTGCAGGATATCCCAGTTATTTTGAATAAATTTCAAGCCTTGGACTGTGATCTAGAGGAAGGAGAAATCATCGGAAGGGCTAGTGCAAAACTGCTGAAGAAATCCAAGCATTTGGATTCTGCTGAAAATGATATTAATCCAGAACAAGCGGTTTCTAATTCTATACAGGATAATGAAGATCAAATGTTATCAGTTACAAATTCAGGTAAATTCAAGCTTTCTAAAGAGTTGAGATCTTTGCGACCTATGGAAGCAGATCAAAGGAAGAGGAGAGGGGACAAGAAAAATAGTAAAATGATAGGGGATAATTCCCCTATTGTTTCATAATGGCTTCCATCATTTTTTGGAATTGTAGGGGGGCTAGGAAGAGAGAGGCCTCCTTATATCTTAGAGAGATTGTGAAAGAAAATAAGGGTTTTTTTGTTGGGCATGGTATTAAACAAAAGAAATAATAAAAAAAATAATAATAAGTTAAGAAAAAATTCCCATTAGATTTATCTAAAAAAGAGGTGGAGATAATCCCTTGAGAAGAAATGAACAGTTGCCTGTGAATAGAAATTTGGATTCTAGCCGAAAAAGAGTGATAATAGAAACAATCAAGGAAAAACACACATTTGGAACCTGCAAAACCCAACTGATACAAATCATGAGCATCCAAAGGTAATAGGAAGAAATAATCCTGTTAACAAAGTGAAATCCAGGCATCATTAAAGGACATAAAAACCAAACAAATAACCTAGTAGACAAAAATACCATTTGGAAACATCACAGAGATTAGATGATTAACCCAAACATCAACCCCAAAATTACATCACAACATCTAAACCTACCAGATATAAAAATTAGTAGCACAAAAAATCCATAGCCAACTGAGAAGGCTAAACATAAGACAATCTAATGCCAAAAACAAGAATAAAGAAACACAACAAGATAGGAACTGAGAGAGGAAACCCACCATATAACTAGCGCCAAATGACCCCAGGAAGATAACCGCACAATAGCCATCTTGATGAAAACCCCAATGCCACTCAATTCTAAACCCATACTCATTCAGCCATAAAAAAAATGCATTATACTTGAGTAAAAGCTAGAAACTTCAGGTAATATATCGTCACAACATAAATGGTAGTAGAATTACACTTCAGGAATCCATCAAACAACCAACATAAAAAAGAATAAACATAAGTACAACTAAGAACACCAAAAATAAATCTACCCAAGGGGACCAACCCAAAACACAACTAGAATATCCCCCCCATAAATCTGATAAACCCAAGAATAAAACCAATAAGGCCAACAAAGCTAGCTCCAACATAATGACAAATAACCAACCTGTAAAGAGACTTCCATCAATAAAAGAGTAACAATTGGAGTTTAAATCAGGGACCAACAATTCTAATCCCAACTCAAACCCTAAACTCTAAAACACCACATATTGTTGACTAGAAAACGCTCCAAAAACTAAAGCCACGCATTATTAATGAGTGGAGATAAAATAGAGCCACGCTCATCAGGATAAACCACAAGCAGAACATAGCCAAAAAATAATTAAATTCTAACATAAGATAAACCAATTTTATCCAACCTAATCATACCTTTCAGTAAATTGGGTAAATAGGTATCATTGAAGTCTATAAGAAAATTTAAATTGAAACCCAAATTAACAAGAAGATAAGCACAAGAATTACCTTCCTTATAAACATGTGTAATCATAAAGTTAACAAAAATTAAGAGTCGATTAATTTTTCTAATTAGGTAAAAAAGATCCGGGTTGCAAATATTATTTGTTTGCTTCATAAGATAATGGAAACTGTAAGTGGCATCCACCTCAATCCAAATATAAGTAATACCAAGAAAAATACATAATTTAAGGCCATTAAAAATAGCATAGAGCATAGCCATCACCACCAAATATTTCATCAATGAGGTGGCAAAAGACATAACCATGTTCCCTTTGTCATTCCTAATAATGCCATCACACCTAAAAGAACTATTTTTCACAACCCCATCAACATTTAATTTATAAATATTATGGGGAGAATTTATCCACTTAACAAACTTCGGTTCATTGAAAGTATTTCTAATGTGTAGAGATATACTAAAATTATGAGAAACAAACAAGTAATTTTTAAAGTTTTTGGAAGTCAAAAGTTTGGTAGAGAAAAGACTAGACATTTTATCTTTAATGTTCCTAATACTGTGGCGAGAATCCATACTACAAGCAACAAAAACCACAAAATTAAAGATGGAATGACATTTCTAATATGCTTTTTAGAGTTAATGAACTAGGAATCAAGAAAAGAGTTAATAGAAATATGAGCACTAAACTAATTTAACATGAAAATATCATAAAAGTAAGACCAAAGTTTAAGAGCAATCTAACTATAAATAAATACACAATGCATTTTTTCATCTTGAAAGAAGCACTGACAAATAGATATTAAAATAAAACCTTTCTTTCTCAAATTGTCATTAGTAGGAATAAATTTATCCATGATTCTCCAAACAAAAATAGAAATAGTCTTAAGAATACTCTTATGCCAAATCATGGGGTAAAATTTCTTAACACAATGCTTCTCCTTGAACTCATGCCAAGCATATTTTAAAGTAAACATACCAAATTAGGATAAATCACATAATAATAAAGCCTTAGCATCAGTATTAATAGAAAGATTCAAAATTCTAGCAATAACAATTTGAGGAATTATGTCAACCAGTTTTTTATAATCCCAACTATTATCAAAGATAAAAGCATCAACTTTAGAAGTGGATGTGGAGGAAAAATAATTAAACCAATGGACCAACCTTTAAGCCACTTATCTTGACAAAAAAAGGGTTAGCATTATCTAGACCCAATTTAACATGAGGTTCAGCACACCACTTAATATTACGAAGCCTTTTTGAAACCCAAGAGTTCCCATTATTATAATACAACGTAGTAGGATGCTTTCCAGCACAGTACTGCTCAGTCATGAACTTGGCCCACAAAGAAAGTTTGGAATGAAAATTAAAAAATAGTTTTTAAGAGAAACCATAAGAAAAATCTCACATATGCATGCAACCAAAGGCCCCTTTATTTAAAAAAACCATAACAGTTGTTCCAAAAGGACCAAATAAATTTTTTGAGTTCATAATGGAACCATGCCAAAAAAACCTTATTAAAGAATTTCTCAATCCTATTACAAACAACATGGGTTGGTTGTAAAGTTTGAAAAATATACATAGGTAAAAATCACAAAATACTTTTGATAAGAGTAAGCCTACCTCCAAAATTAAGGAAATTACAATTCAAAGATTAAAGCTCATTTTGTACAGTAGAAATTAGATCATCAAAATGAAAATACTTGTTTGTACCCTTATAAAGAGGAACCCCATGGTATTTAAGAGGTATGGAGCCTTGTAAAAAAGTAGCACTATTTTTAATGGCAAGCAACCAATCACGAGAAACATTATTAGAAATAATAAAATAGCTCTTATTTTTATTAATTCAAAGACCGCTACAACTTTTAAATTTATTTAAAAACTTATGATTCTATTAACCCTGATAATTGAACCATTCAAAAAAATGATAACAACATCAACAAAATATAAATGTGAATTAGGAACCCACCTAAAGTTCTATAAAAGTTGCTAGGTAAATTCTCATAAAGATTGGAAATGCCTCTAGTTAAATATTCCATAGCAATAACAAAGAGAGCAAGGGAGATAAGGTTTCCTTGTCTCAAACCATGAGAGGACTTAAATAAAACATTACTTTTTGCATTAATAATAATAAAAAAATGAAATTTTAATAGAAAATTTGATAAGGTTAACAAAAATTAAATTAAAGCCAGACAAACTCAAAACAAGGTAAAGAAAGTCTCAATTAATGTTATAACAGGCTTTGGCAATGTCCAATTTAAAAATAATGTTACCA
This sequence comes from Dendrobium officinale, assembly GCA_019514585.1. Classification (NCBI taxonomy): domain Eukaryota; kingdom Viridiplantae; phylum Streptophyta; class Magnoliopsida; order Asparagales; family Orchidaceae; genus Dendrobium; species Dendrobium officinale. Next base: position 16,749,256 of record CM033689.1, read on the forward strand.
CTAGGTACCCTAGCATCCAAATAATGCACAATCTCTTGAGGTAATAAAATTTTACCGAAAATAAATCTACCTTATATAAAAGCCTATTTGATTAGAAGAAATAAATATAGGAAGTAAAGGAGAAACGTGGTTCATAAGCAACTTAGATATCAACTTACTAAAAAAGGTACTAAGACTTATAGGTTTAAATTCATTCCAAGTACAAGCTCCACAATTTTTCAGAATAAGAATAATAGAGGTGGAAGAGAAGAACTTGGGCATGGTATTACCAACAAAGAAATCAAAACTAGCATTAAAAAGATCAATGTTAATAAAGTCCCAAGTTTTTTGAATGAATTTATTGGTGTAGCCATCTGGATCTGCAACAGACTCAATATTCAAATCAAACACCATCTTGTTACTTCCTCCACAGTTGGAGAAGGTATAAGAACCAAATTTTCATCTTGGTTAATGATGTGAGGAAGAACATTTATCTTGTTAATAAGAGCAGGATTTGAAATTTTTATGAAACAACCATTTTAAGGAATTCCACACCAGAATAGGCAATTTCCTTAGCCTCTTCAGTGAAAGTACCATAAAGAAAATTAATTTTATGAATCCAATTTCTAGCTTTATTCCTCTTAACCATAAAGAACCATAGTTTTATTGTTCCAGTCAATAAGAAGCTTTGAAGCATATTTCTATTTCCAAAATCTTCCTCTTGGGCATGTAAGTTAAAAAGAGAATTTTTGGCATGTTATAATTGAGTAAAATTATCATCAGAAGGAGTATTTATATAGATATGCTCCAAGGAGTTAACTCTTACCTCCGTAGAAATAATTTTAGTGAAGAAATTCTAAAGAACATTATGATTCCACCAATTGATTTTTTGTTTTAACCTATTCAACATAAGGAACAATCTGTTCATGCCAAATATTGAGTTGTCCGGATGAAGAGGAGCTTGTCAGTTCTCTTTGACAACATTGATAAAGGAAGAATCAAGAAGCCACATATCCTTAAATCTAATGTTTAAAGCAATGGGAGGTAAATTCAATTGTAAATAAATAAGTAACAGAGAGTGGTCAGAATAGGTTTTACAAAGGTGTCTAACATGTGTCGAAAAAAAAAGGAATTAACACCAACTATTATTAAAAAGCATATGATCCAACCTTCGCTAGAGATTAGCACAATTCTATTAAAATTTATGTAAGTGTAACTAATATCAATGTGATTGCAATCTAGTATCATATTATTAAAATTTTCCATAGATTGGCAAAGAGGCCGTGATCCCCAAAGTGATTTATTAGGGGATGAAATAGTATTAAAATCCCCACCCACCAACTAGGTAGAATTAACAGTGTCATGAAATTCACTAAGTTGGTCTCACCGAATCTTCCTTTTAATATGAGAAGAGGGGCATAGCCAAAAGAAGTTGAATAGTTATAACGAAGAATTTCAATACTATAATGAACCACTTGGGTAAAAACACCCACAATATTAATCAACATAGGATTCTTCCAAAGAACCCAAATTTTATTTAAAACATTAGCCACACCATTATTAAAGCCCAAATACTTAGCAGTACTATCTAACTTACTATAAGAAATAAAATGTTATATTAAAATAAGTAAGGAAATATTATGGATACAACATAAATTTTTAACTCTAATTCTAGTATGAAGACAACCAATGCCCCATACATTCTAAATAATAGACTTAAACATTACAATGAAATTGAGAAGGTTTTGATTAGGTGGTTCTTGGTGATTGCAACACAATGTTTTTGTTTTTCTTATTCTTCCTAGATTGAACTAGAGAAAAGTCACAAACCTCATCAGTCCCATCTTTATTAACATTATCTAAAAGGTCATGGATATTAGGAAATTCAATGTTTTTAGAGAAAGTATAGGAATACTTTCAACCCTTTTCCAAATGACTATCTTTACTAATCATGCAATCCCCATTTTCACCTTGAATAAATTCACCTTCTTCCAAGTTTTGCTCCTTAGTGTCCTGCACAAGATTTATATTAGTATAAATAATGTGGGGACCAATATCATCATTATTAATAGCATGATTAACTTCTAATAAATTCAAGTTAGTATAGAAAGGAGTTTTCAAACAAGTTGAAGTGTTGTTATGCTCAACAGCCATAACTTTCATTTGTAACACACTATTATTTTTCACCCTTTGGTCCTCCATATTACTGATACCAATGGAAACTAGGTTGTGAGATTCAATAAGTCCAGTCGAGGAATCCTCAACTCCATCCCTCTCATGACCAACCTACCTAGGAACCACAGAGTCATGAGTTTCATTCCCAATAATATTTGGAGCGTTGGAGATGTTGTGTTCTTGCAAATTATGCTCATGAAGGGTTTCTTGCAAAGAGTTATTCAAACTTTTTCCTTTCAATTCATGATGTTTCCTTAACACTACAAAAATGAGGATGTAAATTGAAACATTTAGCATTACAGTGCCCATGAATTATACAGTAAGTACAAAATACTGGGTAATTTTTAAAAATAACTTTTTTTATAACCATTAAGCTCGATAAAAAAAAATCTCTATTTTGTTACAATGTTTCTAGGAAATGACCATTTCAATCAAAAACCTAGCTTTATATAGGAGTGTAATGAACGTAATCACTTGGTCTATCTGGAGCAGTCTACAAAAAATGGAAGCTAAAACTAACAAAATCTGGCAATTAAAGAAATTAAGCTTAGATTAGAAAATGAAATCCAAACTAATGCTGTCAAAGATTTCTCACAAATATCAAAATGTTGACCTCATTTTTGTATGGGGTCATTAGGACCCATTCAAACCCTAGGATCAATCCAGATCTTAGACAAATCTAAGCCTTAATCTTATCAATCCAACTACAATAACACAATTGATTATGAGTAATATGGATAACTCAAATTAAAATAATCAAATACAAAATCGATCTTAAATCCATATTTCCAAACCAAAATTCAACGGTAAAAGGCCTTATCTTGAAAGCCTTTTCCAATGATTTTTCAAACACCTCAAATTCCAATCAAATGACCCTGATTCATAATCTATATTTTGAATATTGTTTAGACATGTACCTAGAGACTACCCTCAAAATTTAAACTCATTCTAAGGCATCTAAACATAAAAAATGAAATCCAAAGATTGTAAAACCTTTAAATATTTATGGCCTATGCCACTATACCTGCCATCTAGTGGATTTTGACCTTGAAACCTTCTCCAAACCCTCTGGTTATATTTAGACCCTTAATTATTACATATTGTACATTAAACTATATTTTGGAGAAACTACTTTGACCCCAAGTTGACCAGAAGTCAAAATAAATAAAAATCCCCAAAAGGGGAATTTTTAAGTTTTCTTTAAACTCCAACATAACCTTTCAAAAACTAAACCTAGGAATTTCCTCTAATGTATCTAAAATATCATTAGAATTTCATTTTGGACCCAAAATTTGACCATTGGTAAATCTAATTGGCCAAGTCAACCTAGGATAACCCAATCAACCCTTAAACTCTACTCAATCATACTCAGAACTTCTTTGGATACTTATCTATTGACTTAGGATTTACTAGACACTGTAACCCAATCAGTAATTTATTGTAGATCTCGGTTCAAGCCTTGTGATTTTAATGATAACAAATATTTTTATTTTTGTTTACTATACTATCTCCTAATAATTAAAGTTCATTACATATCTATTTTCTCTATTGAATACTAACATTTCAGGTCTGTAAGCTCACTCTCAGGCCAGCTCAAGATTAGGTAGACTAAGATTGAGTCAAGTTTTATATTTAATTTAAATACATGCTCTAAATTTTCTTAATTCATTTCTAATATGGTGGATCAGGAAGCTAAGTAACCTTACACACATACACTCAAGGGTGTGAGTAAAGGGAGATAGAGAAAATTATTTTTTTACTAAGTTGAATAGGAGGATTTTGGATCATCCTAAATGATCTGTTCAGCTCTCAACCCTAATTAGGGAATTTGGGCAATGTAAACTTAATTAAGCTAATTGTCTTGGATGATAGTCCCATCATCTTGGATGATGTAATAAAAAAAATAACTGCCAAACTCATTTAGGCATGATTTAAAAAATATCAAATTTGCACTAATTATACAGGATAATCCTGATCATCTTGGATAATTCATACAAATCATGTATAAATTGATTAGGTTATTAAGAGAGTAATTAAGGTTGGATTGATTGATCATATCATCCAGGATGATCTTAGATTTATTTTGGATGATCTGTAAGAAAAACCATAGTTTTCTCCTAAATCTCCTAGATGTCTTGAACTATCAAATTATCGATAAGGTCTGATTTTGAACTAATCTTACATGATGATCACACCATCATCCTGGATTATTAGTTATAATTCTATATATCATCACGATATATCTCTTAAATGTCCTGAACTATCTATTAGATGATAATATCTAATTTTGAACTGATCATATATGATAATATCCACATCATCCTGGATGATCAGAAATAAGCTTTATGTTATAATCATACAAGAATCCTAGATCATCCTAGCTAGAAGGGATAATTTAATCTAATCGTACAAGATGATTGATAAATTATCCTGGATGATCTTTGATGTTAAGTTGACAATTAGGGCATTTTTGTGGACTTTTATTTAGCTCTCTTAATTGTTGATGATATAATCTTTTAGTGTTGTACAAACTTTAGAGAGCTTAGAGAAGGAGAAGGAGAGCTAAGGAGAGAGAGAGAATTTTGTAAGGGGGATTTTATGAGGTGTTCAAAAAGGTTGCTCCAAGTAAGGATTTAAGTTATCTTCTCCAGTCATCATCTTTGGCTCCTTGGTGGCTCTATGGAGGTCTGCATCATCACTAGATTAAGGTTCTGTGCCTTTTTAAGGAGGAAGAAAATTGAGTTAGGGTTTTTTTCCTACTTTAGGAGGAAGCAAAAGGAGTCTAGATTATCTGCCTCACCAGGGTCTGTGAAAAGATTTTGTAAGGGCTTCTTTGCCTTATTATAAGACCAAAAGGAGAGACACTATAGTTTTAGTTCAATACCTGAAGGGGAGGCTCCGGGGATTGGATATAGGTTAGGTTAACCAAACCACTATAAAAAAAACTTATGTGTTCTTTCTATTCTTTTTCATATGCATAATTTCTATATTATAGACTCTTGATTATATGTGTGTTTGAAATTTCAAAATTTTATTTCTGTTAAATTATTTAACTTCCATCTTGGGATAAAAGTATTTTGTTTTAAAATATTAAAAATCTCAAAAAGATTTTCCTTGTTGGTTAAGTTAATTTTTCTAAAACACCAATTCACCCCCCCCCCCCCTTCTCTTGGTTAGCCTCGGGCTAGTTCATAAGGGCTTAACAATGCTAATGAACATTCAAGTGATATCAGAGCTGAATTTAAAACTCATGGCATAAGAATTAAAGATCCATGGCTAACTTTTGTAATCGAAACACGACAGAAAGGTATTCCATTACTTGACCACCCTTATTTGAAATATACTATTAGATTTTTGGAAAACTCGCATGTCCACCTTTTTATAATCTATATAGATTATCGCATGTGGATGCTTATAAAAGAAAATTATTCTGCACCAACACATGAATTTAATGGGATAAAAATTAAAATTTTTTTGTTTGAATGGACATTTGATGACAGAGAATTTGCATAACTTAATGCTAAATTTTTAAACTATTTTTTCTCAATTGAATACTTTCAAATAAAATAAAAAACTACCCATAATGCTTTAGTTTCCTAATCCATCATATCAGCATCATCATTCTTTTTTTTTTTTATAAACTGCCAATAGCATTAATAAGAAAAAAAAAAAAAGAACAACCAACTAAGTGATAGTATTCCTATCACTTTCCTCCTTTAACAAAGAAAAGAAAGTAGGAGGAACCTTATATCCCTTCTAACATGTCCCAAAAGAAGTCACCTTCTAAGGCATGGTTAGCACACCAATGAGCTAACTTATTACAACCTCTTTAAAGAATGAACAGCGAAAAGCTCTAGAAATCCAAAATCCCAGTGCATTACCGAGAAAACAAATGCAAGAAGCATCCTTCCTCTATGGTCTCTAAAGATACATCCAATGCCAGCCTTATTAGAGTGAAGAAGTGAAGCATCTATGTTCACCTTAATCCATCTGGGTGGAGGGGGATGCCATGTTGAAGAAATTTGCTTATTTTGTTGTTTAGCATCCTAGTGGTCCGAAAAAATCAAACAAGATGAACTAGATGCCTGGATAATGGCATTAGTCACAATGATACCAATTCTAAGTTCTTTGCCTTCATGAATCAACAAGTTCCTACTCTTCCAAGAATTGAATACCAAAGCACAAAAAAAATTGGCCATAACAGGGTTCTTCTCACCTTATTTCCTCAAGAAAATCAAACAATCTTTTAGGCTGTTCAACTCAGGAATAAAGAAACCCATGCTTTCGGCCTTCTTAATAATCTGCTTTAAAATCAAGCACTTCACTGCTACATGTTCTCCGTTTTCTATCATATTACAACCTCAAGGACAAAGGTTCATATCAGCCAACCTTCTCTGCACTAATAAATCCATTGTGGGGATTGCATTCTTTATAACTTCCACCATAAAAAGAAACTCTAGGATTAAGTTTAGTTTTCCTGATACAATTCCAGTCTTGGATCCACCATGGTTCAAATTCTTCATTCAAAGCTCTATTAAATTTGACCATCCCTGAAATTGTTTTCCCACAATGCATTTTCAACAACTCCAAATTGTGTCCTCGACTACCCGATTCTATTCTTATATTACAAATAACTTTCACCAATTCTTCTCCAAAAAATTCCTGAAGTTTCTCTAGCACCCAAGCTCCTCCCGATATGAAGCATGAAAGATTTTATTAAAAGATCAATTTTGATTGACATGAACGTAGGCCAGCTATCCAATCTTCTATCAAGGATCCATATATGCTCCCAAATGTTAATAGAAACACCATCTTTAATGCTCCATCTTACAATTTGTTTTAAAGCTTTGGCACCACTTATTAACAATTTCCAAGCTGAAGAAGAGTTTGGTTTGACCCTTCCTCCCATACATTCCTCCCATATTTAGCAGACATTGATTTACTGAAAATTGAATTTGGTTTCTTACAAAAATTCCAAGCCAATTTGGCTCCAAGGGGTTCCATTGAAGCAACAGCAGATTGAATACCGAGACCACCATGTTCTTTCGGTTTACATAATTCCCTCCATGATACAAAATGCCATCCACTATCTCCATTGATTTTATTCAAAATAAAATCCCTGCTCATTTTGTCAATTTTCTTTAACACAGATAACGGTACCTGGGACATAGCACAGTAGAAAATTGGGATGGATTGTAATGTAGAATTGATAAGGGTAATCCTGCCAGCTGCAGAGATGAACTTCTTTCCCTAAATGTCTAATTTAAAAGCTTCCTTTTATAGAATGCCAGAGAAGTCTGATGCCATACGCCTTCTTAAGGTAATTTTGTTGCCCAAATAGTTGAGTTCATTGGTCTCCCTGAACCCCAATAGTTTTGAAAATATCTTTCTCCTCCTTTCCATATTCTTACTATAAATAATATAAGATTTTGATACATTTACTTGCTGACCCGTCCAATTGCAATAGCTCTTAGTGATTCTGATAATTTTCTTAACATTTTCTACTTTAGCATTAGAGAAGATCAAGATATCATCTGCAAACAATAAATGTGAGTCCTTGGAACCAATGGTGCAATATTCAAGCCCAAAAGATCTCCATTGGCTAAAAAAGCATTAGTGAATAATTGGGAGCAAAGTATGAAAAAGTAAGGAGAGAGAAGGCTCCCTGCCTAAACTCGCTTCTCCCTTGAATTCTTTCCAGTTCCACTCCGTTTATATGAACCAAAAAAATTGGATCAGTAACACAATCCATAATGAGCTTAGAGAATTTCCCTGGAAAACCAAAATAATCCAAAACTTGTCTAAGGGTATCCCAAGCCATACTATCGTATGCTTGTTCCATATCAAGTTTGATTGCCACCAATCCCCTTTTAGACTTGGAGAATCTAAACTTATGAAAAATCTCTTGAGCAAGAAGCACATGCTCAGATAAGGCCCTCCCCTCAATGAAAGCTACTTGCTCTTCAGAAACAAGGCCATGAATAACTTTCTTCAATCTGTTTAAAAGAACTTTGGCCACAATTTTGTAGATAGACATACAAAGGCTTATAGGCCTAAAGTTTGAGGGAGAAAGAGGATTACTTACTTTGGGTAATAGTACCAGTAGTGTCTCCTTCCATGTAGCAGACATTTTACCTAAAGTCAAACAGAATTGAATGGCTTTCCACACATCCATCCCAATAATCTTCCAATAAGCTTTAAGAAAGGAATATGTAATTCCATCCAAACCCGGAGAAATGTTATTGCCAAATTCTTCAATTACTTTCTCCACTTCTTCCAAAGTAAAAACAGATTCCAGCATTTTGCTGTCTTTAGCTTTCAGGACATTCACATTCAATGGCCAATTGTTTAAATCACAATCTCTATACTTCCATCTTTTACAAAAAAACTGATAGAAACTCCTTATACAAGCCGGGTCTTCAGTTAACTCCCCATCCTCATTTCTCAATTGCTTAATAGAGTTGCCATTCCTTCTTCCATTAGCAAATGCATGAAAGAATGAAGAGTTTACATCCCCTTCCTTCATCCACTTGGCTTTTTCTCTTAGCTTCCACCATGTACTAAATCTAGCAAGAGTGCAATTGAATTCCTCGACTTTGGATCTAAGAAGTAAAGCTTTGTTGTCCAAAAATAGCAATTCATAAGCTTCCTCCTGCTGCAATTCTTCAATCTCCTTCCTCAAAGTCTTCTTTAAGTCTTCCAGATTTTGATGTTTAGCCTTACTCCAAAAAAATAAAGCTTTAAGAACTCTAGACATCTTCTTATTAACAGCTTCCATATCATCTCCTCTCACTGGTTTAGCCCGAGACTTATTAACCACAAAATTAGCCGCTGAATAAGATAGCCAAACACACTCAAACTTCCAAAATCTGGATTTTTTAAATTGTTGATGAAACAACTTCAACACAAAGGGACAATGGTAGGAAGAAATTCTTTCCAGATGCCTAATTGATGGAAGATTAATCAATTCCAAAGCTTTAGAATTCAGCAAACATCTGTCCAGTCTTTCTAGAAATCGTACACTACCACTCTTGTTGTTACACCAAGTAAATTTAGCACCAATAATACCCACATCATGTAGGTCATTATTGTTCATAAAAGCCTTCATTTCCAAAGGCCCGTGAGAGAAGGAAAATTTCTTACCATCTTTCTTCTCTTCTTGAGAAAGTATGCAATTAAAGTAGCCTCCAATCACAGTAGGGGTATCCTGTTCAACAATACCATCCATAGACCTCCATAGTTCTCTTCATCCTTGATACTCCCTGCTACCATAAATAGTAGCTATCATCCACTTGATTTTATTGAAGATTTCTAATTCTCCCAGCACACATTGGTCCGAAGACTTAATAAAAGAAAATGAAGCCACATATCTATTCCATATCACCATGATTCCACCAGAGTTCCCCCTAGAGGGTTGCAGGAAACAATTTCAGTCTTCACCCATGATTTTAACAAAATCATCCTTGGTGAGAGAAGCTATCTTTGTTTCAATGATACCCACAAAAAGCACGTTCCATTTTTTAATATACTCCTTTAAATAAAGGGAGGCCTCTCTCTTGTTGGCCCCCCTTCAATTCCAAAAACTAAGGGAATTCTTTAGGAAATAAATGGGGGTAAGCCCCCACCCGTTCTTTTTTTTCAAATTATTTCTTCTTTGCCTGGAAGAAAAATTCAGCAGGCCAAAATGCCTCAGTTCCCTAGAGAGTTTAATTTTTTGTAAAGAACTTTTCTCAACACTCTGAGTTCCAATTTCTTCAGCCAAAATAGCAGTTTCCTTCACAGTTTCTTTCTGGGAAGTTGCCACAATGCCGTTTTTATGACAATCCTCCATATTTTTCACACTTCCCCTTCTTCCAATTCCTCTTCTAAGGACACAACTTGAATATCCACACCAATTTCTTCTTCACATATAGAGTTTAGTAACTCAAATTTGTTACCTGGAAACATAACAGCTTCTCTGGAAGAATCAATCTCTAAATTTCTATCAGGATCGCTATGATCTACCAAGATTTTGGCTTGTAAATTAAGAACCTTTTCAGCTTCAAAAAAATTCAGTGCAGTTTCAGTAGAACCACGAATTTCAACCTGACTATTTAAGCCTTCCAGCTTGTTCATTAATATTCCATCTGCTTTATTTACATTATTCTTCATTTCAGCATTTACAATAGAATCATCCTTCAACCCGATACTCTGCCAACCAGTTTCCACATGATTTTCCATATCCTCCAATTGATGGTTAGCAACCAATGAATCTAATTTCTTCTTATTATTGACATAAATCTTGGTTGAATTCACTATAGCTTTCTCTCCAAGAGCTCCAACTATTTTCTTCCATTATTTTCTAACATCTTCTGGATCACCTTTTAGCTTCCCTAATCTTCTATTGTTCCTCTTTTTAACCATGATCCATGGTCCATAAGAGGATTCAGCTTCCCTGCTAACAGTTTTTACTGCTTCAATAACCGAAACTGGATTTCCATAGTCAGCAATCTTATCCATAGTAACAATCTTCTTATTTTTGCACTCTGATTTCACATGCCCAATCAATCCACATTCTTAATAGAATGTAGATATTTTCTCATATTCAAAAATCTGAAAGAACCTTCTTGAAATACTTTCCACCCAAACACCTAGGGGAAGTTGTTGATCCAATTTGACCCTAACACAAATTTTGGAAAATTCTATATTCTCCCATTGAAACATATTACCATCCAACTTAATGGGTTTGCCTACCAAAGAAGCAATCCTCGCCACATTAACTTCATCCCAGCATTGAAGGGGCAAATTAGGCATCCTAATCCAAATAGGCGAGGTAAGACCCTTTAAGGATATGGTAGAAAATTCCATAGACCATTTCTCCATTCCAACTATATGGCCATTAACAAACCAAGGACCTCCAGATAGTACCCCTTCCATCATTTCTAATGAATCAAAGGAACACAAAAACCAACCCTTGCCAAGGGTTGTAAAATAAAAGTTCCCGAATGGTTTCCATTGCCTTCTCACTTCCCAGGCAACAACATGAGCTGGTAATTCCTTACCAAAAACTTTAATTACCAAGGATTTTCTGAGCCTATTAGCATTACAACTTTCAGCACCTTCATTCATCTTCACTGTTTTACCATCTTCAGTAAAAACCATATCCTCGTCCTTAAAATCCAACATGATATACGGCTTCTTCTTCCATGGGTTAACTTCTGCAGCAGTTATACCCTTAACAGGCATTTCTTCATTCAGATTGTTCACATTAACAAATTCATTTGCAGTCACGTTATCCTCAAAATGAAGATTACTGTTAACATTGATATCAAAATTCACATTTATCTCATGGATAGGTCCAGAGATTGCATTTGAATATCAAACCTATTAACATAAATTTTCATCTCAGACGACGACGCCGCTGGATCAAACAATAAATTCTCCGAAGAATTTCTGTATACCCGTAGTGTTTTCATGTCATTCTCAAATGCAACTGCCTTTCCTTTTCCCTCAACATACAAAACCTTTTTCTGGACATCACCGCAATTGTCCTTGATCACCAAAGGACCATTAAAAGCTCTGCATCCAGAAAACACAAGCGATCCTACAGAGCCTACCTTCAATCGACCGTCTCTAGCCAAATATTGATTAGAAACACCTGTACCCACATTCACTCCAGACGCCGCAGCCAAAGATGGCCGCCGGCCATCCACCACCATTCCCCCAGTCCACTCCTAATCGGACAGAATGAAAACCAGGAATCAAAATTTAAATTTTTGAATTTTCTCTCACATGAAAAAATGGGTGTTTCTCTCACATGAAAAAATGGGTTTTCTTATGAAGGCTTATTGATGTTGTCAACATCATCATTCAAACCTAATAAAAGACACTATAACTTGAGTAGATTAGTAAACCCTTTTCATGGTGTTAGATGTTTTTCTTATGGCATGTTAGGACATATCTCCCACACATGCTCTATTCATAGTAGAACAAACTTAGTGTGGAGACATAAATTTCAGAATTTATAGCATTACATACATGAATTTCATTCTTCTTCCAATAAGAAGAGACCTAAACCAAATTGGATTCCCAAATCTACAATTTGATGATTTTATAGGAGTTCTCTAATACAAGACCTTATGAAAGCCTGTGCTAACGGGAGAGTGGATGCTCACGCCATATAACTAGAGATGCTAATCAATTAATTTTGCTAGAGGTACGGGTTGGAGGCAAGATCACTCTTGGAGACAACAACACCAGGAATGTGTTGGGTGATAATATAATTAAAAACAACAAGAACCTTTTGTTGTAAAATATTTTACTTATTGATGGCTTAAAACATAATTTTCTAAGCATAATCTAGCTATATGATAAAGGCTACATAATTAAATTTCTAATTGTTAGCTGCATCATAAGCTTAAATGGAAAAAATATGCTACATGGAAAAATATTGAATAATGTTTAAATGCTAGATTAAAATTATATTAATTCTAGCAACACTCTTTGCCTAAAAACCATTGCTGATGAGTTTTGGTTGTGGCATAAAAGGTTATGTCATGCTAGCATGAAAACACTTAGAAAAGTAACTCAACAAGATTTATTAAGATGGATCCCCAAATTTGAATTCACTAAGGACCACCTATGTGATGCCTATCAAATAAGGAAATAAATCAAATCCTCCTCCCAATCCATTAGGTCATTTGCAACTCTAAACTTTAAAAGTCCATCACATGGATTTATTTGGAACAAATAGCACGACAAGTTTTGGGGGAAATATCTTTGGGTTTGTAATAGTTGATGACTACTATAGGTTCACTTGGACTAGATTTTTGTCACATAAAAGTGAGTCATTCGATGAATTTAAATCATTCTCAACTTGGATTCAAAAAATCTAGATTATGATATCTTGATCATCCATAGTGACCATGGTGGAGAGTTTTAAAATGAGAGATTTAAAACTTACTGTGAGGAGCAAGGGAATATTCATAACTTCTTAGCTCCTTGGACCCCTCAGTAGAATGGGGTAGTTGAAAGGAAGAACTGGACCTTAGTGGAAGCCACTAGATCCATGCTTATTGAGTATTCACTTTCAAAATACTTTTGGGTAGAAGCGATAAAAGAAAACTATTATGTGTTAAAATGGGTGAATGTTAGATCTTAACTGAATAAGATACCCTATGAGATCATTAAAGGTAGGACACCCAACCTTTTTCACCTCCAAGTCTTTGGATGTAAGGTTTTCATTCTAAAAAATGGGAAATCACTCTTTGGAATATTTCACCCAAAATCTTAAGAAGGAATGTTCTTAGGCTATTCAAGTGTAGGAAAATCCTATAGTGTGTTTAATAAGAGGACATTAGTGGTGGAGGATACCACTCATGTAGTATTTGATGAATCTGATTATTAGAAGTCTAGGGTTGAGGAAGAAGATAAAGTAGATGAGATTATGCAAAGAGTAAAAACTAAAAATTTAGAGAAAAGGGTAGAACACCCAAGCACTTTGCCTAGAGAATGGAGATATTCTTTGAGTCATCCTAAAGAACTGATCTTAGGAGACCCTTCTGAAGGTGTTAAAAATAGGCATGGACTTAGAAAAGAAGCAAACCAATTTACCTTTATTTCTTAGATTGAACCCACCAACATCAATCAAGCCTTTTATGATGAATTCTAGATCCTAGCCACGTAAGAGGAATTAAACCAATTTGTTATAAATGATGTTTGGGAGCAATTAGAAGACCAAATTACCATAGTATAGTAGGAACCAAATGGGTCTTTAAGAATAAAATGAATAGTTTTTGTGTTGTAGTTATTAATAAGGTAAGATTAGTGGCTAAGGGGTGTAACTAAATAGAAGGGATTGATTTTGATAAAACTTTTACCCCTATAGAAAGATTAGAATCCATTAGAGTTCTACTAGCCTTTACTTGCTATAAGAGATTTATGCTTTTCCAAATGGATGTCTTTTTTTTGAGAAAATGCATATAGCATTAAATTAAAAAAATGAAACTACTACAAAAAAAAAAAGAAACTACTAGACATAGGTTTCATTTGACTGTATTGCTTCTTTCAGAGAAAAGTTCTGATCTACTTTGATGTCATTAATTCCTTCCATTACCTCTGATGAAGATCTTAGAACCTCAAAAGAATTTGAAAAGAAATTCATTTCTTTCCCCATCTCTATTTCAGTAATTATTCTCCTTCTTCTACTATTGCATTGCTTCTATTTCCCACACTTACATTTGTCATTTTTGGGTCCTTATCATCAATCCTCTGAATGATTGATATATCAGTATCTTTGATCATTGGCTTTTGAAATGGCTTATTATTGATTGTCTTCTGTGTTGGCATATCCTTCTTAAATAAGCTCTCGTTTCTTTTGTGAATGTGGATCCATCGACCATAAGTTGTGTTGATCTCCTTCTCTTTTACTGCATCACTCTTGCTGACATGAATCTCCTTTGTATTATCCGCACTTTGATTATTTGAAACACTAATTTTCTCCTTACAATTGTTCTTCAAATGTCCTATCATTCTATATTCAAAGCACAAATTAGAAATTCATTCATACTCTAGATTTTGAAAAAAACCTTCTAGCCAAGCTCTCTACCCAAACTCCCAATGGAATGGGTTGATCTAGTTTCACTCAAACATAAACTCTTGCAAACTCTCTTCTCCCCCATTGAAACATATTACCATCCAACATCAATGTTACCCCCACCAAAGAAGCAATTCTAGCGACATTGGATTCATCCCAACATTGCAATGGCAATTGTTACATTCTAATCCGTATTGGAGCAATTAGTCCTTTCATTGAAGACGGTGAGAATTCCAAAGACCATCTCTCCATTCCAATTATATGGTCATTCACAAACCATGGCCCTCCCGAGAGCACTTCATCCAAAGCTTCATGATTTATGAAAGAGCACAAGAACCATCCAATTCTAAGGGTGGTAAAATTAAATTGGATAAATCTTAACCATTGTCTCCTTAATTCCCACACCACCACATGGGGTGGTATTTCTTTACCGAAAAATTTGATTACCAAAGAATTATTTAGTTTGTTTTCATTCTTTCTTTCAGTTTCCTCCATCAACTTAACTGCCTTCCCATCTTCCATTAACACAGCATCTCCTTCCTTAAAATTTAGCCTAATATAAGGCTTCTTCATCCATGGGTTTGACACAATGTCATTTCCACCTTTATTCTCAAGCATTTGTTCATTCAAAGGTAAGGCAATATAGTTCAGAACCGATATCGACTCAGAAATCACCTTCTCGGAGCACTTCTCCCAAGAATTATGAATACCTTTATTATCAAACATCTTGGAATTCGCATTTATCACACTGTTACCAGAGATAGCATTTGAATTACTGAAACTGTTAACAAAAATATTCATTCTGGAAGAAGAAGCCTCATTTCTAGCTTTAGAAGGAGATCTTAATGTCAATTTCAAAGAGTGAGGCAATTTTAAATTCAGACTGTTTAGAAATTTCCTTGCCCTTACTTTCCACATGATTAAAATTCTTTAAATTTCAAATAGGATTTTCATTAATAACTAGATCACTTCTTAATCTTCTCCTTTAGGCTTCTTCAACATCAAGGACCTGGCCGCCCTTATCACGAGTAGGAACTTCTATGTTTTGAACAATACTTCGATCATTCAGGTTTTGATTCCAAGACTGAACCAAAGATGGATGGCGTCCTTTGCCTCCATGACCGACGATCAAGAAGAAAAGATGGAGTGAAAATCGAGAAGTAAAATTTGAATTTTTTTCTCTCTCTGGACTCCGCACCTCTCTCTCAAGAGACCTCCAAATAGATTTAAAGAGTGCCTTTTTATTTGGGGTAATAAAAAAATGTGTTTGTAGAGAAACCCCAAGGCTTTGAGAATTCCGCATTTCCAAATAATGTTTTCAAATTAAAAAAGGTTTGTATGGATTAAAATAGGCACTTAGCACATGGTATGGAAGGCTTATTACATTCCTACTAGAAACAGAGTTTATTAAGGAGAGCATAGACACCACCCTTTTTCTAAGGAGACTAAGAGATGAATTACTCATTTTCCAGATCTACATTGATGATATACTTTTTGGATCTTTAATAAACATTTATGTGATGATTTTTCTAAAATAATGAGTAAGGAAATTTAGGTGAGTTTTATGGGAGAATTGACCTATTTTTTGGGGTTTAAAATAAGAAAAATGGATGATGGAACTTTTTCTTAATTAATCAAAATACATTAAGGACATCCTAAAAAAATATAAAATGGATAAATCCAAGCAAATTAACACTCCCATGAGCTCCAGTGCTTAATTAAATAATTGATCAAATGAAAAATCCATTGATCAAAAGAAATATAGAGGAATAATTGGGTCGGTCCTTTACTTGACAACTAGCAGACCTGATATATTTTTTAGTTTTTATCCTTTTGTTAGATTTCAAGTTGATCCAAAGGAGTCCAACCTAACTATAGTTAAGAGAATCCTTAGATATCTCTTAGGAACCCAAAACTTAAGAATTTGGTATTCAAGGCATAACCCCTCTTTTGAGATTATAAGATATTCTGATTCAAACTTTGCAGGGTATAGTGTAGATAGAAAGGGCAGCTCAAGTATATGTCAATTTATAGGACTATCCTTAGTCTCATGGTACAGTAAAAATAGAACTCAGATGATCTGTCCACTGCAGAAATTCAGTTCATTTCATTGAAGTTATGTGGCCAAAGTCCTCTGGTTAGAGCAACAAATTCTAGATTTAGGTTTACCTATAGATATAATTTCAATCCTCTATGATAACACTAGTGCTATATGCAATTCAAAGAACCTAATCTAACACTCTAAGACCAAACACATTGACATAAGGCATTACTTCATTAGGAACCATATTGCTAAAGGAGACATAGAGCTACACCATGTAGCCGCTAAAAACCAACTTGCTGATATCTTTACTAAAGCACTAGTCTTTGAAATTTTTAGTATTTTGAGAACTAGATTAGGTGTCATAGATATTAATGCTTGAAATCATTACTTTCTATTTTCTAATCTTTATTTCATTTTTGTTTGCATGTTTGTTTTTGTTTATGAGCTTCTATTTTCTATTTTTATTTTTTTATTATTTTCCCCTTTAATTTTTTTAATCAATGGTCACTACTGGATTAAAATTTTTCCTTACTTTTGGCTTTGAAAATTTATAAATAATTATTGAACTCCCTAAATCAGTTAATTGAAGAAGCACTGTTGATTGTTTCTCTTCCTCTAACTTTTTAGCTGTGTAATTTTCTCTTTGAAGAAAAAATCTATTTCAAACTAAAAGTTGGACTTTGAAATTGAGATCTTTTTTATCTTCTTATAGTAATCTATCTCGTATGATTAATGTTCAAATTCATTAAATCACTTTCAGGTTTTCTTGATCAGGTTATTATAGTTATCATATGAATATGATTCTAATTTGTCATTTATTCTTCCATATATTAGAGAGAGAATTTTTTCTCGTCTTTTATATGGAAGATATTCTATCAACTGAGAGTCTTTAAAGGTTTTAAAAGAAATATAGCTTGGAAAAATGACAAGATGCATAAAATGAGCCCAAAAGAAAACTGAAAAAGATGCATAATGACTATCAAATAATTAAAGTATACACAAAGTGTATCAAAAATCAAAAGATGTGCAAAGTGTACCAAATAACTGATAAGAGTCACAAAATGAGCCCATAAAGAAATATGCTTCCTTCTCTTTCAAACCTTTAAATCTTAGAAAAATTCATTTGTCACTTGATATCTTCAAACCCTTAATTTTTGAAACCCATGATTTTGACTAATTATTTTGCTATATTTTTCCAGATTTTTTTTTTTCTGAAATGAAGTTTTGAATAGAACACTTTTCTTATCTAATTTCCTTTTTAAGTTAGATAATTGTTTTCAAAGGATTTTTATCATGTAAGAAGTCCTAGCTGGGGTTAACAAGATCGACTATTCTACCATTTTTTGGATTTTTATGTTGTTAATTTATTTCTTACTATTTTTAAATCTAAAAGTAAGGTAACTTAGTCATTTATTGAATGATGATTGATTGAAAAAAAAACTTATTTTTTGCTCTTTTTATTATTTTTTATAATCTTTCATTGTGTTTTTACTTTTTTTTTAGTTTTTTTATTACTAAGCTTTTTCTTTCTAGTGTTTTCTATTTCCTTCTTTTTTGTGATGATAAAAAGGGGAGTAGGTATGTATTCAAAAGATTATTTGTCTGTAGAAGTTAATTTTACTTTGTGCTTATTATTGTGTTCCTACTTATTTTATTTATGTTATTTTTTACATAAAAGAATATTTTTCTTTTTATTACCTCCCGTATTCTTCAAAGAATTATCTTACTAAGGGGGAGTTTAGGGAATAGAAAAACACCTTTGAGAGCTTTTAAGAACAATATTTGCCATCATCAAAAAGGGGGAGATTTTTACAGATCTCCATATATGATCTTTGATGGAAAGTTAAAAATTAGTGCATTTTTTAAGACATTCTATTTAAGTTCTCTTAATTACTAATGATATAATCTTTTATTATTGTCCTGACCTGAGAGAGCTTAGAGAAGGAGAAGGAAAGCTTGGGAGTAAGAGAGAGATTTTTATTAAGGGGAGTTTTTTAGGTGTTCACAAAGGTTACTCGAAGCAAGGATTCAAGTTTTCTTCTCCAATTGTCATCCTTGGCCCCTTGGTGGCTCTAGGGAGATCTTCATCAACACTAGATCAATGTTCTTTTCCTTCTTTAGGAGGAAGCAAATAGAGTTGGAGTTCTCTAGCTTCTTTAGGAGGAAGCAAAAGGAGTCTAGGTTCTCTGCCTCACCATGGTTGGTGAAAAGATTTTTTAAGGCCTTCTCCACCTTGATGTGGGAGCAAAAGGATAGACACTATAATTTTTGTGTAATTGTTGGATGGCTATGGCACCCCAACAGGGGGAGGTGAATTGGGATTTTTAAAATTTTTATTAAAAGAAGAAAATTAAAATGATTTTAATGCAATTTTTAAAGAAAAAGAAATCACATAATTTTTATGAAAAAGATAGAAAAATAGATGCAAGAAATGAAAATAAAAGGCATAATAATTTTACATGGTTCATCCCGGATTCCAATCTGACCTACGTCCACGCTAGCCAACTCTTGGGCTAGAATTCACTAATCCCATGTTTGCTTTGCAAAC
Source organism: Dendrobium officinale (assembly GCA_019514585.1). Classification (NCBI taxonomy): domain Eukaryota; kingdom Viridiplantae; phylum Streptophyta; class Magnoliopsida; order Asparagales; family Orchidaceae; genus Dendrobium; species Dendrobium officinale. Next base: position 16,768,576 of record CM033689.1, read on the forward strand.
CTCACTTCTTTAAATCAAAGAAGTTTTTTACAACCTAAGTACTCTCCTACATGGGCGAGTACAATCCAATCTAATTACAATTAAAACTTCGCTAAGCCAATGTCTTAGATCAAGAAAATTAAAAATACAATTTGAAGTAAATATTACAAGCACAAACTATCTTGCAATAAAACATCCTCAATATTTGAGGTGATCTTACAAATTAATTTTTATCACCTCAATACTTGCAAATGAAATATTAAATTTGCTCACTTTAAGATAAATTTATATTTTATTTAAAATAAGAATAAAATATTAAATAAAAATAAATTCTTGCTGATTTAACTTTAAATCTTCAAATCAAATAAAATGAATTAGATTATAAATGCAAATTTATCCCCCCTTAAAGAAAAATAAAAATACTTGTTTTGCTAAACTTTATGAATTTAAAAGATGTAAAAGAGAAAAGTTTAATATAAAATTTCCAACAAATATTTCACCAAAAAATAAATATTTTCAAGAAAGAAATATATGGTAAAAGCTAAAAGAATAGCAAGTAACAATTTAGAGAAGGAGAACAAACTCAAGAACTTTAAGAAATGTTACTCAGTTTTGTGTGTTGAAGCTTTCCAACCAAGAATTCGATCTCACAAATGTAAAGAGAACTTGGATTAAAAATCAAAGTCTAACCATTCTTGGTAAAGGATGGGTGTTATGTTCTTTTTTTGAAAATGAACACTTGGAAGCAGTTCTTAACAACGGTCCATGGTTTGTTAATGGGAACATAATCGGTATTGAGAAATGGAATCAAAAATTTGATCCAAACTCTCTTGAAGGTCTTTTAGATCCAGTTTGGATCAGATTGCCTAATTTACCACTTTGTTGCTGGGATGAAGTGAACATTTGCCGTATAGCTTCAATGGTGGGGAAGCCTTACTTAATTGACGGCAACATGTTTCAATGGTCGAGAAGAGAATTCGGTCGTATTTGTGTCCGAATCAAGTTGAATGATAAACTACCTGCAGGTGTTTGGGTAGAAGGTGAAGAAGGAAAATTTTATCTAAAAATAGAATACGAGAGACTACCGAATCTCTGTTTTGATTGTGGTAAGATCGGTCATGATAAGAAGGAATGTGACAAAAGCTATTTGCTGAACAAGGATAATTCTAATCAGATGAAGATGGATTTGTCCAAAGATAATAATGAGAAGAGTACAGTGGAAGGTAATCAACCAACTGATGATAATTTGCATAAATCTAAAAATTATGGCCCTTGGTTGATGGTTAATTATGGGAAGAAGTATGCTAACAATTTATGGAATAGAAGACCATCTGTTTTGATGAACAAAAACAGTAAAATTTCTCAGCAAAAATAGTATGTTGCAGTGAAGAAGCAAGTTAATATTGATCCAAAATTAACAGTTTTATCTCCAGCTAAGAAGACTGCATAAATTGCTTTGGAAAAAGTTTCTGCAGTAATTAGTGCAGAGACAGAATCTCTAATTACAGTCAATAACAGCTTCAACATCCTGAAGGAATTAGAAGATGGAGAAATTAATGAAACTAATACTAATGTCAATCCAGTTGAAAATGTTTCATATTCAGAGGTGCCGGATTCTACAGTGATTGCTAGCAAGGAAGAACTGAAAGTTACAAATTATATTGGCATATCCTCTAACAGCATAGGTACTAAGGGAATAGAAGAATCATCTCAATCGTCTAAAAATAAGAAGAATAAGCAAATAACAGACCTGGGACCGATCAATGCTTCTACTAGAAGTCGAAGAATGGAATGGAAGAAAAAGGTAATGGGGGGTCCTTTCCCCATAATCCTTTTAAATGAATTCTATTTGTTTTTGGAATTGTAGGGGAGCAAGGAAAAGGAGTGCTTCCCTCTACCTTAAAGAGGTGGTTAAAAATCATGGTGTTTGTTTTTTGGGTTTGGTTGAAAAAAAAATTACTTCTATTGAATTGGCAATTATTGGGACTTTTACTGTGTTCCTTCTTCTAATCTTTCAGGTGGCATTATTATTCTTTGGAATACCAATTATGTGAATTTCTCTGTTGAGGAAAGCTCTACTCAAATGGTGAAAGGTGAAATCTACTTGTTAAACAACTTAAAATGGAAGGTGGTCACAATTTATGGTAGCACTGAGGTGAGCAAAAGAAGAGAGTTATGGAATATGCTAGACAATTTCTCCAATCATGAACACCCTATGGTAATTGGTGGGGATTTCAATTGTCTTTTATGCAAAGAAGACAAAATAGGTGGAAGGCAATTTACTTATCAACAAGGAGCAAGAGATATGGAAGAATGTTTGTTAAAAAACGATCTTCATGAAGTTAGCTTCATTGGCCCAAGATTTACTTGGTGCAACAACAAAATTGGTGGAGCTAGAATCCTTGAAAGATTGGATAGGTGCTTTGTGAATTCAATTGCTTTAAGCTCCTTTTTTCAAATGATTGAGAGACATTTGGCTAGAATAGCCTCGGATCATTGTCCAATACTTCTTCAATTCCGGTCATTCAACACAAAGGCTAGCAAAATGATCAAATTCGAAAATTGTTGGGCATCTTACCAAGCTTCTTATGGAATAGTTAAAAAGGAATGCTGCAGAAATTATCAAGGTAATTATTCTCAAATCCTCAACAAGAAGTTCAAGAGATCCTTAAAATCCTTATTATATTGGAGCAAATTCAAGCTTAAGGAATTGAACAAATTGAAAGAAGATCTCATGGAGGAGATTATGGAATTACAAAACAAAAAGGCTTCTAACGGTCATCTCACGGAGCAAGAATACTGGATACTCGAAGGAAAGGTATTGGAACTCAATTCTACCTTGGCTAGGTTGAATACTTGGTGGAAGCAAAGGGCTAAAGTTAATTGGCTAAAGGAAGGAGATGGTAATTCAAGATTTTTTCATAATTATGCAAGTGCTAGAAGAAACGTTAATAAAATTATAAAGATAAATAATGAAGATGGCAATACTATTGAAGATCAAGATCACATGGAAGAAGTATTTATGAGGTTCTTTCAAAAGAAATGGGAGATCAGAAACACTAATATGGTGGGATGGCCGGATCCTACTAATTGCTTAAACGAGCAAGAAAGAAGCATTCTGAAGGTGGATCTATCTATGACCAAAGTTCTTAATGTGTTGAAGCAATTGGAGGAGAACACTTCTCCAGGTATTGATGGTATTTCGCATTCTTTTATTAAAGTTTATTGGAATATCATCAAGGAGGACTTTTGGTTAGCTTTATGCCATTTTTTTAAATTTGGGGACTTGAACAAAGATTAGAAAGAAACTCTTATTATTCTAATCCCAAAGATTTCAAATCCTATTCTTCCTTGAAATTATAGACCAATTAGTCTATGTAACACGGTGTACAAAGTGGTGGCAAGGATTATTGTTAATAGAATTAATTTGGTCATTTCTAAACTTGTCTCTATCGAACAAGTGGCTTTTATTAAAGGTAGATCTTTATCTGACCATATAATGCTAGCACATGAAATCTTCCACAAACTCAGAATTTCTAAAGCTTCTTCGGGTCTTGTGGCTTTTAAAGTGGATATGGAACAAGCCTATGATTCTATGGCTTGGTAATCTCTTAAAGGAGTATTGGAGTATTTTAAATTTCTTCCTCACTTTTCTAAGCTAATTATGGATTGTGTTGTAAATCCTATGTTCTCTATTATCATCAATGGTAATTATTCTAATTGGATCCATGCTAGAAGTGGTTTTCGGCAAGGTTGCCCCCTTTCACCCATTCTTTTTATTCTTTGCTCACAACTTCTCTCAAATGCATTTTATCATAGCTCTTGTGCAATCAAACTTTGTCCGGAGTGACCTCGTATCTCTCATCTTCTTTATGCAGACGATGTTATTATGTTCTCCAAAGCTAATAAGAAAGAAGTATTGGGTGTGAAGAGAATTCTCCATAAATTCTGTGATTGGATAGGTCAAAAAATCAATTACAGCAAATATGTCATTATGTTTGGTAAACATGTTGAAAGAAAAAGGAAGAGATGCTTATCTAGAATCATGGGCTTTAAATATGTAAAAGAATTCCTTTACCTTGGTGTAAAGATGGCAATAAGGAGAATGAAGAAAGAAGACTTTCAATCCATTATAGACAAAGCTTTTAAAAAGCTTAATCAATGGGGAAACAAGTATTTATCTTTGTCAGGGAAGATAATTCTTGTTAAATCAGTATTACTTGCTCTTCCTATCTACCACTCTACCCATTCTTTGGTACTGAAAAAAATTCGGGCTGAACTGGATAAAATATGCAGAAATTTCATATGGGATAAGAAGAATGGAGCCAAAAGATTGCATTATGTGAATTGGAATGATATGTGCAAACCAATTGAAAATGGTGGAAGAGGAATTCATTCTAAATTAATTAAAGCTCCTGCTTTACAAGCTAGACTTGCATGGAGATTCGTTCAAGAAGAAAAAATCTCTGTTACATTCGGTTATGGATGTTAAATATGGTAACAAATTCATGAAAGGAAGTCACAATGGCAACAATTCAACTGCTTTCAAAATTCTGAATGAAGGTTTTAATTCTTTATATCCTATTGTGAAATGGGATATAGCAAATGGTAAATCAGTTGATGCTTTCAAAGACATTTGGATCCTTGATAAAAGTATTAACAATTGGCCTACATTCATAATTCCGGTGGTGGACGGTCAGTTTATGGTAGAGGCTTTCCTTTCTAAAGGAAATTGGGATGCAAATAATCTGAAAAAAGTCTTTGGCAAGGAGCTAGTTGATATTATAATGAAGATCCAGATTTCTAAAGATAAAATTGCTAATTCACTAGTTCTTATTAATCAAAATTCTGGCATGACTATTCCTGGTCTCATAAGGAAAATGCAGAATTCTAGATTGGAGGCAGATATGGTATGGAAATGGATAAAAAAGGCAAAAGTGAATTCTCTGGTAGAGAATTTTTGGTGGAGATTAAAAAGAAATGCGATTCCTTCAATGCATTTCCTTTGCTATAGAAGAATTGCTGTAAACGCTCAATGTCCAAGAGAATGTGAAAGTAATGAAGATATGGAACATATTGTTTGTGGTTGTTTGAAGATCAAAGAGATAATACAACTCTTAAACCGTTGGGGTTTTGGTTTCCCATTGTTCAATTCTAGTGAACAATGTTTAATCTGGTTGGAAAACAATGTTTCCACTAAAAGAATGATGGTAAATCTTTACTGTACGTTAGTATTTCTATCTTGGAAAAGTAGAAACAAGAGAGTCCAAGGCGGAATAGAAGATAATTCAAGCTTTATAGCATCCGAGGCTGTTGTTCAAGCTTCGATTTCCAACAAATTTAGCTCTTCTAATTTGGGCTTTTGGGATGTCAATCAGTCGTTAAGATTGTCCAATACTTGGCATCCTCCTCCACCCAATTGGATAAAAGCTAATGTCGATGCTTCTCTTTCTTCTTCATACAAAGCGGGCATAGCAACTGTCTTTAGAGACAATAAAGGTAGATTCCTATATGCATATGGTAAATCTTTTATTCATTGGGATATTGGCCAATTAGAATCACTTGCAATCAAGTCTATCAAAGAGGAGATCAAGGAATGGATGTTCAATTATAATGGTATTCTCATTGAAGGTGATAACTCAAACATTATTTCTTTATTCAAAAAAGCTTTGAATAACGGAATGCTAAAGGATGAAGGTATGGAATTTCTTTCAAAATTCAATTTTGTGATCTTTAATTGCATTAATAGAGAAAGTAATAAGTTAGCAAACTTTTGTGCTAACTATGCTTTACTTAGTAACTTTTCTTGGGATGATTGTTTGGTTAATAAGATTCCTCCTTCATTCATGAACATTTTGAAGGAGGAATCCACTTTGTAGTTCCTTTGCTTTCTTGATATTTATATAAAGCTTTAGTTGGCTTTTCTTCACAAAAAAAAAAAAAAAAAAGGAAAGGAAGAATGAAAGAAATTCTAGAGATTTTCTTGTAAGGGAAAGGGTAAGTAAAGTCAAATTTGAATAAAACTATTAATCTAATATTAATTTATTTTTTAATAATATTATATTTGATCAAGAATTCATTTACATTAAATATATATGAGATTCAAATGGCTATAACATGTCTAGCCACATGGGAAGGTCAAAAAGTCTTCATCAACATCCAAAATAAGAGAAAAATAGCTACCAGCAGATTATATTTAAATCATATAATGTTTGGAAATTTATTATAAATTTAAATGAGATCCAAATGAGTCATATAACCTATAAATTTCTATCTAAAGAATCCTGAAAATCTAACACAATATTAATTAGCCACCTTTCTATTAAAATAATATCATATTTAGTAAAATAAAAAGTCATTTACATTTTTAAATATTTAAGGATATATTTAATATTAATATAATAATATGATGTAATATATATATAATTAATCATACATTAATAAATAGATGTGAAACAAGTTAGTTTAAAATAATTATAAATATATCCTAATTAGATAACTTTCCATATTTGATTATAATAATAAAATTAATGAAGTTTTTTTTTTTTTTTGAAGAACTGCATAATGCATTTAAAAGGGAAAAACAAAGTTAAGTGATAGAAATCCTATCACTTTCCTCCTTTAACAAAGACTAAAAGGTAGGAGGTACCTTATTGACTTCAAGCACATCCCAAAGGAAATTACCTTTAAAGCATGGTTAGCACACCAATGGGAAAATCAATGAAGGTTATAAAATTTATTTAATGAATAAATCTTATAGATTTTTATATCAATATAAATATATAATTAATAGATATTTTGATTATGAGCAAATCAAATCATGAAAGTAAATATTAATGGACCATTAACATACTCCTATGATAGAATAAAGTCATAAAGTTGTCCATCTTGGTCCATCTTAATCTCAACATTTGATTGAATCTGAGTTGTGCAATGTAAATCGCATAAGTAATTACTATGCAAATCATTACACCTGAAATACTAAGCACACAAATTAGAACATCTAAGCATATGTTTGTTATCATCAAAATCTCATGAATAATTCCTGAGGTAGATAATATCAACAATCTCCGCCTTTTTTATTATGACAAACTTTTGTTGGGTATAGTTATAACAAAGGTGCAAATTGACCTTTTTTCATAACTTTTAAGAACTAGAAAATATATATATGACAATTGAGAAATATGTTTGAATGCTAATTTGCTAAACCCAATGATTCTCCCTGTAAATATATGTATATAAAATGAATTATGACCAATATATATAGTTCTTCTCCATCTTTGACAACATCAAATAGAATAATTAAAAATATAAAAAAATTTAAATGTTAGGATATAACATCCCAAGCATACGTCTTAACATGCAAAAAAGTCTCTTCAGCCAAAGGTTTTGTAAAGATATCAATTATTTGAGAATCTGTGTTTACAAAATCTATTTTTTTTTTTTTTTTTTTGTGAAAATGTAGAAATTGCATTAAAATGAAAAAGTATATAACCTAATATAAACTAGGTAAAAGAAGCTAATCACTATGAGAAGACTTTCAACTTGGTGGAATCAAAGGGCTAAGGCTAAGTGGCATGAGGAAGGCAATACAAATTCTAAGCTTTTTCATAATTTTGCAACAGCCAGAAGGAATGGGAATCATATTTTCTAAGTCAAAGATGAAGCGAATAAGGTGCAAGTGGATGAGGATCAAATTGAGAAATTTTTCACCAAATTCTTTGAGAAGAAGTGGGAATATAGGGAATGTGAAGTCACGGGTTTGCCTTATATTATGGAAAATTAGAAGGTGAATGCCGAAGACATGGAGTTGTTAAATGCTGAGTTTATTGAAATCGAGTTACAGATTGCGGTGTTCCAGCAAGGGAACAATAAGTCGCCTGGTGCGAATGGAGTCACCTCTTCCTTCTACAAAAGCTATTGGAATATTATATGGGAAACTCTTTGGAATGCAGTTAGGAATTTTTTTAATTCCAGCCATATGAATAAGGAATGGAAGGACACGCTGATTGTCTTAATTCCTAAAATAAAGAACCCGTTGTTTCCATCGAATTATAGGCCCATTAGCCTTTTTCAAAACAATTATAAGATCGTGGCTACTATGATTGTTAATAGATTGAAGAAGGGAATGTCTAGAATGATTTTCGAAGAACAAGCTGCCTTCATACATGGAAGATCTACTGCTGAACATTATTTGCTTGCTCAGGAGATCTTCCACAAGTTTAAGATTTCAAAAAATAAGAAGGGAATGATGGTCGTCAAGCTTGATATGGAACAAGCTTACGATAGCATGGGGTGGACTACTCTTCGCCATATTTTGAGATGGTATGGTTTTCCTATTGTTTTCTCTAATCTTCTCTTGGAATGTGTTGTAGATGTGAGATTCTCCATCATTATTAATGGGAAGAACTCTGAATGGATCAATGCTCAGAGTGGATTCCATCAGGGATGTCCACTCTCACCTTATTTGTTCATCATGTGTTTCCAATTGATTACTAACTCACTGGAGCAAAGAGGAAAGAACCTTGGCATTCAAGTTTCAAAGTAGAGGGCTAAAGATTACTTATTTATTATATGCAGATGACGCTCTTATCTTCTCTCATGCATCAGTTGAGCTTGCTAAAAGTATGAAGACAATTGTGGAGAAGTTTTGTAAGTGGACTGGGCAGACGATTAATATTGGCAAATCTCAATTGTTGTTTGGTAAGGTAGTCAACCATCGGATGAGGAGGAAGATTGGCAGACTTCTTGGGTTTAAGATAGTAAAGGAAATGAGATACTTAGGAGTTAAAATCTCACTTGAAAGAATGAAGATGGCTGATTATCAAGAAGTTCTTAGTGATGCCATGGAAAGACTTAATGCTTGGAGAAGGAAATCCTTATCTTTGGGAGGTAAATTGATTCTTGTAGAAAGTTCTTTGTTTTCTATGGAAAATTTTATTATTACCCATGCTTTGGTACCTAAGAGGCTTTTACATGAATTGGAGAAGCTTTGTAGAAGTTTTATTTGGAATAATAAAGATGGCACTAGGGGGATGCATTACATTGCTTGGAATGATATTTGCAAGCCTAGTAGTATGGGAGGTTTGGGCTTACATTCGCCTTTACAGAGAATCGGATCTTTAAGATCCAAAGTGACATGGAACTTTATTCAAAAGCCTGGTTCTTTGTTTCACCGTGTCATGGAAAGCAAATATGGGGACAATGTAAAGAACGGAGCTTACAGGAATATCAGCTCAAATGCTTGGAGAATCTTACTGGATGGTGGAAAGAATTTGAAGAGGTGGTTCCATGGAAGGTGGGGAAAGGAGATAAAATCAGCATCTTAAATGACACTTGGGTGCTTGATAGATGCATTATTCGTTGGCCTACTTTTGTGGACAACAACTTCCTGGAAGGTATGAGTGTTCAGCAATTAATTCTTGATAATGGTATGTGGAATTATGATCTTTTACAAAGAGCATTTCATTCTTACTTAGTCTCTTTAATCACTCAAATTCCTATTGAGTATAATGAGGAGGATCGGATGGAGCTGTTGAAGATTGGTTCGGGGAAAATAGAGTCTGCTATGGTTTTTGAACAAATGTGGCTCAACAAATGCAATATGGAGGATGTGGAATATTTCAGCTGGGTGAAGAAATTGAAGATGAGCAAAAATATTGAATTGTTTTGGTGGAGACTTGGTAAATCAGCCATACCAACCAATATGTTCCTCATGAATCATAAAATTTTAGACAATGGTCTTTGTCCTAGAGGTTGCCAAGTTGATGAAACGTATGAACATATTATGGTAAAATGCAAATATTTGATTGATATAATTATGAAGTTGAGGGAATGGGGAATTTCTATTCCTAACTTTGATTCGCTGGATTGTTGCTTGGAGAACTTAAGGAAGATGTCTGTAAAGAATCCTGGGATTGCTCGGCTGTATTGCTCTACGGTCTATCATTCTTGGAGAAATCGAAATGATATTAAACATGGTAAGAATGTTGTGCCGTGTTCTGTTACTGCTGCTAATGCTTTATTTTATGCTATCTCCAAATCTAGTCCATTTCTATCTTGCTGGGGTACTAATCTCCTTAGGGAGTCCCAAAGAACTTGGTACCCTCCACCGAAAGAATGGATCAAGGTAAATGTAGATTCATCCTTGACAAGCTCTAATTTGGCTGGCATTGGAGGAATCTTTCAGGATTACAAAGGAAGATTTATTAGTGCTTTTGGAAAGAATGGAATGCATTGGGATATTGGCCATCTTGAATTACAAGCAGTCCTCACGGTTAGAGAGTTTTTGAAGAGCTGGATATTGGAGTGTAAAGGGCTTATCATAGAAAGTGATAATATGAATATCATCAAATTCATTCAGAATTCTTTGAAGGATAATAAGGAGAATGTGGGTAAGTGGCCACATAAGAATTTATGTTTTTTACATGATTTTAATAAGGTTCTCTTTCTCCATGCTTTTAGAGAATGTAATAAAGTAGCAAATTGTTGTGCTACAATGGCATTGGAGAATAGCTTTTTCTTTGATAGTTCTTCTTTTGATCATATTCCTTCCTTTCTGTTAGGCTTAATAAAGGAAGAATGTGATCCCCTTATTACTTGTACTTAGCTTCTTTTTTGGTTTTAATGCTATTTGATGCATTTCTTTCAAAAAAAAAAAAAACTTAATTATCATAAGCGCCATCTTCAATAAATTCTCTATTGTGTTGCTATCCATGGGAGAAATCTTTTGCATTTAGTAAGATAAATGGGAAGAAGAACCATTCAAACTGTTCTTCTCTTTATGTTCAGCCATCTTCCTTCTAGGTAGTTCCTACACCGGTCCCAATGCTTGAAGTTATTTGAATAAAACATGCTTTGGTCTGGGAGAATCATTCTTTTTGACAAAATTTTTTTTATCTTTTTTAAGTATAGTTCTCTTGAAATTCAAACTAATAGCTGATGGAGGAGAAGTAGAATCGTGAATTGAAGTATTAGAGTAATCACCATTAACACTAACATCAACCGCCAAAATTTTTGAGGGAGATTTAATAACTGATTATGTTAGAATGTTCTCCTGAATACCAGAATTTTGAATTCAAATTCTGGTTTGTGAGGTTCCAATAAATCAGCATCTTGAGGAGAAACGGTAGCCTTTGTAGGAGTTAAAGCTGAAATTTTAACATCCTTCTTTTCAGCCTCCAAACTTTGTGGAATTTTAAAAATTACAGCTGTGTTTTGGAGAGAAAACCGGTTCTAGAACCTCTTGAACAGCTTTAATAGAAACCGAAGAATCAGCTACTATCTGAATTTTTGAACTTTCAAAATTTGAATTTTGAATGTTCAATTTTTCAACAATTTCGGTATCAATCTTATCAATTTTTTTTAACAAATCAGCATCCATGTTATCCACATCTGCCAAGGCATTAAATTAATTAATATCACAAATAGAATCCCGAGAAACAAGCTGTTGCATTTTTAATTTCAATTTCTGGATAACCGCCTCTTCGTCACCTTCATTGAATAAATCATCTTCGTCACCTTCCTTGAATCTAGCATCTTCTTCACTTTGGCAATGGAAACCTGCACCTTCTAATCGATCTGATAACAATTTTAGATCATTTTCTTCAGCCAATGTTTGAATATTTCCATCTGGTTCAGCAAGAGAACCCGTTTAAGATTTTACTTATTTTGAAAAACTCTTGGAATTAAAATGGTTTCCTCATTGATTTCTTCTTGTTTTTGAATTTCACTTGCATTTAAGGACCATACTGATTTTGAGATTCATTTGATATGGAAGGAATTTCTTCAACATTAGGACAAACTTGATCAATATGTCCTATTCTCCCACATTTGAAACAAAGTGAAGATAGATTTTCGTATTCAAACTTTTGAAAAAATCTACCAAGCAACCCTTCAACCCATATTCCAGAAGGGAGTTTAGAGTACAAATTAACTCGATTGCATGCTCTAGCAAATTCTCTTCTTCCCCACCTAAACATATTACCATCTAATAGTAATGGGGTTCCAATTCTAGAGACAATTCTAGTGATATTGGACTTATCCCAGCAGTGTAGGGGTAAGTGAGGAAGACGAACCCAGATCGGAGTAGAAACACCTTCTAATGGATTAGGAGAGAAGTTTGGAGAACATTTGTCTAACCCTACTGCAAAACCTCCTACAAACCATGGACCTCCATTAAGAACTTCTTCCATGACTTCATGAGACTAAAATGAACATAATAGCCAATCTAGCCCAAGCAAGGTTAAGTGGAATCCTCCATATTTCTTCCATTACTTTCTTAATTCAATAGAACATTTTGAGAAAGGAACATTTTTTGCAAGAATTTTAACCACCAAAGATTTATTCAAAACTTGAATATTGTATTTTACTTTCTCCATATCCAATTTAACAACATTTGGATCTTGAATCTCATCAAGGTTATTATTCCAATTAATTTTAATGTGTGGTTTTCTGATCCACACATTTGAATTATCCAAATTTGAAGAAAAATTAGGATTATTGATATTAATGTCAATATCCTTGTTATTCTTCAAAATATCAATGAAACTACTCCTTGAAGAAGAAGCTTCTTTGTCATTTGCTCCAAAAAAAGAAATCGGTAAAGGAGATTTAGGTAACTTGTTATAACCCAAAATTTCCTCTTTTCCTTTACTAGAATCTGGCAAAGGCTTATGTTTAGCCAATAAGCCTCCCTCTTTGATCACAAGAGGAGATTCTAAAATCCGAAGATTGTGAGGGGAGATGCATTTGAAGGAGAATCTACCTTTTGAATCCAACATAATTGGGCTCGTGGTAGATAAAATAGATTTTGTGTTCCGATCATCCATGGATGACCGGCCATCTACTACCATCTCCAATCCTAGCATCCAAAATCTTCAA